>OX104059.1:60442438-60523620 GCA_944474145.2 Dicrocoelium dendriticum | reverse complement strand
ATCAACATCCACGCACATTTGCTGAAAAAGAATCAGTATGTTTATAAGCGACTCTATTTATTACCGTTTACTTTGCTTCGGAAATATAGCATAATTTTGTCAGCTTTAGTTCCGCATCGCTGCTTGAGAATTAAAATGCTTATTGCAAAAACTGATTTGTGTAAAATTTTGTTGGCTAATATATTGGTTCGGAAATAATGTGATCAATCTGAATGTACATACGAAGTAAGTTTTATAACATGTCTCCTCAGCACATATACCATTTGCATGTGGTAGTGTGCAGAAAACATTCTTCCTGGGGAGATTAAATTCATTTAAAGTGATTATCATTTTTTGAATAATAGATTAGTACTACGAATTAGTTTTGCGCGATATCAAAATGATTGCGTGCAGTCAATTTAGTATTATCCGGTGTTCAAATAATCATCTATAATTCCTAATGCCGAAGGCATATTTTTTAAACCTTTGCTATATACTTGCAACGTAAGAGTGGCATTAGTTAAGGCAGTGATTCAAATCTGTGAGATCCTAGGCTAACTGAGTTAAAAGCAATTTTTTATCTTGAAGCCGTTACTTATCCCTCGCAGAGCAAAACATTACATATTATTTTCGTCGTAATTCCACTAATGGTTATTTTTGTTTTATCATACTAGTGCAAACAAATCGATGTATTTTGCATGACACAAAGGGAGCGACATAGCGCTTTCAGAAGTGTATCCAAACCATATACCAATAAGATTTTTGTAGGTAAAGCTAATTTTTCTTGCGATATGATGAAGTAAAGAAAAGCGCTATTTGTTTTAAGGCGAGTATCTAACTTTATTTCTGGTCTATTTCATTAGTCAAGTAAGAACTGTACCACTTTATCTGTTTGCATGCAAAAAGCATGAGAATATGCTTCAAAATTTAGAATAACGTTTACTGTTTAACAAAAGTGTTCCTTGGTTTAAATGCATGTATATTTGTAAATAATGTCCCGCATTGCTAACAAATAATCTATCGCAAAGAGAAGAAAAATCGCAAGCACTGTAGGCTTTAATTAAATTAATATATTCCTGTGTGTAACAAAAATTGCTAACATGTAAGCTGTCTAAGACAAACGCATCTACGAACATTTAAGTGCAATTTAAGCAGAATCCATCTTCCCTTTACAAACCTGAAACAGAGTGAGATTTAGCAGTTTAACCTTTCAAGTGGAAGTTAGCGTTATCAGCAAATCAAAGCTAAATAGCTCATTGATAGGGACTGCTTGATTGCAGCTGCTTTTTTAGCCAACTATGTCT
The DNA here is from genome assembly GCA_944474145.2 of Dicrocoelium dendriticum. Lineage (NCBI taxonomy): Eukaryota > Metazoa > Platyhelminthes > Trematoda > Plagiorchiida > Dicrocoeliidae > Dicrocoelium > Dicrocoelium dendriticum. Next base: position 60,522,337 of record OX104059.1, on the reverse strand, counting down.
TATTTGTTTTATTGTAAACAGCTGCTAAACTGATGCAAACTAAAACCACAAATTATCCTTATTCCTGAGCAAACATTTTTCACTAGTGATGTTCATTTGACAGGTACAGTTTAATTACTTCAGTACAAAGAATCCAGTTTCTATTAATTTTAGAGCAATGATACTGCTCCGCTTGTGAAACTGCGATTCAGTTCTGTTGATACGATAAAACTCAGCTATATTCACACATGTAACCTTTCGAAATACACTTTATTAAAAGGTGCGTCTGAAAAGTTCAGTGAATTGCACACGTGGTGTAAAGCGTGCTGGTTAATATAAGTAGCATGAGAATACACATTATAAGTCCACAAGCAACCCATGGAAAAATCACTGAGTTAAAGCGGTGGTTGCGGGAATGGTAAGAACTCTTTCCATTGCAAAATGGAGAGCATTATAGAAAATAAATAAAAACGTTTTTGCTTCACATACAGAAAACATCGTTGGGGGCTCACGAAATGTTATCGCATGTACACGGTGTTAAATACATGAGTAAACTGAAAGTGTTTTGTTTGGTAACAAGCCTAAACACCGCAGTGAGAGTTTTCAAGTATGGCACAATTTGGTCAGGCTTCAAATGCCTACTCCCAAACAATATCAACATAGTGCAACAGATGAACAGAGATACCAATGTGTGACAGTAGGATATTTTAATATAAACACTTATAGTGCTAACGTTTCTACAGTCATGCAATATTTCTTGACCAGTCTCAGGATACTATGGATTGGAATAGCCTTTTGATCGAAGAGCTAAGTGTGATTTTTCATTAAATGACTATTTGCACCTACAGTATGCAGTTCTCAGATTTTCCGGATAGAGCCTACCTTTTTGTAGAAAAGAATGTTTTTTATGGACAACATTCTACTGCACGTTAATTCTTGCGTTGATGTCACCGTATTTTTAGACCAAGTGGTTTGATGAAGCTCGGGTAAACCTTGATGAAGTCACTCAAAGCGATACAGAATGAGCACCGAATTTAAAGCAATTATACTGAGGAGAATAATTTGCTAAATTCAATTGCTCGGTGGGTTTTTTGTCAGGAGCTATTTAAATATTTTTTGAATATAGAATGAAATTCGATCAAAACATTAGGTACACCTTGCATGTTGCATAGGTAGACAACAACGCTACAGGTTTAAATTAGTTTTTGCTTTTATCTGTTGTCGCATCTTTCACGAATATGCAAACTTCCAAACCTGTCTGCCTAATTACATGATAGTCACTGATTTGGCTAACCTTGTCCACAACCTCAAGATGGAGCCAAATCTCTTGAAAATCCACAAGTGGTGTATTTACATATTCCTTAAGCATCATTATCTAGGTTCAGCATAAATAATGAGGGGAAAAAGCAGTTTGCTGGAGAGAAATAGCGAAATGTGTTTTCTGTTAGCAGGCCAGGGTCGAACACCAACTTGCCAAGAGTTCGTTGTTATCTTATTTTGAAGAAATATTTCTAAAATAATTTGTTTGATGGCACTTCTGTTCTTTATGCTGCATTTGTTTGAATAGGTAATTTGCTTGTTATTTCAAAATATCATAATTTCAGCAACGCGGTTTGTCATTGATGAGGGTAGAATGGTTCAGGTAAACAAGCTTCCAAGTAAAGCACAGTGAAATGGATTTTTGAATACTGTAACAGTGGTGCAGCAAAGAGAAAAAACAAAGCTTGTTAACTGAACTGTAAGAACGAGATAAATACCGATGAACCAGCATATCCGGTTGGGATTGCTATGCACATTAATGGTGTATATTATTCCTTGGTTATATGTATGAATGTTTTGCTTTTCAATCTGATATTTATTGAACGACTGCGGTAGCTGGTTGCGAGTAAGTGATTTAAACGAACCACAATGCAATGAAGCCAATTAAATCGGGTTTACAGTTACTCAAGTTTACGGCGATGGTTGACTTGGTAACAGGTCGGAATTAAAATAACTGGGTTCCCATAGTAAATAAAAGCCCGGGAGTTTGGCTTTGGGTGATAAAAGACTACGTGTATTATCTTCACCTTAACTGAATATGTGTATGTGGTTATTAACATAAGTCTGCACTAAATATATATAGATATGCTGCATTATTTAGCCATTACATAAACGCTATTCATCATACTGAACGTGTGCAGCTTGCGGTTCGCATTTGATTGAGTCCTTCTCAAATAATACAATAAGTTTGAAAATAAGTGTTTACTATTGAACACATTTATATAAACACTGAAAATTTGAATAACCGTTATAATGTCTTCTGCATCCCTGGAAAATATTCTAATAATCCTGAGTTCGTGAGGATGATAACTATAGTTTTATTAGATAGAAAGACCAAAATCGAATGTACCGTAGATAGTTAATCGTCTTAAATTATCTTAACATAATCTGCTAAGAGCAAATTTTATCTAGCATAACATTTGATAATTACACTGGCGTGTTGGACCAAGTTGTTATAGCGAAAACAGGAGAAAGATGCAGCGTCAAGCAAATGCTTGCCTGGCATTTGTAACCACTTGTATGTGTAAAACCAGCAAGTTCTCCATGATATGTCTGCGTTCAAAACCTATGAATTGTTCACCAGTTATTACTAACTAATGCAATATTTAACTAGCATGTCGTTCTGAAATTTAATTTTTTATTTCATTCATGCTCCAGATATAAAATTCGCATTGAATTTAGATTTTTAACTAACTGCAAAACAGATGGGGTATTTCTTGAAAAGTTTGGTTCATATTCTCATATAAACACCCAAAGTAGTCTTTAGAATTACACTTACTGAAGCAACTATTTATTCAAAACAAAATAATAGTATGCAAGCACCATGCTAGTTATTATGGTGCTCAATAATGCTTAACTGAAAATTAATCTTGTATCTCAATGTTATGAGATACGTTAGAGCATCTACCATGCATAACGGTGGTCATGATACTAACATACGCGTGCATTTTGAAATGTAATCCATTCAAAAATCTGAAAAACGAGAATATCTCACTGTAAATTTTACAGACATATAACTGTGTTTAACTTAACATAGACAGCTTTCGAAGTGATGTATATCGGTGGATTGTTAGTTCAAGGAAGCACCGGGTATATCCCATCGTCATTGCTGCATGCCAAGTACATAAATTAATTAAATAGTTATAAAATTTTAATCAATAGTATAAACATTGTTAGCAGTTATTTGGCTATTGAAACCGTTACATCATTACAGTTCAGTACACGCATTTGCTATTTTCGCGTCAAATCGTTCGGCGCACTATGCCCAACTAACAAGTTGAGAGTAACCTGAAGTGCATTTTTGCATTTTTCATTTGCAAGACGCTTTATGTATTACCTTTACTATACTTATACTGAATGAATCCATGAAGGCTAGTTCTAATTACACGGCGTTTGAATGGCGATTACATTATGTGGCTTACGCACCAAGCCAGCTGGTGGTAGCTGAATTGTTTGTGTCAAACAGATTGCAGCATATGTTCCGGCGCCCGTGTTTCACGATTTCGTGGGTTTTCTCCTGTCAAGACTTTATTTACTTAATAGGCACACATGTGGGGTGGCAGGTGGCATATTAAAAATTAATTCTCTGACTCGTGCTTATCCATTAGCCTTTTCCATTACACAGATATCAGTAATACAGAAGATACAATTATACTCCTAATTAAGCTGACGGTTTGTCTTATAACAAGGACAAAAAGGTTCACATTTAAAATCCAAGCAACAGAGCTATAGATATGCATAACTTTCACATATGGATACACGTAATACAAATCCAGTAGACTACTGGTAAACCATATAAAGGATTATTTACCTACATATATTTAGGCTACTATATAATCAAGCGCGATCAAACAATCATTTGATCTTCAATAAAGAACTATATTTGCATATGAATGTTTAAAACGTTGATTGGATTGCAAGCACTATAAGACAGCTTTCAATTATTTTTGTAGCTGTTATAGCTTGACTAGAGTTTGCTTAGAGATAATAAATCTATTTTCACATAAGTGGGATTAAATCAACTTACATGAATCCCACAGTCGGTTGTACTTTCAAAAAGGTTTACCAAAGTTTTCCTTACCGGATTGAACTCATTTCTTCTAGGTAGTTGCTTGTAAATGTTACGCTACTATCCTCTTATACATTGGTGTTAATTATCACCAACAAGCTTGATAGAGCTGCATTACTTAGATAAAGATACTGGAAATGTATTGCTTGCTCCTTACGTCAAACCTTTGCTAACATTCGGTTATCAGCTTGCGTAATTATTGGGTGGCAGTAAATTGCGATTATGCACGAAAAACTGTTACAACTTTGTGTGTTGTAGCATTGCTAAGGTTGGAGAGAAATATAATCACACTTGGAAATTCTCATCTGTTTAGACACATCACGTTGCATGGAAAACATTAGGGTATTATCTAGGCAATGCACTTCGCAAAACATTTTCACCACATAGAACAGTATGACATTAACTCTGCCACAACTTTCATTCATGCTGCAAAGCTAACTCAATATAGTGCAATTAGTTCAAGGCACAGTTGGTTCATAAATTATTAGCTGTACGTTTCTCGGCGACTTGTACCTAATACAACAACATTCTTTATGAAAACACAATTTCATACAGCGATGACGCGGGCCTACTTGCATTCTAACAAAACATTACATTCCATTTCGCTCTACTGCATATGTACGTTAAGCTGACCTTATATAAGGGATTCTGAGGTTTTCTTTCAGCTCATAATAATTAGTTCTATTTTTGCACTATCATGGGCAGGTTATGCAGGTGTAAATTACATAGCCAAATATCTCGTCTTTAAATTTGTTGGCTAGTATGTCGTCAAGGCGAATAATATGCATTTGTTAACTGCCGTTACGCGCTTCGCATGAGCAGATAATTTCTTGTTTTAAAGGCCTGACAGAAATGTGGTGACTACAACAAGTTTAATTGTGCTGGGTGCCTTTAATCGATAAAAAATAATAATATAATATTTGTGTTTTTCTTTACGCTTGGCTTAAACATTAGCAATAAACAGAGATAATACATAATCGTATATCATGCGATGCTTCATTCGCAAGCGGTGGTGGTGACATTTTTCTCGAACAAAATGGTTCTATTAGCGGTTTTAAATGACAATCTGTCATACACCTTCACTAAATGTACTTGTCACAAGCTTCCTGCACTGTACAATACAAGGTTTTTCAGTTCTGTTAAATCTACTTCGTACAAATTTAATTTACAGGCATTTGGTGCAGCCGATCTAGCACGATATCCCTCCTAATTAAAGTTTCATTGGCCGGCTGACACAAAACAACTTACTTATCATTGTAATTCGGACGATTTGACTTGATCATTCTGTGAGTTACCTTTGTATGTACCTATGGATTGAGCACCTTTTCATCTCCAGCTTTTTCTTTTGCCTTCTTGAAACGACAGCTGTCGTCGCGAGCCATACGATTAACCTTCCAATTCAGCTTTTATCACCATTTTTGCCTACTTGCGGTAAAATACCAGCATCAGACGCCTGGCAGTGTTGGATATCGTCGTTGCAAAAACGATCCGGATTTAATCGGTGACTTCCCTGCTGCTCTTATTTAGAATCAGTTTGCAGTTGCTTCGACATTTACTCGCAAATGACGGGCAGCGATAGTTTGATGAGTTGGACCTTCAACGTTAAACTCCGTTAAAGAAGCCTCCAATGTGCTCAAACCCTCCTCAACGTTTTTCATGCAAGAACATTTTAATCCGCTTACCATGCACAGAAACTCACAGCTGCAACTACTCCCTTAATTGTTTTTTGATGTACCATGTCACACATCTCGGTCGGTTTGTGCGTTTGAATTTTGTCTCTGTGTTGCTCTTTGAGAGCTAAAATCAAAATATTATTGCTTTCGCATCTCGCAGCTCTCTGATGCTAGACGCCATATTCCACTGGGGAGAGAAACGCACTTGCTTGTGTGGACATCTAAAAAATTGCCTATTTGCCTGTTCGGTCATCGTTTCAATTTATGAACTTATAAGTCCGCACTTACAGTCCTCTGGAGCAATGGATCTGAAGGATCGCCTAAAGTGAGGATCAAGCTTTTGTAAGCTAGGGCAATTAAATTCGCTTTCTTATATTGTGTACCGGTCAAGTTTGCAAAACCAAGTTGCGGATGGATAATTTCGTTTACGCCTCGGGCTGGGAATTGGAAACAAAAGGCTCACAGTGGCAGCATAATTTTCCAGCCTTGGATGCGACCTAATTGTTTTGGCAATTTTGGACTTACGAATAACTAATGCCAACGACCCGTTAATATATCCATGCAGTGAGTGGCCTAACTAAAATTTCCCCGGTGAGCTCATTCCATTTTACGCAAATTTGAAGGAACTGTCAGTGATAAATGGTTGCCTGAGGCGTGGTTCGGTGTTTACAGCTTTAGGTCATTTGATAAACAGAATATTTGCTTGTGTACATAAGGTATATTTAAGTTCGTTTGGACCAGAAACCGAGCGAAACAATATTTGTGATGTCACCAATGACATCTAGATTTAAGAGGTTTTACTTAATTGGAACGCCTGCTGCCCAGCGGACAAATGTTATCTGTCAGTTATAGCCCCAGTACAGTATATTAACTACCCGCTGAAGCCTTTAGCTTAGATCGTCATTAGTGTAATTGGTCCATATGCCTCAGCTCCTACAAATAAGAGAACTCTAATTTTAGCAACTTATTTGTACATTAAGTGACCTGAAGTCTACATATAGATCGAGTGACTAATTCGGTAGAGTAACGCAGGCTTACTATCTTGTTCATTCGTTTTGGACTACAGGAAGAAAGAGTCCCGGACAATGAACCACAATATTTTAGTCAATACTTTTTAGTTTTCCTCCAGTGCCAGAACGTAAGCGATTCCATGGCTACACGTTACAATCCTGCCGCTAATGAATTGCTAAACCGCGCCCTCAAATAAGGCATACGGGACATCTAAATAGGAGTATTTCTTTTAGAACGATGCTGTCATAACTGCTGTAGTTCCTTACAGAACTGGTGGTCACAGTTCTACCAGAATAACGCCTGCGGAGCTGAAGTTAAAAATGATTTTATGCACCAATCTAAATCCTGCACATTATCTGTTTTCTGCAGAACGCGCGGTAGCATTATATCACATGGCACATTACCAAACTCCCTAAGGCAGAAGGTCAACTATTCTGCAGCCTAGAGCATACGTTCGCGTTATAAAATGGTCTTGCCTAAAGACCATCTAGGTCTCTCCGCACCGTTGCGAATGGGCCAGAGACTAGGCCCAGTGAGCTACAATTGAAAAACGGCCTAAAATCCAACTCACATCGGTTTCCCACGGCCCACGGCCCATGAACCGGTTACCCAGTTGCAAAATATGTGTGAACTCCAGGCAAAAATCGCTGCTACCAAAAGGTTAGACTCATCGGTACGCTAGAGGTTGAAACTTGTTAGTCGATACCAGCTTAGGTGACGCCGCTCATCAGAAATGGTTGCCGGTTTTGATAGGGTATCCGTCATAAAGTCCCTCAGAACTCAAGTTTCATTAATTGAAACACGGCTACTCACTTATCACATTTTATAACTAGGATGGCTAACATAGACCAGTATGTGTGCTACATATGTGTGTACCTCCGTATTACTTACAGGAGCACATAATTCTTTTTGTTTGCCGTCATGATAGAACATCACTAGTTTGCAAAACCACAGGCAGTTGATAACTGAAAACGCTGGTCACCTTTGTAACAAATGTAAACAATGGTTGTAACTTTATCGGTTGTAAATTAAAATTGACCAGATTACGCATCAGACATGTGCCCATTTTACGAAACAATATTATTTATTCTAAAAACGCAAAACTAGCTCTGGTTGGCTATATAATATACGGGGTTAAATCATGAAAAATTTGGCTGACCAACATCGCCTTAAAATTAGTAGGTTACTTTGTAAATATAAACCAATAGTTGAAATTTTATTCATTTTGTCTATATTTCTAACCTGCTGGAACCAAATCCCGAGGAAAGCAAAAATAACTAGTTACTGTTGTATGGAATACATACAAAATTTGCAAAATCGGGTAGGTATCGGTTCAGTAAGTCCCACGAATTTATACAAGAGCTAGGGCGTCTTGTTTGCACACATATGTTAAAGGTTGCGAGTAAGATGGTATACTCGGCTGGACTCAAATGACACCACCTACCACTGCTTGATAAATACGTGTACCTATGTTAAGGGTACTTAATTAATTGAAATACTGGGAGCATATTTCTCAATCTTTGAACGTGTTGCACTGATTTGTATCAAAACACTATTCGATATAGATTTACACAAATGTTGTTAGTTTAACACGTATAATAATATGGTTAAATTATTTTAAATATTATCCAGGCAAAATGAAATTATTTCTCACTAACTGAAGAACGTTCTTTTCGTATTCTGCAAACAGTAGTCTTCTGATATAAGCATTATTTTATTTTATCTTGCTGCTGAACTACGTTTGGTATTCTTTGGAAGAATTTTGCATCCGAGCATCCTTTCTTCGTCATGTATCATTTGCTATTTTCTTAAAAAATGGGTGTTGCGCTTAGCGATAAAATTTATGACCCTGCTAATAATTAGCGACGCGACTACGACGACTTGGCATTGATTGACGCTTGCCTTACAGATTACTTTTTAAAAGATTTTCCATATTGGATAGCAAGAATATCTAACATATCACCATAAACCTGTTAGATACAACTGTTATTTACTAAAAAAGATGATTAACGCATAAATATTTGATACATTATGCGATTTGTGTTCACGATGTATAAAATAAAGCAAATTAGATTCATATTGTATTAATTAACTTTTATTAGTTTTTAAGTACTTTCCTCACTACAGAAGCCATTACTTACATTGGAAATCGCTGAACTAAGTTACGTATCAGTAGGCATATACCTACGTATATCATGACGTAATTCTTTAATAAGCCTAAACTGTATTGCAGAACCAAGCCTCAATCCGGATACCAGCAATTAAAAGAAACGTCTTTTAAAAAACGGCTAGCATGTGTAAATAAGGGGATATCCACTGTTCTCCATACATCATTATTGTGATTTTCACGCAATTGCTTCTTTTTATTTGACTAACTGGAGGGAGCTAAGTAATCTGTGTGACGTAAAACGAGATTTACCACTAAGAAATCTGCTAAAGTCCATTCATCTACCAACTTCAACAAACGCTTGCGGAAAACGGATGTGCCACATTTGTTTGGATACACAATTTTCAGATTCTTTTAAGGTAGCATCGAATCCACTGTAAGATACTGTTTATATGTGCGCTGAGTAGACGCGTATGGAATTATAAACAAGTTATCTTTGTTCAATATTTCAGCACAAAATATGACTTTGTCCATTTAACTCCATAGAGTTGTCACGCTTGTGAAGCATACAATTAAATTCATCTGTTGAAAATATGTACCAGGCTGATTCTTTCCTACTTGAGTTTATTAAGTCAGGTTGCAGTCATCTGCAAAATGTACCAAGATAACTGCGAACGAAATTTTTAATTTACCCATGTTTTCAACCATTTTGCGCAACGTATTTTGTTGTACTTCACGAGGCTGATAAAATATTATGAGCTGACAATTCACCAGGAGACATGTCTCCGTAATACTAAAAAATGGACACCGCAATACCAACTATGGTAATTGAAAATATGTCTTCTCTTTCAAACCCTCCGAGAGTTGGGTCCGTTTTATAGCATCCCTGTGAGAATGCATACTCGAAATTAATGTGAAATTTTCAACGCACGTTATGATGGGGCTAATTTTGTAGGTTTACAATGCAATTGTTTGAGAATCATGTTGTTATTGGTAGCATACTCAGTTGCTTTTAGACAATTTTGTAACAGTAACAATTTTTTTAATTTCTGGACAGTTTATTGGGGATATCATAGAGCTTCGCAATTAAGTGAATTATTTCAGACTATTGGGCGTTTCTTATATAACAAAAGTGTTCGTTTAATCTAAGTTTCAGTTATCACATATTAATTTTCTTTTATCTAAGAAACTAACTCACGTGGTTATTCTAAACTGAAAGCATGCTTCAAGAAACTGTGGTAAGGAACATTTCAGCACCGGTTGTGCCGTAGTAATAATGCAGTAATTTTACCCATATGCGTAGCCGTGAATAAGGAACTGCTATAGATCCGGTGAACGCCTCCATTCACGCTGCGCAAATATTAGTTTGGATTTCAGTAATCCACTAAAAAATGTCGGTAGTATGTCTGTGTTTTAAAGGATATTTTTTATAATAACGTATGGGTAAAATGATTGAGCGCAAATAAAACTAAAAGGTTTGGTCCTACCATGCTCCTTAGTATGTGACCATTGACTTTTAAGTATCTAGCAGTTTGCAATAAAATAATTTAAACTGCGAACTTTTGCTTACATATTATAAATTGAAGCTATCTGATACTTTCACTGAATTACTTAAAAGATTGGCATGTGTAAATTAATAATTAATTCACAACGGCTTTTTGGACACGTTAGTTTTGTGTAGTATTGCTCAATACTTACAGTTTTTTTGTGTATTAGACTAATTTTACTGATTCTGTAAGCTACAGTCTAACAAATGGGAAAATGTATGGTGTGCAAAGTAAGAATAAAACAATGCTCCGATCGGAGCGAACTACTAGTGTAAACGGTTATTAAGGATAAAGTGTAAAATACACTTATACTCAAAAGCTTACATAAATGCTTGTACGTCTAGCGAATAAGGTTGGATATAGTCACCTCGAGTGAAACAAATGCGACGATAATTAGTACGGCACAGATTAATTGCATCTTGCGTAATGAAACTGTTTTCCGTTATGTACGCTGTATCTCCAAATAAATATCATCGTATTTTTCTTAAAGGCTAAAGCACTATTAAATGTACATTTTACTTAGAAACCTGCAAACGTATCTTAGAAAACAAAACACAACCATGCTATTTATGCAAGCATTCTACATAGAAGATATGTAGATATTTTTATGGCAATATTTGGCGAACAATTATTTTAATAGACAGAATATCTAAGACACAATCCAATGGATTTGCAACAGGCCATGGTTTCAAATGCTGGGTATTACGATAAATTAAATAGTTTGCAGGAAAACATTATTAATACGATATTGTTTGGGATTATTGAACAGAATTTTTTACAAAATTGCAATGTAAATCAAAAGAAATTTCCTTTTCCGAAAACATTGATGTGATGGAGCCAGTTTACTAATCCCAAAAGTTAGCGCAAATGTTTATTTTAATATAAATGCTATGGCGTCCTACCAACTTTTTCCAGTTTTAAGTACATGCTTTTGCTATGGTATGAATAACAAAATTATTGACAAGCTAACGACTACGGTAGAAATTTTCTTTTGTTTGTTTTGCTTTGTGGCATAATATCCATAAAGCAGGTCATCTTACAAATTGAAATTTATAATTCAGTGTGCAAGCCTTTTTCAAAAGAAGACAAGGTATTCTGTTTTCTATATTTTCATGCCTGTGCTTTTAGCAGGTGTCTACTAACTGCTTTCAAACAGGGGGACAACTGGGTGTTCGATACTATGTGACAGCTCATGTGATAGAAGGACCAACTTTTACCCAAGGAAATTCACATTAAAAGTATTGTCCACCAACATTTTGTTGCAAGAATGTTGTATAAAGAAAACGTTTGATCCAGAAAATCTCAACCGCAATATACATAAAAAGCAATTAAGTAATGGAAAGATAACAAGGTACATAATTTAGGTTAGTTCAATAAGTTGGTGAAAACATTTTTGAAACTGTTCTGCTTATACGGTAAGGTATTTTGGGGATGCAAAATTTCCAGTACACGCCTATGTCTTTCAGGACCATATTGGCAATTAGATTAAACAGCCGACCTAATCACATGCACAACTGCATTAATTCGTTAATATTCCAAATAACATTACCAATAACTTGTATACATACACCAACACAATTTGTAAAATAGGCTCCCTGAATAATGTACCAACTCACTACCACAATTGCAGTGCGCCAGTAACTGAAGTGTCCACCTTCTACACACAGCATTTACATATTGTTTCTTTTAATTGGTGCACAAATTTCAGCTCGACCGCGTAATATCGCATACTTCATATCTGGCAGACACGGTGTCCACATTTCTGTATTGTTTGTACACTTTGAAACGTAGGTCTATGCTTTTGTTTTTCCTCCTTGATTTACATGTTGGTGTGACCTGCTATACGGCGTTTGAGACGTTTATTGTCACCTGCTTTAAATCTCCGTCAGTCATGTATTAGGAAAACATTTGGCTAACTGTCATGAATTCCTTGCGTGGCAGTTATTATAAGTGATTTAAAAATTACAAATTGTAAAATATGATTCTGTGGTCGTAGAACGGTTTAAAAATAAGCGTGCTGTTTTATTGCAGGATCAGTTAAAAAACTGCCAAACGGAAAGTCTTACAAATCGCAATTTTCATAGTGAACTTGAATGTTTGATGACAAACTTTTAAGAGAAAATGTGGAAAGTTGCTATTTAGATCCAACAGGTAACTCTCAGAAATTCAATATAAAGCTCCATTTGTTCAATTATATACCTCTGTATGGGGAAATAAGCAGTTGGATATAACTGCTTCCGCCTATAATTTAAAATACAACGCAAAATTGGAACGGCAATGACCACCTAAATTTATTCATTCACATATTAACGATATCCATGTTAAATTAATTTGGGGATTCCGTTTACAATAGACCGAGGAGGCGAATTTGTACTATATTAAAATATTTCCACCGCAATATGCGCACAATCTTCACATGACTTTAATTATCAAGTGTCCAATGCAGACATATTTTATACCCAATCCTTGCGTTGGCGGATACCTTCCTACTTAACTACCATTCAAATTTCAACTTAATCAGTTCCATGAAATCCATTGAACAAGTGAAATATGAATTGCCTATCAGTCTGCTAATAAGTTGGATTCCTCGTTGTTAACCAAGCTCTAGATAGATTACACCTGGACAAAACTCGCTGAGTTTGTTCAGTCCGACCTTAACATTTATATATATAATCAATGCACCCTTCATTATTGTAACCCATTATTTATTAAAATGCATATAAACAACAAAATATCCATGTTACTACAACCAAAGATGAAAATAGGTAAATGCTGTCGTTTTCTCTGCCTACTTTTCGGGAATGAAACAGCAAGCAGTCACAGGCAGATATAATCTATTTCGATATTTTGACTAGAACTTTAAGCTCAGTCGAGCTGCTCTATGAAAATATTCAAGTTCCCCGCACACAACGAAAATCTGGCAATTGTCGGGATATGTGTCATTTAGCAATCTATGTTTGAGCACACAAAATTAACAACTAATATATGTCACTTAATATTTCATGTCTGTCATGCTGCCTACACATCACGAAGTCTTCGATACTACTATGTACACTAACGAGACAGTCCAGATATGTGTTTGTTAATAATAAACTCCCTACAGCTGCACTTATGGTTTCAAATTTTATTGCAAAGTGACTGTGTGGTGCAAATTTTCATAGTAGTAAAATGAGTTCAAACTAAGTAAGTAATTACAGCACTGATAAACCAGCTGGTCAGGAGGTGCTTTTTTATGATGCAATGCTTTCAATAACAAATTGACCATGCTACACGTTTACTAAACGAATAACAAACATTTTCTCATGAATTCAGTGATTGCAGGCCGTGGCATCCTGATATAAAAAACGCTGATTGCAATTTCGCTGATGTTGAACCTAACAAACCACGGGAGGTGCCACTAATTAGCTCGAACAAGTTAAGGTTTGCATTTCCATGGAGTCAACAAGAACAAAAAAACAGCATTGATGTTGCCTTAACCAAGTGAGAAACGCATGCAGTCTACATTTTCCATGATTCGCCTTTGTGAAAGAAAATATATTCCCACTTTCCAAAATAGTTTTTAATAAATTCAGAAATAAACATAGATATCCAGTTATTTGTTAAAGTAAGTAAACTGTACGGTTTTAATTGGACTATGATATAAGACCAGAAAGAACATCGGCTAATAATATATATAATTATAAGTTTATGTAAAAATGCTGCTTTGTCGCAGACAGCTCAACCAATATGAGCCCGATTTATTTGTCACATTTGAAGTCTGTTAGGGAGCCCGGACCTTGCTTTTCATATGCCAGTTAGTAAGGGTTAAAATTAACCACGATTCTGACATCTGGGTTTTATCCCGATTATTGATAACCAAAGATAGACACACCACGACATTAAACCGGGCCTAGATATAACCATGACAAATATCAGTCCATAAATCATGCTATAATTTTCAGAAACATGCAGCGTATAGATAAAAGTGAAGTCTTTAGATTCCCAACAAAAATAACCTGTTGTGACAATGGCAGTACAGATTTGTTCAAAAGCGTTCAAACGAGACTAGTCAGGTAGGTATCATTGATCACTTAACGGTATACAATTTCTGAGAAGTCCTGCATCGTACTTCATTAAGTAATTCAGATTGCCTTTGACATGTTTTCACGCAGACCGCTTATACCTAAACTTCGCATTTGTGGAGTAGCAGGCTTAGTAAATTTCAGGTTAGAAGCGCACATCACTGGTCGAAAGCAGATAGTCAAAATTGATTGGTATCTGTCGGAAACAAGTGATATGTCTTTTGACGTGTTGCAAGGTAGTGTACTCGGCCATCTTGCTTTTGTGATATGTAAATGCATTTTTTTGTTCCATAAGGCATGGTAGACCTTATTTTTTGGCAGATAATTTAACATTTGTGTGTGACCGATTCTCCTTCTCCCCGTCTTATATCTGCGATCCAAATTGACCTAGTTTCCTCGGAATACTGGTGTGTCGGATCTTCCATGAAACGTTAAACGCCTAAATGCAGCTATGTGCTATAGATGCTTGGTTCCACATAATTTTTTGTTTTTGCATGGAATCTCACTACCTTTAAGCAATTCCATATGTGAGTTCGTTCCGCGTTACCCAGGTTCGTTGAATTTCAAATGACAACTTGGGTATACGGTGGCTGAAATACGAGAGACTATTAGGATGATTGGCCGCATTTTTATAACAATAAATGATAATCCTCTCATGCAAACTGTACGCCAGATCATTATTATATTGCTGTGCCACTATGTTTAGTAACGTTAGGAGAAGCCACTTGAGTGAAATCGAGCGACAAAACGGTCGGTTACCAAAAGCATCATGGACCACGACTCTAAGCTTACTTTTAGAGATAAAAATCATTTGTGGAAAATAAAACCGCTATGGCTTCAAAGATTAAGGCTAAATTGGTATTTTATGCATAATTGTAAATTGACGAATATACGCTAGATTCCATCAACTGGTGTCTATATAACCTTCAACTATTACCTGCGAAACAAGGAATATTTGACAAAATTACCTACTTGCTGCAAACGTTTGCGTTACAGCAGCTTAACACACAAATATCCCACGTTATGGCCAGCAGAAGTTCATCTTCGCTTCGAACATATAGGACGTAAATGAGAGAGTAATTAACTGGTAATACATTTAAGGAACCGTCGTCAATTCCACAGACGTTTGCGTGTACGTGAAAGGGTCCTATAACACTTGCGGAATTGCTAATGCAAAGTATAAATAAGGAAGGAGAGGAAGGCTTGCAGACAGAAGTTAAAATACACTGTGCTCTTATCATAAGCTTTTATTGCTCAGTGACTTAGATTTATCTCTCTTTCCATTCTCCTACTTTGTTGCCTCCCTCGGTATTACTCAAATCGGTGACCCAAAGGGGAGCTATGATAACCGTGGTACATCGATAGGTTGAATAAACGAGATCTATCTTTGGTTTCTCTTAGTCTACACTGTTATCTACTACGCGTTATTCAGTGATGGATCGTTGGTTATCTGTGTTAAAATGAGCGCCTCGTTGAGATGGATAGACGGGATATATTGTTGACTTTTCTTCACCTGCACAGCTTCTCCGTATGCTCTTAGCTTGATGACCTACACACATTGTTGGGTTGGTTAAACAAGCCTTTTACTTAGTCTTCATATATTACTTTCTTTCTATTACGCAGCTAGGTGAAAGGTATACGTAACTGCAAGTTTTGCAACCAGTGCCAGTTCAAATACAGACCAAATTAACGATATCGATACTTAACTAAATGTAAGTTATGACGCAAACAACCCTGGTTTATTTAAGGATGAACGTCACTTTCTATTATGTACAAACTAGCTTTCTCGCTGATGATGGCCTACACGGTGGGAAGGACATATTACTTAACCTAAAACATAACAGTATTCAATTATATCTTGTTTCTTTAGAAAGCGCGAATTTCCCAAGTCATTTCGTCGCGCAGCAAAGAAATCCTAGTTGAAATACGCCTGTGTACCCTGATGTCAGTAACAAACACCTGCGAATAAATTTGTCGGATTTACCTATACACGCCACCAATTTGTTCCTAAAATTAAAGTGCGCTTTGTTATTATTAAAAATGAATTTTTATCTACAGGTTGCAAAGATAACACCCACCTACATTAATATTTATTTAAGAAATTCACTCGAATATATTAATAGAAAAGCCTACATGCTGTATCCCATGGAATAATGCAAAGAGAAGTTGCGTATAAGAAGGCACTTTTTATAACAAGTTGATTTATAATACAAGGCAAGAAGCAAAATGTTTCAGACAGGTTGGTTATTCTTAATATTAAAACTTATAGTTTTGACAAACTCTTCGTTATTGGACTAACGTACAGTAAATTGTGTCGAAGTATGATGCACGTGCTAATAATGAATAGAATGTAACGACACACAGACGGTTTGTCTCAACAGAAATCATAACTTTAATTAGAAAGCAGCATTCTGCTTAAAAGGCAACTAATTGTCTGGTGAATATCCAAAGTTTAGCAAAATAAGTGGAAATAAATTGAGGACTGCACCGAGTGACGAAATCCTTAGCCCTTAAATCCGAAGACAACAGCATTTTGTATCTTGAGATAAGGTGTAGTTTAGTGCTGTGTTGGCAAAATGTATTAATGCCTGCTTCGTAATTGTGTCGGCTGTATTATGTTATTTACTTGAAACAAACCTGCTTCTTGCCACTTTTCGATGTTTTCCACGCAAAACAGATTCATCGTAATCATCCTCATTATACACGTTACCTACAGGTGGGAAACACCTCAGCTACTGTACTGCGGTTCCTTTACAAAAATTAGAGAAAACATTGCAACAGGTGTAAGCCAACTGAGCTTCCGGTATCGGATGGGCTGCGTTGCGCTAAGCTAACAGCCGGCTAATATGCAGCAAAGTTACTATGCAAACTTGCTTAAGGCTAAATAATGAGCTAGGGCTTCTAGAAGAGGCTAAGGGAGATAGAGTGGGACAAAGAAATACTGCAGGAATGCACATAAGGTTAGCTCCTAGCCATATCAGCAAGTGTATCCAGCTTAATGTGTTCATCGTCTCCTGGACCCAAACCAGGGAGCCGAGACGCTCAAACCGAGGCCAGCTGCGAAGTGAGGGCATTTATTTCCTTGATCAAGTCATCGATTGGACACCTCTCCTCTTCTTCCATCCACATCCCCGGCGCGTAAACAGCGCACGTCGCGGGAGTAGGTGGCCTTGCATGCGTAACAAGTGTCTGGACCATTGGAGCATGGTGTTTGAAATAACAGGGCTGTGCGGTGCATTCCTTTACCTGTGCCGTAAACAAAACATCAAATACGATTGTTGCTTACTCGATGTTCCCACCAGATGTGAGCCAAATTGCAAAGGCACCGGCTTTCCAACTTTACTAGCCGTTTTATATCCGTTGATCTGCAGGACCAGGCTTCACAAGCTACAATAAGGTCGAACGTACCGCTGCAGTGTACACTCTACTTTTCAGGACGAGAGTGACGTCGGCGACTTAAGTAGCGAAATTTATTAAACGCGCCTCGCGCTGTTACTATACGGTTCGTAATATAATCTTCATTCTCACGGGCGCTAATACAATTTCCCTGGTAGTTGAATTTTTTTATCGACTTCTAGCTGATCCCCACCAAGACTCAGCGCAGGTGTTCCAGGTTAATCTTGGAGGTAAACTTTGCACTTCCGTCCTCCGTTCGGTTATTTTCGGATGTGTTGACAAGATCAATTTTGTTAACTTTCTGCGTTCACTGGAAGTATTTCGTGGAAATTGAGATACAATTCAGTTTCATTTCCGATTCTGAAATTTCCGACCAGAAATACTTGTGTTTTCATCGCTTGATTTTGGCGATCTTGCTATTGCCATTTTCTCTGTCAACTGGCCGCCACATTGTTTACATATTATTCACAATACCGAAGCAGTCATCCTGTGGTACTTGCTCCAATCTAGTCGGATACCGTGCAAATGCACACACGTGTGTTTTGTGCCAAGTTAACTACCACATTTCATGTGTTGGATTATCAGTTGAGCATTTTCACCGTCTTCGCGAGATCCAACACGATTTCATCCAAACTGTATGTGAAAATGGCCGAAATAAGATACAGCCAGAAAGAGTAAAGCCGAGGTGTAGACCTCAGCGTTTCGTTGCGAACAGCTCACTGTGTTTGGCCCAACAACCTAGCGCGAAGAGCCTTCAGGTTTCGGCTCAGTCGACCTCTTCTACCAGCGCAAACTCACCGACACCAAGTCCAACCGTTGTGAGAAGCCCAGTTGCACCTGGCCTAAATTGTTTACCTTTGTTGTGTGCACCGGACACTTATGTCCCAGCAGGTGAAAGTCTGAGTGCTGAAGACCAGTGAAAAGAACAGAGGACGAAATTACGTTTTAACGTTGGATTTTTACGTTCTGTAAGTCAACAGTTAGACAAACCACGTGAGGCTGGTAGTATACTTCGCCCTGAAAGGACAATCTCGTCCTACCAGACGCGTTATAATCTCGTGATCTTTTACGCACCGAAGTCCAGTGATCCATCCCCCAAAGTGCGCTACGATCACGATTTCGAGTTTTTACAGGGTCTAATTGATAGACTCCTCGACGCTGGTGAGGACTCGGTAAATGTGAGGCAAATTGGTCGTCTTGGAAAGCAAGGTGATCAAGGAAATCGGCCTAGGGGAATCACTTTTGTAGACGAAGCCAGTCCAAGACTGATCATGTCTCGCCTAAGTAGGCTGAAAGGTTTGAAGATCCATGTTCGTCCCGACTTGGACCCAGTAGACAAGGAGCGGCTCAAGTCTGCCATCACTGAGCTCAAAAGAAGCACCGGTGAGGGGGAGACAAAATCTTCGTATCGTAAACTTTCGGGTTGTTTCCAACCATCCGCGAATCAGGATAAACAGGCTGCTTACACTTCAAGCACGTCCGGCGGCTCCTGCTGCGGCCTGCGAGTAACCTTCACAAACGTTTGCAGTATTATAAATAAGCACGATGAGCTTTGTTGTTTCGTTGCGTCTGAGCGGCCTGACGCAGAGGCATGGTTGCATGCAGAGTTATACACCAAAGAACTTGAACTGAACGGTTACTCGTGTTTCCGATGGTCTATCGCGGTGGTGTCTTAATTTACATCCGGTCTTCCCTGCGTAGGAGACTTGTGAGCACCTACCGAAGTAAAGATGGCCTGTGTGACCATCCGTGCTGCTCCATCCGCCTCAGGCGCGGAGAACTGCTTGTGGGCGCAGTTTATCCCAGTCCCCTAAGTCGTTGTTTGGATTGGCTGTCCTATCTTCAAGCCCACATGAGTCGTCCATTCTTTCTGCTTATGGGCGATTTTAACTGTCCTCGAATCCGCCGGACCTGATGTAGTTCACCCACTAGTTCTCAAGTCAATTTTAACCATCCTCTCTAATGTCGTGACTGACATTTTCAACAGGTCGCTGTCCGAATGTTCGTTGCGGGTTAAATGGAAATGTGCGGTGGTAAAGACTATTCCGAAAGGCGGCGACCCTAGCAAAGTAGACAATTACAGGACAATTTGTCTGACACCTATTTTGGAAAAGCATGCTGAGAAAATCGTGAAGAAGAGATTGATGTATTTGCTACAGTCAAACGGGGTCCTGACGCCCGCACAGCACGGTTTTATGCAAGGTCGCTCATGCATTACGAACCTTATTGTGACCAGGCATGAGTGGTTGAAGTCAATAATAAGGGGAAGTCCGTCGACGTGATATTATTCGATTTCAGTAAAGCCATCGACGAGGTCAGTCATGAGGTTCTCCTTCACAAACTCAGAATGTGTGGCGTCGGTGGCTCACTGCGCAGGTAGATCCACGAAATTCTTGTTGGACGAAAGTGGAGAGTACAGGTCGACATCCATCTAACTGACTGGTAACCCACTAGAAGTAGCGTGCCTCGAGGCACTGTGCTGTGGCCCAATCTGTTCCTGATCCACATCAATGAACTGTTAGATCTCGAAAGGCCTGCTCCAAGGAAAATCGCGGTGTCTGGAAATCAAGTCGATTTGGCGCCACTGATTCAGGCCAAATATTGTAAATTGGATGAAAAACAGAATTTCACACAGACCAAAGTCAAATGCGCACAGAAACGAAACAAATTGATTTGTTCGGTAAGGTATTTGCGCGATTTCCAACAAGGAACCGTGTGCCTTGCATTAGAACAGTCTTACTTACAAGCAGACTAGTGTTTTCCATGTTGTAGTACATTTTTTACTACCGCTTGTTACATACCCCTCACACGTCCCGTGGTTCTTTGAGATCGATAAATTCAAATTAGCCCTCAGCCGTGATTGGAACTGGAATTAGAGTGTATTCATACCCACGCCGGCCCATGTAGTGTTCCGCAAATATACCTCCTGTCCGGTGCGTTGTCTTTTTGACTCGTGGGTCGCAATCTAAGAATTCGTGGTCTGTACCAATACAATCGTCTGCCGTTTGGCGTTAAATCCGATCCAGCAATTTTTCAGCAAGTTATGGATGCCACGTTAACTGCAGTAACTGGAGCTGCAGCCTATCTGGATGATATCATCATTATGGGCAGCACACAGGAGGAACTATTCCAACGACTGGATGATGTGATAATGCGAATTAAAGATTATGGATTCCGTTTGCGTGCAGAGAAATGCTATTTTGTTGAGGTCTGTTAAGTTCCCGAGATTCGTGATCAGTGAACGCAATCGACATCCAGACCCTCGAGAACATTGAGCTGATAGACAGATTGCCCACACCAACGGATGTCACAACTGAGATCGTTCCTCGAAATGCTGAGCCACTATCGCCAATTTTTGCCAGCGATGCGTCGCTTGCGTCAACCTTTGAATCATGTGCTGACGAGAAATGGCCCCGGCAGTGTCAACAGTTATTCGAAAAATTGAAATCGCTGCTATACACTAATCTGTTGCTCACCCATTACAATCCCAATATGGAGATCATTCTAACAACAAAGGCTTCTAGTTATGGAACCTGTGCAGTCATTTCACACCGCTTTCCAGATGGTTCAGAAAAGGCCGTTCCGCATGCGGCACGAGCCCTGACGCCCTCCGAGAAGAACTATAGCCAAATTGAGAAGGAAGCCCTCGCTATGATTTTTGCTGTTCAGAAATTTCACAAAATGATTTACGGTCGGCGTTTCACACTAGTGACCGATCACAAACCGCTACTCGCCATTTTTGGATCCAAAAAGGGTATTCCGGCATATACAGCCAGTCGCCTTTAAAGGTGGGCAACTTTGCTCTTGGGATACGAATTTAACATGAGGTACTCGTCAACTGACTCCATTGGGCAAACGGACGCTCTTTCCAGATTAATCGATACTAGTCGACGTGAGCCGGAGGATGCCGTCATTGGTTCAATCACAACCGACACGGATATCAGCCACATGATACAGGATGCCGTGAGTACTTTACCACCAACTGTAAGAACGGTTCAGGCAGCCACAAGTCGGGACACATTGCTACAGTAAGTCTTGACTTATCCAAGACGAGGTTGGCCAAAGCTGTGCCCTGACAAATCGCTTGCACAGTTTTTCACACGATGTGATACTCTGTCTGAAGACGATGCCTCTCTTTTTCGCAGATCGCCTTGACATTCCCGAAGTACTCAGGCAACGTGTTCTGAGGCAATTGCATAAAGGTCACCAAGGAATCGGCCGAATGGAAGCACTTCCGCTCAGTTACGTGTTTTTGGCCCTCAATAGATAGCCAAATAGAAGACATTGGACGATCCTGTTTTAAATTCTGCAGTGTTTCCAAGTTACCAGTACGCACAACATTACAAACGTGGCCGCGTCCCGAATCACCCTGCTCGCGAATACATGTGGTCTTTGTGAGTCCAGTTGTGGAAACTTTCTTTCTCGTCATTGTCGATGCATACAGTAAGTGGCCTGAAGTTATTGTGATGCGAAATACGTCCACAAACAGTACAATGATTGCACTGAAGCGTGTTTTCAGTCAGTATGGGCTGCCACAAACGATCGTACCAGACAATGGCTCACAGTTCACTTCCTATATATTCGCTGACTTTTGTGCACAAAATGGAATCCAGCATATGAGGACAGCACCGTATCATCCCCAATCCAATGGCCAAGCAGAAAGGTATGTTGATACCCTGAAACGTGCTTTGTTAAAATCGAAGGGGTGGGGACCCTGGATGAAAGGCTGGAAAATGTTCTGCTAAATTATCGGGTTACTCCGAATCCCAGTGCACCAGATGGAAAGTCACCCGCTAAAGCCCTCATGGGTCGAAGACTGAGAACGACGCTAGATTTGATGACTCCAAAACGCACACCGATACATCATACGAATACACTGTTTGAAACTCAATGCAACAAGCGACATGGAGCACGGCACAGAAACATTAGAATTGGTGACGCAGTGTATGCTGCCACTTATCAAGGGCATCAAATCATATGGATACCAGGTCAAGTAGTACGACGACGCGGAAAAGTAATGTACGCTGTTCGTGTTGGCAGACAGCTTTGGGTTCACCATGCGAACCAACTACGACGGCGGATTACAAGGATACAAGAGGCGCGCCATTCCGAAGGATTTGCGTTCATGAATTGTTGTACACTTCGCAGTCAAGCACCTCGATTAGACAGGATACACAGCCCATGGAACGAGCTGAACATGAAAAACAACTAAGGTCAACACGGAGAAGAAAATGCGTGCAGCACATGCCAGTAGACACGCGAAGGAAGACATGTACCAATAATCTGCTCCCAGGTGACTTGGAGTTTGTTGACGATATTGCTCTAATCTCTGACAGCTTACGTACGTGCCAAGCGGCAATGGACAGGCTAGCACTGGCTGTCCGTTACCCCGGGCTTTGCTTTGCATCTATGAAGTGCAAATCTTTCCTCCAAGCTTGGCTTGGACCGCCTTTTGCGCTGAACTTGGTAGGGATCAGCGAATGTCGTTCAAAAATTCAACTTCTGGGAATTTGTATTAGCGCCTGTGAGATTAGAGATGAATTCACGAACCATATAGTAACAGCGCGAGGCGCGATTTTAACCTTCGCTATTATGGCGCCGATAGCACACTTGTCCTGACAGTTAGAGTGTACACTGCAGAGGTGCGTTCTAACCGACTGTAGCTTGTGTAACCTGATCCTGTAGATCAATGGACATAAAAAGGCTAGTTAAGTTCGAAAGCAGGTGCTTTGCAATTTGGATCACATCTGGTGGGAACATCGAGTAAGCAACAAGTGTTAAGGAGCTGGCTACTTAACCCTCAGTTTCATGAATTATGTTAGTTGCCTATTTCTTTGTGTGCGCAGTTATCTGCTTCTGTGCTACATTTTAGACACGCCGCTTTCCTCATCCTCACTCGCAATCGATCACAGCTAATTTCAGCCGTCTCATTCTGTGGACATTCTGATTAGTTTCTTTTGCTCAGCGTTCCGTAGCTTTTCACGTGGATGTATTATTCAGCCGACACATATTTATTATACCTGTTTTATTTTCCTGGTTTGTATCATTCTCACTATCAACTGTTCTGGCATTTGTTTAAACGCATCACTTCTCCACACTGATTGGACGCTACTCGTCGTTTTTAATGGTCGCTCACCAGAAGGTTACCCCCAGGGATTTACTCTGCAGACACTATTTTCTTTGCCGCACTTCATTGGCTCGTAATTTTGGAGATTCTCATTTGCTTGTTCCATTTTGTGTTTTATCCATGCCTGTTGGACCTCATGCGTTTAGTAGCTTGACTTCGCCCTTGTTTGTAAAGCTATATAACTGGTGCCGTGCTGTAATAGAAAATCTGTTCATCCCGGCTCATCTTGGACTTATTCTTGCGGTCGTGGGGTGAAGGCGTACTCGGCGTCACAGTGTGATGGTAGCGTACGTGCCAAACCGCCAGCCAACAGCGCGAACCGGTTTCCACCAATCGGCAACACAATCGGAGATCGCAATCAGTTCGCGGCACCGCCAACCAGTGGCGCACACAAGCTACCGATCGGACGAACAGACCAACGGCTCGGCAAAGCGTCTGGCAAACAAGCGTGGTCCGAACATCCAATCAAAACCCGAGACGGCGCGCAAACGAGTAAGCGACGTTAAGGGGATCGAGGAATTGCATCAGACGCCTGACCAATCAGCGTCACGTCAATCCGGTACGCGAACGACCGTCCGTTGGCCAGGAAGAGCAGGCACTGAACCGAAACCCATCGGCCGATTGGTTTTTGATCGTCAAGACACAGCATGGGGAACCAATTGTAGCAAATGCCATGGACGAATTACGACCGAACGATTGGAGGCGAAACGCCCAGGATCAAAGGACACTGGCAAATGGAGACAAATGCATGAAAGTGTAGTAGCCGAATAGAAACGGGCGCAGAAAATGGTCATATCTGATATAAAAAGAAAGCAATTCTCGCCAATAAAGATTTTCGTGTCGCCGCCACCTGTTGTTCTTTCTGCCGGAGGGCCGCACGTTTTACGTGGCGACAGAGGACAAGAAGACACGCCGAACCCCGCATGCGTTTGGTGGACAACCAACGATTCCGCTGCCAGCTCCGTTGCAAATGACCGAGAGTTCGTTGCCGGAGAATTGGAGAATATGGAAGGCGAAGTGGCTAGATTTTGTAACACTGACTCAGTTGGATTCTCAGCCAATGGCCTATCAACTGGCGATGTTCAGGCATGCCATTGGAGACGAAGCCAGGCGGACGCTGCAAACGTTGGATCTCAGCGATGGAACTCAGGAGTTGGAGCTGGATGAAGTAATACGCAGATTCGGCGAGTTCTGCGAAGGTTACACAAACGAAACTTACCAAAGGTATCTGTTTTTCAGCCGAAATCGCCTGCCGGGTGAATCAATCGACGCATACATCACGGAGCTGAAAATTCTGGCGCGGGATTGCACTTTTTGCACCTGTTTACGAGATTCGCTGATCCGCGATCGAATTATAATTGGCATAAAGAATGAGGAACTTTCCAGACGCCTTTTGCGACAGCGAAACCTGTCTCTGGAACATTGCATCGATATCTGTTTTAGCGAATCAAGGACGGCTCAACAGTTTCAGCAGCTCAAGATGGAGTCCACGACGGATCTGTTTGCAGTATCCCGAGGCCGAGAAATTGTATCGAAGTCATCGAGCGCGAATCAACCCAAATGCCAGTTTTGCGGCCGCTCACAACCAAGGCGCAAAGAGGATTGTCCAGCATGGGGCCGAACCTGTATGAAGTGTGCGAAGAAGAACCACTTTGCACGTTGTTGTCAGGCAACCAAAGTCGACTCAGTCGGGCAGGACGATCAGGAAGAGCCGCAGGAACTGGCTATTAACAACATGACAGGACGTGAGAGACCAGTCTGTGTATTCGCAACGTTGCTTATTCAAGGGCGTCCGGTGCGATTCCAATTGGATTCAGGAGCAAGCGTGAACATACTTCCTCACAAATACTGTCCTGATGCAGAATACCGCCAAATACAGACACAGCTCAGAATGTGGAACGGATCAAAGTTACAACCGAAGGGCTGTGTTACCATGAAGGCCATAAACCCGAAGGATGGCTCCGAGCATTTACTTGATTTTCTCCTGGTATCAGGAGATTTTATGCCCATCCTGGGCCTTGATTCCATTCAGAGTTTGGGTTTTGTTTCTTTTAATCATGATCGTTTTGTTCACTCGTGCTAAGTCGGTACAGAGATCGTAGACAACTATCCCAGTGTGTTTGATGGTACCGTGAGAAAATTCCAAGGCGTAGCTCACCTGTCGTTAAACGAGTCCGCTAGACCAGTAGCACTACCAGCGAGAAAAGTACCTATCGCTTTGCGTGAGAAGTTCTTAGACGAGTTGCAGCGTTTGATCAGTTTAGGTGTGATTGCCAAGGTCGATGAGCCAACCGATTGGGTCAGTCAAGTCGCGATAATCACCAAGAAGTCAGGCGATTTGCGTGTGTGCATCGACCCTAAGCCGCTCAACGCCGCACTCAGGAGAGAGTATTTTACACTACCAACGCTAGATGACGTCTTACCCGAGTTGTCCAAGGCCAGATTGTTCACGATGGTCGACCTCGCTTCCGCTTTCTGGCACGTCCAGCTTGACGAAGAGTCCAGTTATTTAACCACGTTCGGAACGCCATTTGGACGGTTTCGGTGGTTGCGCTTACCATTCGGTTTGAAAGTGTCCAGTGAAATTTTTCAGAAACGATTAATGCAGGCCCTAGACGATCTACCCGGAGCTATTTGTGTAGCAGACGATGTAGTGGTTTTTGGGGCGACTCTGGAAGAGCACGACCGTAACCTGAGCAGATTTCTAGAACGCTGTAAAGACAAGAATATCAGATTGAAACGTGAGAAAATTGAGTTACGAAAAACAGAGCTGGTGTTCCACGGACATGTTTTGAGCGCAGAAGGTCTAAAGCCAGATCCGGAGAAAGTTAGAGCCATAAAAGAGATGCCACCTCCGACAGATGTTAAAGCCGTGAGCAGACTAAACGGGATGGTGAATTACCTCAGCCGCTTCCTTCCACGACTAGCCGAAGTAATGGTTCCTATCCGAAAACTTACACATAAGGGCGAGAGCTGGCAGTGGAACACAGAACAGGAGGAGGCTTTCCAGAACATCAAACAACTGATCGCGTGCGCCCCTGTCCTAGCGTATTACGATCCGTCACTTCCCCTTGAAATCCAGTGTGACAGCAGCCAATTCGGTATCGGTGCCGTGCTAATGCAGAACGGGAAGCCCATCGATTTTCGCAGTCGGACACTAACGGAATCCGAGCGCCGTTATGCACAGATTGAAAAGGAGATGCTAGCATTGGTTTATGCCGTAGAGCGTTTCAACGATTACACTTTTGGTCGCCGGACCACTGTATTTACCGATCACAAGCCTCTGGTATCAATAGCCAATAAACCACTGCACGTCGTCCCACGCCGCTTACAACGAATGCTCATTCGGCTCCAGAAGTACGACCTAGACATCGTCTACCAACCGGGGTCGAGGATGTACATTGCAGACACACTGTCTAGGGCATATCTTTCCGATGTGACCGCAACGCAAGAAGACCAAGACATTGTCCATGTCACGCAGCTATTGGCCGTCACAGAGGAGCGTTTCCAGCAACTACTACGCCACACGGAAGCAGACGAGCTGTGTAATCGGCTCAAGGAAACGATACTGAAAGGGTGGCCCGATAGTAAAAACAAGCTGCCAAAGGAGTTGACTCCCTTCTTTAACTTTCGGGATGAACTTGTCACACAGGATGGGCTAATCTTCAAAGGCAACCGTATACTCGTTCCAAAGGCAATGCAACGACCCATGCTGGAGCTGATACACGGAAGTCATTCAGGAGTCAATGCTTGCGTGGCGAGAGCTCGAGAGCTAATGTTTTGGCCTGGAATGACTAGTCAGATACGGGATCATGTTTCAAACTGCTTAGCCTGTCGAGCACATGATGTCCGCCAGCCGAAGGAGCCTATGATGCTTCGTGAGGTCCCCGAAAGGCCGTGGCAGAAAGTCGCCCTAGACATCTTTGCACATGACGGAAAGAATTACCTGATCGCTGTCGATTACTTTAGCGACTATTTCGAGATTGATGCTCTCACGTCTACTAGCACACAGGCCGTGATAAACAAGCTACGATCGCAGTTTGCGCGACATGGGATACCGGAAGAGGTAGTGTCCGACAATGGCCCCCAATTCAACAGCGCCGAATTTCGGAGTTTCAGCGAAAAGTGGGATTTCCTTCATCGTTTAACCAGCCCTTACCACAGTCAGTCAAATGGAAAAGCTGAGTCAGCCGTGAAGGAAGCAAAGAAGTTACTCACCAAAGCCAAGGAGACCAAAGAAGATCCTTACATCATGTTGTTAG
Organism: Dicrocoelium dendriticum; assembly: GCA_944474145.2. Lineage (NCBI taxonomy): Eukaryota > Metazoa > Platyhelminthes > Trematoda > Plagiorchiida > Dicrocoeliidae > Dicrocoelium > Dicrocoelium dendriticum. Next base: position 60,494,066 of record OX104059.1, on the reverse strand, counting down.
AACGAAGGAACATGCCATCTGCCGAAATTGGATGCAGTCCAGCGCAACGTCTGTTTGGCCGTAGGGCAAGAACCCTGTTGCCGATCGCCAATACTCTGCTGCAGCCTGAAATACCATCGCAGAGCTTGATGTATGAGCGCTTGCGTGAGCGCATGCTTCGACAAAAGAAATATTACGATCGCGGAACGAAGCAGCTTCCACGCCTGTTGCCCGGAGACGAGGTCTGGGTCGCGCCGACAGCGGGAGCTAACGGGTCTTGGAGGAGAGGGCGAGTAGAAGGTCTCAAAGGCGAACGAAGCTACGACGTAAGAGTTGGGGATAGTCTATTTCGACGCAACCGGGTGCAGTTAAGGAGACAACGTGGTGAACAAGCACGGCATCGTGCGAAGCAGCCAACGCAGCCGGACATTTCGGTGGATACGGCAGCACACGACCACAAGACTACACGCAGTGGAAGGCGATACAGCGCTTACGTAATCGGACTACAAAAAAACGAAAAGAGGAAGGATGTGATGGTAGCGTACGTGCCAAACCGCCAGCCAACAGCGCGAACTGGTTTCCACCAATCGGCAACACAATCGGAGATCGCAATCAGTTCGCGGCACCGCCAACCAGTGGCGCACACAAGCTACCGATCGGACGAACAGACCAACGGCTCGGCAAAGCGTCTGGCAAACAAGCGTGGTCCGAACATCCAATCAAAACCCGAGACGGCGCGCAAACGAGTAAGCGACGTTAAGGGGATCGAGGAATTGCATCAGACGCCTGACCAATCAGCGTCACGTCAATCCGGTACGCGAACGACCGTCCATTGGCCAGGAAGAGCAGGCACTGAACCGAAACCCATCGGCCGATTGGTTTTTGATCGTCAAGACACAGCATGGGGAACCAATTGTAGCAAATGCCATGGACGAATTACGACCGAACGATTGGAGGCGAAACGCCCAGGATCAAAGGACACTGGCAAATGGAGACAAATGCATGAAAGTGTAGTAGCCGAATAGAAACGGGCGCAGAAAATGGTCATATCTGATATAAAAAGAAAGCAATTCTCGCCAATAAAGATTTTCGTGTCGCCGCCACCTGTTGTTCTTTCTGCCGGAGGGCCGCACGTTTTACACACAGCAACCAGCGTGTTCGACGCTTTGTTTACGAAACAGGAAAAGGAAGTAAACTGCTCAGCACTGTTATTTCACGCATCATACTCCAGTGGTCTGGCCACTTGTTACGCATTTAAGGCCACCGACTCCCGCGACGTGCGTCGTTTATGCACCGGAGTGTGGATAGAATAAGAGGAGAGCTGTCCAGACGATGACTTGATCAAGAGAAATAAATCCCATCAGTTCGTAGTTGGCATCGGTTGGAGCGTCCCGGCTCTCCGGTTGGTGTCCAGAACACGATGAACAGGTTTTGCTGGATGCACTTGCTGATATGGCAAGGAGCTAACCTCATGGGCGTTCGTGAAGTATTTATTTGACCCACGCTATCTCTCAGTCTCTCCTAGAAACACTAGCTCACTATTTAGCCTTATATTATTTTGCAAATCAACGATAACTATCCTTTACCGGTAGCTCAGTTGGCTTACACCTGTTGCGATATTTACTATATTTCACTTTAAAGTACTGCAGCACAGTAGCTGCGGTGTTTCCCACATCTATCTAACGTAAATAATGAGGATGATGAGGATGAATCAATTTCGCGTGGTAAACATCAAGAAAGTGTTAAGAAGCAGGTTTGTTTCAAATTAAATAGCATTATGCAATCGACACACTTAAGAAACTATCAATATTACATTTTGTTAAACAACACTAAAATACACGTTATCTCAAGATGCACAGCGCAGTTTCCTTTGAATTTAAGCGCTAAGATTTGCATCACTCGGTGCAGTCCTCAATTTATTTGCACTTATTTTGTTAAACTTTGGATTTTCACCAAGCAATTAGTTACGTTTTAAACAGAATGCTGTTTTTTTCTAATTGAAGTTATGATTTCTGATGAGACGAACACTATATGTCATTATAATTTATTCGTTCTTAGTATTTGCATCATACTTTGACATAAATTCATATATATAATCCCAAAAATGCACAATTTGTCAAAACTATGAGTTTTAGTATTAAGAATAACCAACCTGTCTGAAAAATTATGCTTATTGTTTTGTATTATAAATCAAATTGTTATACGATATGCCTATTTAGTTTTGCATCTGCATTTTGAATTCATCTAACATAAATAGCTTTTAGGCGTTTATATAAGGATATTCGAGGAATTCCTTAACTAAGTATTAATGTAGGTAGGTATTACCTATGCAATGTGTAAATTAAAATTCATTTTTAATAATAACGAAGCTAATTTCCTTTTTATGAACAAACTAGTGGCATGTATAAGTAAATCAGACACACTTAATCGCAGGGGTTTGTTACTGACATCAGAATACACAGGCGTATTAGAACTAGGATTTCTTTGCTGCGCAAAGATATGACATGGAATATTCGTACATTCTTGAGAAAGTTGATGTATTTTGATCAGATTAAGTTTCATGTTAAGTAATACGTCCTTTCCTCTGTATCAGTATTCCTCAGCGTGAAAGCTAGTTTGTAAATAATAGAAAGTGACGGTCGTCATCAAATAAACCCAGATTGTTTGCGACATAACTTACAATTATTTAAATATCGATATCATTAATTTGGTTTGTATTTGAACGGGCACGTTATTGGATTATTTAGCAAAGATCCACTTGATTTGTGCACAAGACCGTAACTTAAATTGGATTATGTTACCGGAAGTTACTTAAATTTGGTTATGAAAATTAAATTGCGGGTCCAAATGGTTCGAGAGATCTGATCAAGGCATCCGCGATAAATCCTTTCTTCGTCTACCAGCGCATAAAGTTTTATCCACACGGTATCATATTATACAATAAAAGCAATTGGAACGGCGTACGGAGCACACATAAAATAGTATTAGACAGTGGCGAAGCAGCAAGCTTTCCTGTGCGGGGTGGTGTTGTAAAATTTGCCCAGCAGTATGGCTTCATTAGGATAATGCATATTTTTATGACGGTGCAAAATCAAACCAAAAATAAGACCAAGAATTAAGTGCAGATATATCTCACACCTAAGTTGAGTGAAAATATGTACATGGAAAATATAAGTGAAGGCTTCATAACATTGGTATAGAACGTAATATTTAGTAAAATAGGGCGAGCAGACACGATAACACGATAGCCGGTAAGACAGCAAACTGCATCCATCATGAAAATAAGCAAGTACAACTAAAGACTTACAGTACATAAGAGGAATTTGTTTGCATATATTTGCGTAATATAAAGGAAGCACTATATGAAGACTTAGGAAAAGGCTTGTTTAGCCAAACCGCCAATGCGCGCAGGTTATTAAAATGCCATCAGTGGGTCTTCAAGCTAAGAGCACAACGAGAAGCTGTTTATGTGAAGAGAAAATCAAGAATATAACCTATCTATCCATCACACCGAGGCGCCCATGTTAACATAGGTAACCAACGAACCATCACTGAGTAACGCGTAGAAGATAACAGTGCAGACTAAAAAAAATCAAAGATTGATATCATTTATCCAACGTATCGATGTACCAAGGTTTTCATAGCTCACGGTTGGGTCCACAATTTGTGTAATACCGAGGGAGGCAAAAAAGTAAGAAGATGAAAGATAGATAAAGCTAAGTTATTGAGCAATAAAAGCTTATAATAAGAGAACAGTGTATTTTAACTTCTGTCTACAAGCCTTCCTCTCCTGCTTTATCTGTACTTCGTATGACTATTCCGCAAGTGTTAACAGACCCGTTTACTTACACGCATTCGTCTGTGTAGTTGACGTCCGTTCGATAAATCTATTAACAGGTGAATACTCTCTTATTTACGTCCTATATTTTTTAAAACGAAGATGAACTTCTGCTGACCATGACGTGGGATATTTGTGTGTTAAGCTGTTGTACATCAGACGTCTGCAGCAAGGAGGTATTTTTATCAAATATTCCTCGTTTCTCAGGTAAAAGGTGAAGATTGTGTGAACAACATCTGGTAGAACCTAGCGTATGTCCGTCGGTGGAATATTTTGAATAAAACCACAAATGCAGCCTTATTCTTTGAAGCCATAGCAGTTTGATTTTTAACAAATGATATCTTTTTCAAAAGTGAGCTTAGAGTTGCAGTCCATGATTCTTTTCTTAACCGACCATTTCGTATCTTCCATTTCACTCAAGTGGCTTCTCCTAATGCTACTAAACCTGGTGACACAGCAATATAATAAGGATCTGGCGTACAGTTTGTATGAGAGAGGATCCTTATTGTTTGTTATAAAAATGCGGCCAATCATTCTAATAGTATCTCGTGTTCTAGACACCGTATACCCAAGGTGTCATTTGAAATTCAACGAACCTAGGTAACGCAGAACGAATTCACATAATGAAACGATTAAAGGTAGTGGTATTCCATGCAGAAACAAACATTAATGTGGAACCAAATATCTATGACTCATAAAGCTTCATTTAGATGTTCAACGTTTTATGGAAGATCCGACACACCAGTATTCCGAGGAAACTAGGTCAATTTGGATCGCAAATATCAGTGACTGAGAGGCAGAATCAGTAACATAAAAATGTTATATTATCTGCCAAAAGGTAAAGTATACATGCGTTATTGCAAGGAAAAAGTCATTTACATATCACAAAAGAAAGATGGCCGAATACACTAACTTGCAACGCGTCAAACTTCATAGCACTTTTGTTCGTCGCAATTAGCCGACAATTCAGATATGTCGACCAGCTGTCCGGAAAAGCACCAGACGGCCGTTTCGCCCTATTGGGGCTCATCAGTGGTGCGCATCCTTCGGTCCTCTGCGGAGGATCGAACCCATGACTGCTAGTGGCTCTTGCCAACTAGCCCGCAGCTTATGCAACTGCGCCATGGAGGACGGTATCTGACTATCGTGAATTGTTAGCTAAATGCGATATAGCCCGACGCATCCTCCACTGCCATGCAGGCACCTGCCATGCTGATGACAGCGGTCGGCCTTCCGGTGTCAGGACTTCCCGGTTACGTCAGCTATGAATCGACATAGCATTTTGTGGAATCCGTACGACAGATAATCATCCATTTTGACTATCTGCTTTCGACCAGTGAGCTAAGCTTCTAACGTGGATAGTAATGAGCCTGATATTCGAAAAATGCGAATTTTATGTATAAGCGGTCTGTGCGAAACATGTCAAAGGCTTTCTGAGGTCCTAAGTGTAGTAAGAAACAGGACTTCCCAGAGTTTGCATACCTTTGAGTGATCAAATATATCTAGCTGACTAGTCTCATTTGAACGCTTCTGAACAAATCTGTACTGTCATTGTCAAAACAGGTTGTTTTTTGTCGGGGATCTAAAGATTTCATTTTTATCTATGCGCCCTATGATTCTGAAAATTATGTAATGATTTATGGACCGATAGTCGTCATGGTTATATCTAGGCTCGGTTTTACGGCGTGGTGTCTCTATCGTAGATTTTCAATTATCGGGATAAAACATAGATGCTAGGATCGCGGTCAGTTTTAACCTTTACCAACTGGTATACGACATGCAAGGACCACGCGCCCTAACAGACTTTAAATGTGACAAATAAATCGGGCTCATATTGGTTGAGCTGTTTGCGACAATGCAGCTTTTTTACATTAAATTGCACATTTGTATAACGAGCTGATATCCTTTTGGTCTTGTATCATAGTCCAATGTAAACCTTACAGTTGACAAACTTTAACGAACGACTGAATATCTATGTTTATTTCTAATTGACGTAATCCTGAACTTAGTAAAAAATATTTAGGAAAGAGGGAATACATTTTCTTTCACAAAGCCGACTCATGGAAAAAGTATACTACATGCGATTCTAAATTAATGATGGCAACATCTGTGTTTGTTTTTTATTATTTTCACTCCAAGGAAACGCAAACCTCACCTGCTTCGTGCTAATTAGTGGTACGGCGCGTGGTTTGTTAGGTTCACATCAGCGAAATTGCAATCAGTGATTTTTTGTATATTAGGATTTAACGGCAAGGAATCACTGAATTCGTGGAGAAAATGTTTGGTATTCGTTTAGCAAAGACGTAGCATGGTTTATTTACTTTTTTAAGCATTGAAATATAAAACAGCATTTCCTTACCAGTTGTTTTTTCAGTGCTGTAAATACTGTTAGTTTGAACTCATTTTGCTACTATGAAAATTGCGCCATACAATCACTTTGCAATAAAAGTTGAAACCATAAATGTACCAGTATGGAGTTTATCATTAACAAGCGCATGCATGTACTGTCTCGGTAGTGGACATAGTAGTATCGAAGACTTCATGATGTGTAAGCAACATGATTGAAGCGACGTATTATGTGACATACGTTAGCTATTAATTTTGTATGCTCAAGCATAGATTGATTATTGTCACAAATCCAGAGGATGGCCAGATTTTCATTGTCTGCTGGGAACTTGAATATCCTCATAGAGCAGCTCGACTGAGCTTAAAGCTCTAGTCAAAATATCGAAATAGAATATATCTGACTGCGACTGCTTGCTGTTTCATTCCCGAAAAGTATGCCGAGAAAAGGACAACATCTACCTAGGTCCACCTTCGTTTGTTTTAACTGGGGGAATTTGTTGTTTATATTCAGTTGAATATATAATGGGTTAAATAAAGAAGGGTGCACTGACTACGTATATAAATGTAAGGTCGGACTGACCAAACTCAGCGAGTTTTGTCCAGGTGTAATCTACCTAGATCTTGGTTAATAACAATAAATCCAACGTATTAGAAGACTGATAGGCAAATAATGTTTTACTTGTAATATGTATTTTATGAACCGACTATGTTGAAATCTGTATGGTAGTTAAGAGGAAACGTATCCGCCAACGCAAGCATTGGGTATAAAGTTCGTCTGCGTTGGACACTTCATAATTTAGGTCAAGCGAAGACGGAGCGAATATTGCGGTGGCGCATCTCGAGTTTACTAATATGATCAGGCTCGCTGCGTGTTTCTCGAGGATGAGCTGCGATAAGCGTCTTGTATATCAATATAGGTTAATTATCTGATTGACATTGAAACAAAAGTAGCTAGTTGACACACTAAGTTTAAGAAATTCATGCTGTCGGTATATTTTTGCATAGTTTATGCGTCACCCAATGTAAATAGAAAAGTAGCCCTTCTACGAGCCACGACGTAAATGAATAAAAGCTCCCATATTTATTTAATTATATTTGGTAGACTAAAACACTAAAACGAAATGTGAAGATGTTAGCCAACCATAATTTTTGTGATACATTGAAATCCTCCGGCAGAATCAGAACTCGATATGTGGAAATCAACCAGCTATTTTTGTATGGTTATATGTTTGTTATTCTGTCCAGTGAGACCAATAATGCGCCTGAGTGCAGGCCGTTAATTTGGCTTACTAGTGAATAAGGTGGAAGTTGCTTACACAATGAACCCTAAAATTCTAATTTCTGTTTGCCAGATACGCGGGTTAAGATACTTGATAAAAAGTAATTCACAGTTAGTTACCTTGATTGCGGATGGTTTTAAGGCCAGCGCAGGAACGTTCCGATTACAAAATGATGGAGCGGTCGACCTTATATAAATGTATTGCTGAAGGCTAAATAGACCAGGATGAATTATTGTCGAATTTCAACTAATCACACATTCTAACTCATCGTGGCATGCAAATCTAGTCCGGCGATCATTCATGTTTTATATTTACTCAAAGCTGTTTCCTGGCTACAGTGTTCGATATACAGAAAAACAGCAGTTACTGGCAAATGTACTAGTTCGCTAGACATGCACTTATCTAAAAATAAACAGAATAGTTTCCGGCGCTTTATCTGACGAGCGATACCAAGGTGCTCATAGGACACAACTGAAACCAGGTGCACCGAGATATGTTGGCGGATCCAAAGTAACGGCAATTATTTGTCTCTCATTTACAATGATACGCGGACTGTTGGTGTAGTCGCAAAAGCATCCACTGTCAGAAAGTTCCAAGTATAATTATTGTTGTCTTACAAAAGAACCAACGGTATGCAACACCTTAGACAACATATAAGAGTGGCCGTCCATAACACAGTAAGCATTACTACTAACACATTAGTACTACACGCTCAGCTGATATAATAATTTTTTGCTTCGAACCACAATGTGTGTGCCAATTTACCGATATATTTGGGCAAGTTAGATTGGTTGCAGCAGCAGATAGTTATCTGAACGCCTCTTCAACTACTGCCCAGTTTAGATAACCCTAGAATTGAACAAGACGTAACCAACCACTACTAGCACTACGAGGCTCCTATCTCAGAGGATTCGTGAGCACATGCCACCATGGGATTACAATGGCTAAATGTGGTCCTTAGACAGTTAAATTTTGTTGCACCTCCTGGAATATGTCTACAAGACTTCCGAAAATGACTTCAAATTCCCCTACTCACTAACTGAACAGTTCTCCCAGGGTTTCCGCAAACTGCTCTTCTCCATCTCTGAGGTTATCTAAATCCAATAACTGAAGCCTGAAATTTTTGCACAAAAACCGTTCATATATTTGGTAGTACTACCCTAGCCTGCTGGCATTGTTAGAGAGTTATTTGGTTGTTACCTTAACTACCTCTATACTTTGTGCTATTGAACTTTGATTGTGCATGTTTCTTTAGTTCACTTGAATTAACATATATTTATCTGTCTCAAGTTATCGAGTTTGACCTTTCCAGGTGCCCAGTACTTAATTCCGGCCCGAGTTGACGCTTTCCCCAAAATATGTGCTAATGTAAACATTTTGGTCGGATGATAGTTTACTGAACATAATTCTTTACCCCGAATTGTTTTCATACATTAAATCCTAGTAAAAGAACATGGACATTTTTATATCTAAAAGCTTTTGATCCCTCTTACACGCGGTGGTTGTCTCATCTAAACGTATTATATCCTGAGTCCTCGAATTGTCGGATGCGATTCGTCTAAACAAAAGCCCGTTGTGTGCGCATTTATAGTACATCAATTATCTGACATCGCTGTTGTCAGCCGTAATTTAGGCAGCTGCTGTGTAAAAATATCACACGTTTTTATTTCGAAAACATTTTTTTCTGGCTACTTACTCCACGCTTTCAACTTTGAATTTGGAGTACCAGCTATGGGGTTGGATTGTGACACGCAATCTCTATTCGGATCACGGTTAACTTTGAAGTAGTTCTCAATTATTGGGATCACGTGGACGGTGCTCTAATTGGAGGTCTTTCGGTCTTACTCCTGTCAGTATTGGGAGGAGGTACACCAAACATCTTTCTTATCAAAACTATGAACGTGTTGTATTTGGTTTGATAACGAATCACCGATAACTAACTTTTATATTTGGCCATTATTTCATGACTAGAGCAGCCAATGATCCATCTGGCAGTCTGCAATTTCGTTAACAATCTCTCTTCGGCTGCACCAATGAGGGGATAGACTCAAAGCAGTATGCTATTTGACAAGACAAGGAAAATAAGTAGCATACCTTTATTTGTCTCATTAGGTTACTGGAGCTGAAGCACATACATTGTGTTCATTCGGTGAATAGCTCATATCGACTGTTGAAAATAAATATAAGTATGTTTCGTCAAATAGCTGACATTAATGGCGGCACTAGTCATGGTTTTATTTATATTTACATAACAAAGTCACTAGCATATTTAGTCAGCGGTGAATTTGATTTTATCTTAAGGCTTGATCTATCCCTGTTGGCGAAATAAATTCGTAATGGAAAAACTAACTTATCTTTATATCTCAAAGCATGTGGAAAATTAAACTCATATCAGCGATCACCCAAGAAAAAACAATATATACATCATACATACATGAACGTTTGCGCCAAACGAATGCTGCAATAACCTTTAGTTGACACTTGCCTGCTTTTCCCGGTAGTTTAGCAGCAAATGTGAGATCATCTTAATTAATGCAAAAAAGTAGGGCATTCATGTTCCCGATTACCGCACGTGGTACGAATCCGTCATCCAATGCAATTTACAGTGCCCAAACATCAAATAATATTCCAAGCATTTAGTAGCTCATGCGTATGTACATTTAAGGCAAACAAAGTGACCATTATTGATAGTCGTTCCTGAATATATTCGCTTAATTCTCAAAGTGAATCCAAATTATCTTCTCAAAGTTAGTTTTAATAACTGCAATCTTGTATAACGGAAATTGTCTTCCAAACTAACGGCATATTTTATTTCGCCTTTAAAAGCAGCCGTTCTAACTTCCCTCCGTTGAATAGAGGCTAATAATTTCATTGGTGTTCTACTCAAGCAGTTACAAAATGCGAACTCGAAATTGTGCCCCCTTACCTGAGTAAGATTAATGTATGATCCAGACATTTGTTGGCCATGGTAGAAGGTTGTTGATTCGCTAATATCCGTTGACTTAATTACTGGTTTTAAGCAATAAAAGAACTATTTCCAGTGTGCTCGCTCCCAGGTGCTGCGAAGCATGTTGATGAGATCTGACGTGAAACCGAGAAATAGAAAGTTAGTTTACACCCATGTTGTAGGTGTGCTTTCTTAAATGTAAACATAAACCTTGGACAGGGTAAATGAAAAGCATGTGCCCAATAGGCTAACAAAATGATACTACTTTCAATATCGTTGCATGGTACTAAGAATCTGCTAACTTTAATCTTCTATAGGGTTGCGCGAATAAACGTTTAATGTAATTGACGGGTTAACCTCCTTGCTACGTGCATTAGGAATCTTGCCTACACCGAGATTTTGGGTTCCTTTATTTTAGGATATTTATTTCGACAGCTTGATTGTTAAGGAACGCTGCGTTTCTGCTACTTATGCCAAAGATGCAGCAATCTAAGTAGTTTACTATGCATTCCAATGAATACTGCATAAAAAGGGATTTTATTATAATGTTTGATTATATCAAACGCTTCCACTTAATAATTTTAAATGCATGACATTCAAAATGCACCCGAATTGCGCGCGATTATTAAAATTTTCAGTAACGTAGCACGGTTCGCGAAACGAATAACGTTAGACGCACATATTGCAAAGGCCTACCATAATGTCAATAGCTGTAAGCATTCTTCGTTTTTAGAAATTGTCCAGTTCGATATAACCTTTGTGTTTAAAATGTTGTTATATATTTCACTTATTCTAACAGAGAATTATTGTAGGTTCCCTTAAAGTGAACTGAGATAATTGCATGCCAATTTCTAGTCTGCGCTTTGACTAATATAAATGGTTATTAGTTTAGATCACACAATAATTGTTGCTTGTATGTTTAACCGAAAGTAGCATTGATTAATTTTGCTCTGCTCAGGTCAGGTATAGGTAGAAATTCGACGCAATTTTTCACTCCGACCGCCGTCACATGCCCGGAAATGTACTGTGCGCGCGTTTCATCTTCTCGAGAATCGTCCGCAGTGCGCATTCCATCGGACCATTATAGGGCTGGAAACCACAAGTTGACTCTTCCCAGTCCGCGCTTAAGACCTCTGAGCTACGGGGACGGTAACGTCCATCGTGAATTAGTAACTAGATGTGATAACGCGGCGCTCACTATCCACTGATGAACACGCTATTGCCGTGCAGATAACAGGGTAGACCACTCACCAAGCGACGATCTAACGAAACATAAGCCACCAATAAACTTATGGTATTATAAGCAGTATGGTCTGCGTACTGATTACAGAGTGTTGATAGGGGGAATCGAAATTGGAGGTCGAAATACGTCATGTCTAAACCTACTCAGACAGCCGTCAAACGTCCGGAACAGCTCTGTAGGCGCGTTTCTTACTTTCGAGAATCGTCAGCAATGCGCAATTCATCGAACCCTAGTAGGGCTCGAATCCGCAACTCGACTGTTGCCACTCCGTGGATCAGACCACTGAGCTAACAAACTGCCTATAATGTCATAAGGTTATTGACAGCTTAAGTTTGGTAAGCTCCTCGCTTGGTGAGGGGGCAACCATGTAGTCTGCACAGCAGTAACAGGTAAATTAATACATAGGGTGATGTGCTGCATCACCATTATATCCTAACTCAATATGGTCGTTACCCTCCCCCGTAGTCTGGTGTTCTCATCCACGGACTGGCAATAGTCGACTTGCGGGTTCCAGCTGTACTAGGGCCCGATGAAATGCGCACTACTGACGATTCCCGAAAGGATGAAACGCGCGTACAGTGTTTCCGCGGACGTGTGAGGATTGCTTGTGTAAGTTTAATGAAGGAATTCGACCTATAACGTTTTATTTAAACGTATTCGATTTGTAACCCCACCCGATGTTTGTGGAATCCGGTTACATTAACAAATTTGCACATGAAAGGAACTTAGTTTGCTTACGGTTTATCTTTTAGGCATATAATATACTCCTCATATTTGGTTAAGGAAAATGAATGGATAAAAAGCAAACTGGTCAAATCAACTAGAAGAAAGTTCTTCCGCAGCAGCATCTTAAATGATTCAGACTCAATTACTGTTGTGTTGGCGAGCATTCCCGGTACTTCCAGCCCGCTAAATAATTTTCCGAGCTCTTTTAATACCAACAGCGGTGGCTAATAGTTCTATGTACATTTCTCACCATTTGGAGAAAAGATGGTGAGTGATATACTACAAACTTTTAACTACAAGCTTGCACTCTTCTCCGCGCGTGTTGGTTTTATGTGCGCATCTGTAGCAGCGACATCAACCCAGTTTACCAACCACGACTTTCTTTTCGACACGTCACCACGAAGGCCATCCACTCTTGACCATGCGACAAGGTTTAAATTCAGAGCATTTTGTATCAAACCTCCTAGAACACAACTCGTAGCGTGTATGTGACTGGCGGCCCGATGGCGTACGCACTAAATTGTTTGCATTTCCCCCGTTGACTAGTAATATGTGGCTGGGCCTTACCCTTGTATTGGTTGTATGCTTGAGACGAATAGGCGAGTGGTCATACCTACTGACCAAGTGCAGAAGCTTCGTTTGAGTACCAAAACATATACGTTTTTGTAGTGAAAGCGTGTTAGTGCTGTCCATGAAGTCGAGATGGCAGCATGAGATTTTCACACAAAATGCATATGCATTAATGTTTTTCCGACCATAGTATGTGCTTAACGGTATACTCCAATCAAGATAAATTAAGCTTTATCAACCCGTATGGGTATATTTTCAACATTTTTAAATCAACCCTGCCGAGTATAATATAACGAAGCATCACTGAAAAATAATTAAAATTAGTAAACGAAAATTTTCATCTTCATTAATGCTTGCGATTGCACCTGCCGACTTTCACTTATGTCGGGTCATTTATTAAGCGTGATAGAAAATGCAGGTTAGAGTTCCGATAGGACGAGTTAGGAGAATATAAGACTTTAAATTTCGTGCTTGTGGACGAACTGGAATTAATGCTGGCTAGGATCTCCTGTCAAAGTTATGTGGAATCATTTAAAGTCTTAGATAAAATGATGCATGTACAAAATGTTCGTTAACAATGTAATCAATGAGCGTATCTTTCCCTTAACTACAGCAATGAGAGATAAATTTAGTAAAAGGAGGACATAATATTTTGAATCAATCCTGGAAATATAACCGGGAATCAGTGTAACGAGTGTTATAGAATACATGCAATCACAAACCGTAAAATTAAAGCTAGGGGTACAGAAAGCATGTTAATTCTAAAGCCATAAATAGATAACCATCTACCTTGTTTAATTATTTCAAGAACATGTGTAGACCAAGATACATTGTGAGAACTACTCTTAGATATGTAACATGGCATTTTGTGATGTACTTTGTCCATACACGATCATATGCTGCTAGATAAGCACAGTGAAGTGCTGCTTGCTAAAGTATAAAACCTAATCTCATGTTAGAACACATGGAAGCGTTGTGAGAGCGGGATCGGGAGCTAGACTAATTCACCAGTTCGTTGAACCCCGTTAGATTTTTAAGAAGTTCTCGTTGATTGTGCCTAGCGTCCCAGGACAACGTCAACAGCTTACATACAGGCTATGTATTTTGATGGAGTACAGGGGATTTCAACACAAGCGGTGAACAGAAAGGGGGACAGGATGGCTCTCTGGAAAGTAACGCCATTTTCTGTGATTGCAGAACTCAGTTTGCTAAAACATAATTAAAGTTAATGCGACTTGTGTAAAAACCACACAACAATTTACCCACATATGGAGAGACACCTTTCTCGAACAAACTGTTAAGCAGTATTGATCTATCAATGCTACCAAAAGCGTTGGTGTAAGCACGAAATAGGACCTGTACACTTATGTGTTTAGTAGTAGGACGTAGCGTGCAAACATCTTTTTAGTGGATCCTCATCAGGCTAATGAAAATACGATTATCTAGATCCAAAATGAACACCTGAATTACAGGCGTCAATGAATCAAACATATCATCAATAAGGCTAAGCCACCGGCCCGATCTGCCTGGAGTCAGGGGAAATAGCGTGGTAGGTCTACTTATTTGTGTTCGTCTTAGACCATAGTAGACGGAGGGTATGTACAAATGCTTCTTTAACCGAAATTCCGATTATGGAACCGAATTGTGATGTCCTGTGCTATCGACATCATATGGCATCTGACAGCTCTAATGTAGTGTCCTGGCACAAATTACATCGGTTAGAATGAATCCTTTGTGTTTCTTTTGTGATTGGTGTCCACTACATGTGACAACATGCGCTGGTCACATTCATCCTCACACCACTGGATATCTAAGCCTGACAATGCTCTCAGGTTCTTACGGGAAGTCACCTAATCGATTTTCCAGTATACCTTGCTCGGCAGGAGCAAGATAATTGTACACAAAAAGGAAAATTGCGACCGTGGTATCGTTTCTTTGAGCTGCTGACGGACAAATGGTGCTGATGTGAAGCTCACAAATCAGTCGCTGCGTCCTACTTCTAATGTTTTCTCGGAGTGCAATTTTGCTACTGAAACAGCTCATGAATTTTTGTCCAACTCAAACGCAATGGAATGCACCAGATTAGAAACGGCAACTAGTTTACGGCGCACTGGTTTATAAGCAAATATGTTGACATCGCATGTTTGATTACCTGTAAAAATGCGGGGATCAGTAGTTTTTCCGTTATCTCTAATAGCACGGCCGTGCACGCAATAGGCCGATTTCTCCGAGATCTATTTTTTAACACTGATGTTATTCTGACTGATTGCTAAATGACTATCTGCATGACCGCGTTTATTTCTGCAAACCATATGGAGAGGCGGTATAGTTCACACTGAAGCAAACCACAGTAATCAAGTATGCTAATTTAGTTCCAAAACTTAACACATATAGCACATTGCCTTTAGTTAAAGGAAAAGCTGACACAAATCGTTTCATTGAACAGGAAATGGTTGTCCCCAAAGCACAGTCCCTGGGCAAACTGATGGGCAATATATGCTAGTCAGTCAAATGTTTGCAACCTGATTCCTTCATTTGCAGTTAACATATATATTTCTGGTGAATTATTGTGCGTGACGCCAACACCGCAAACCCACTTGCTGTGGAGAATACATCTTTATGTCTCCTGTAAAATGCTTAGTTAAATTTAGTATATATAACTTCGACAGACCTTCTAGGTTCAATACTCCCTTCGTTTTTACCTCACCCAGAACAAGTTGATGTTTCATGACTGCCCTTTCACGAAAACCTACTGCGAGGGCATAATCTGACTTATATCACAAGAAACTGCAGAAAACCCATATGCAGATCATCTTGCGTGCCTTTGCCAATAAATGGATCATTCAGCTTTTAAGTCGTTCTCTAATTTATTTTGAGCGCAGAGCTTTGTTCCTAACTACACAACTGAGCATATGCAAGTATGCTCTTAGTAGCAAATGTGTAGTTACCTCTTTAACAACGTCGTGACTGAAGGCAAGAATATGCCGATAATGGCATAAACATCGAGGTGGATTCTGTCAAGCCTAGAAGCACGGGTTCCGTTAGGAACATCTGTCTACTTGCGTACGTTCCAAATGCTAAAATCCAGCTTATTAATTTCTGTAACATTGGTAGGCGTCAAATTATCTACAGTCAAATGTATTCTTTAAATACAACGGAATTAAATGCGACCTATGGGATGTCGCATAAGAAATGACATTGGTTCACTGCATAAGGTTGTTTTACTTAAATGAATCTGAAGTCTATTCCGGAATGTTGGTGCAAAATGTGGTTAGCAGACAAGGTGAGCGCGGCTTGAGATTAACCTCCAGAGGGACACTTTAATTAGATCACATAATTAGGGCCCATTAGGTGTTTCCGATTGAATTTGGCCACAAATAAGATACAGGCAACGAACTTAGACGTCCTTCTGAATTTTATTCTCATGTTCGGGATTAATATATTCTTTTGTCAATAATATTCTAATTGGGCTGGCAAAGATCCTTTGAAGTATTTTAATAACTGGTGCTAATGAATTTCAAGCCATGGCTGACGCATTTTTTAAGCATCATCCGGCATTTCCCCAACAATTTTGAATTGATGCATAATGAGAAGGTGCGTTGTATGGTCTCTGTCACAATTTCATCAGCTTTGAAGTATTTAATCATTTGCTCAAAAATTGCTAACGTACTTTTTTCTGTTTTGGCGACAGTTCATATAAAATCTGTAAAATATGATACAAATAAATATGGCAAAAGCACGCATACTAGGGTCTAAGCTTGCTGATAATACCTAGATTAGCGCGAGCCTAGACCAATAAGAATGAAATTGGTTTTTGAGTTCAGAGAAGTTTGAAAACAATCGGATTTTATACTAGTTTGGTAACGTTTCGCCCTTAACACAAAGGCTTAGTCAGACCAGGAGAATCAGTGTGCAATTGGTGAGCGATTTTTAGCCAACGGGGGCGATAACCGCGTTACCCGAGCCTTGAGCCATGAGTCATTACAGGAACAGTTCGGGATGTCATCTCAGGTGGTTCGATCACAGTGGGAATAGTCCAGGTGTTCCTTTGTGCGACATGACATTGACGGATAAGCCCATAGTGTTGACAATGTGAGTCGGTTTGCACTTACCAATCTGATCCACGGATCGATGCTCGTCAAGCTGGTCGGCTTAAGACCGCTCGCCACGCATTAGGGAGTACTACCCCCTCCATTCTATTCACGCAGTCGTCAGATTTGGCAATTTCCACCGCCTCGGCAATCAACCGCTGAGTGGTTGATCGGATACCCTTCCTAATGACCGCTACGTTTTCGCGGTCTATCTGTTGACCCTTGTCTAATGTTTGCACAGCCACGGCCGAGTCTTTAATTATTGCCTGATATTCAAACTCGTTTCTTGGTAGTCTTACCATACGTCTCCTATGCTCAGAAATTCGCGTGCGTAATTCTCTCGCTGTTTGGCCTATGTACACATGGGCACAGTCCTTACATTTATTTTTATGAACACAGTTTAACGTCCTATCCTTGGGAAGCGGGTCCTTCAAGTGTACCGGCGCCGAACGTAACGTTTGACCTTGGTGAAAAGCACCCTTATATTTTCCTTGCTTAATATCCTTCGAATTGTCTCCGAAGTGCCTTCCTTGTACGGAATTCGGACCGTCCTTATCCGCTCGGCTGGGGGTTCTTGACTGCCGGTGTAGCACTTTATGCAATTGGCGTTTAACTAGTCGTCTTGGTTAACCACTTTCTAATAGTTTGCTCATTGCCAGTTTCCGCGCAGCATTTTTGTTCTCCTCCATTGTGCACAATGTTTGTGCCTTGTAGATAATCGCTTAGGCTATCCCGGCATTTACCTGTTTCAGGTGACCCGTAATGTAATGGAGTACGCCATCAGTATCCGTTGGCTTGCGATATATTGTCGTCTTTAAATTTCCCCCATTCTTGTGAACCAGGTCAGTCAAGAAGGTGCAGTGTGCCGCTACAAGAATCTAACTTAATAGTAAACGGTATTCTCTCATCAGCGGAGTTTCATTGATCAAGTAACCTGTCCATCTTATCCCGTTTAACAGGTACAAAGGTGTCGTCTACAAAACGTCACCAAACTTTGGGTGAATTAATGTTGTTTGGTCACGCCCTGTTCTCGAAGTCTTCCATATACAGGTTCGCCATTACCGGGGATATAGGCTATCGCATGACGAGAACCTGTTCCTGGCTGTTACGCTTCGACTGAAAAAAGAAGTAAGACATGTTAAGACACAACGCCATACCCTCGATTATCTAGCTAACTGTGCACAACAGAGGAGAAAAAAATGCTGCGCGGAAAGTGGCAATGGGCAAACTATTAGAACGTGGATAACCAAGACGGCTAGTTAAACGCCAATTGCATAAAGTGCTACACCAGCAGTCAAGAACCCCCAGCCGAGTGGATAGGGACGGTCCGAATTCCGTACAAGGAAGGCACTTCGGAGACAATTCGAAGGATATTAAGCAAGGAAAATATAAGGGTGCTTTTCACCAAGGTCAAACGTTACGTTCGGCGCCGGTACACTTGAAGGACCCGCTTCCCAAGGATAGGACGTTAAACTGTGCTCATAAAAATAAATGTAAGGACTGTGCCCATGTGTACATAGGCCAAACAGCGAGAGAATTACGCACGCGAATTTCTGAGCCTAGGAGACGTATGGTAAGACTACCAAGAAACGAGTTTGAATATCAGGCAATAATAAAAGACTCGGCCGTGGCTGTGCAAACATTAGACAAGGGTCAACAGATAGACCGCGAAAACGTAGCGGTCATTAGGAAGGGTATCCGATCAACCACTCAGCGGTTGATTGCCGAGGCGGTGGAAATTGCCAAATCTGACGACTGCGTGAATAGAATGGAGGGGGTAGTACTCCCTAATGCGTGGCGAGCGGTCTTAAGCCGACCAGCTTGACGAGCATCGATCCGTGGATCAGATTGGTAAGTGCAAACCGACTCACATTGTCAACACTATGGGCTTATCCGTCAATGTCATGTCGCACAAAGGAACACCTGGACTATTCCCACTGTGATCGAACCACCTGAGATGACATCCCGAACTGTTCCTGTAATGACTCATGGCTCAAGGCTCGGGTAACGCGGTTATCGCCCCCGTTGGCTAAAAATCGCTCACCAATTGCACACTGATTCTCCTGGTCTGACTAAGCCTTTGTGTTAAGGGCGAAACGTTATCAAACATCTATACCAATATGATTGTTTCCAAACCTCACTGAACTCATGACTGCTCGATCGGTACCCATTGTCTTCCGAGAATATGAAATTTGTGTTTCTGCGGTTACGGTGCAAATGATGCTAAGCACAGTTTAAGTTGTTCCACATAAGCCAGATCCAAAGATTGTATGGCGTTGTAAAGCCCTGTTGAAGCTGACCAAACTGAGTGTAATAACGCCTGTGCATGATGAGTACTTTATCTGTAAATTTGGCATGGGTTCTAAGCTGCATTGATTACATCTGCACTGCACTACTATAGACTGTCTTGAGATAACTTAGATTTGCACGGTTCACAAAAATCTGCTACCGTTAACCCATTTGGTTGTTTCTTACGCGTAATTTTTGCGCGACTTTTAACAGATTTTCCAAAACAACATATAGTACCATGATGGTGGGGTATCCGTTGATCTGATGTTTGCAATTCAGTTAATTTTGGAGTCTCGGTTAATTAAAGATGCGCAATTCTGGCTAGCAAGCAGCTTAGTAAATTAACACGGGATATCAGTATATTCTGTTGACACATAGTCGGAAAGATATTTGCATACAATAGATTTATTCTGTTTATTCCTAATAAACTTCACAGGCTTCAGTAACCCAGCTTCCATCAATATGTATTTATCAGAAAAAAACGAAATCGCCTGAGGCATGGCTTATATTCCTTCATCTATAAATAAAAAAGAGGATCTTCCGTCCCTACAAAGTTTGGAAGCTAATACTCACATACAGGTACATACTTCTTTTGCGGCGCTTTCAGTAGTTTCGTCATTTTAAGCATCACTTTTCGGCTACATCCAAAGCCATCCGTTTGCAAGCAGACGACAACAAAATTTAGCTAACCACGTTGTAAATGCAATACTTAGTAAAAATGCAATGTATCGATGAATTCAACATTTTATTTAAATGTGCCAACGCTACTAGTTTTTAAGCTTTTGCAGCAAATGCATGGTGAAATTGTACTGGCAGATTTTAGGAAGAAATTCATGGTAGTGTGAGTGATCAACATTTGTGTCTCACAATTTTTATACCACAGAAGATTAAGCTGTTACTACATATAAATGAAATTTTAATTAATATTCTTATTTAAAACTGTAAGCCAAAGCATTTGCCTACAAAGCAGAAGCAATGGACTACAAATCTGTGATAGAAACCTTAGCCAAAAATGGGCCTATTTGTAAAAATTTTGAAATAGTATAAATTCGCCTTCATGGTCTATTGGAAACGGAATCACCAAAATAATTTAACATTTATATTGTAAATATGTGTATGCATGGACTTAGGTGTTCATTGCAGTGCCAATGTTGCGTTATAATTTAAATTATAGACGGACAAAGTTAGATCCAACTGTTTGCTACCCTATATATAATGAAAGAAAATAACATATGGAGGGTTAACTTGAAGGTACAATAATTCCAAGTTAGATCAAAATAGAAACTTTCCACATTACTTTTTAAAGGTTTTTCATCAAACAATCAAACAAAACATGAAAAATGTCATACTTAAGACATTCCATCACAAAGCTTTTCGGCGGAAACTGAATTAAGACTGCACTCTCGTCGTAAAAAACTCTGCCACAAAAGAATCAAACTTTAGAACTTGCATTTTTAACTTATTGATAATAACTACTACGCAAGGAATTCATGACAGTTATCGAAATGTTTTCCTGAGATATGACTGACAGGGTTTTAAATCACGTGAAAATAGACGCCCGAAAATCCGTATAGCTGGCCACCCCAACATGTAAAGCAAGGAGGAAAACAAATGCATATGCCTAAAAAACAACATTTATTAAGCTACTTTTTTAAATGTACCAACATGATAGAAATTTGGACACCGTGTCTCTCAGATAAGAAATACGCCGTATTACGTGGCTGGGCTGAAGTTGTAGCAGCAATTAAAGGAAACTAGTTTGTAAATACACTCTGTAACAGCTTGACCTTCTAGTTACTGGCGAGTTGCAATTGTGGTATTGAGTTGATGTATTGATCAGAGAGCCCATTTCACATAATGAAATCGTGTACGTACAGAAGTTATTGGTGATGTTAAATGAAATATTATATAAAGTAATACATTTGTGCATATATTTAGGTCGGCTGTTTAGTATCATTTTCAATATTGCCCTGAAAGTCATAAGCGTGTAAATGAACTTTCGCATCCAAAGAAAAACATAACCGTATTATCAGAACACCCGCAGAAATGCATTCATCAACCTCTCTAAATAACCTAAATTATGTTCCTTTTTATCTTCGCATTACGTAATTTCTATTTAAGTATATTGCCGTTGAGTTGTTCTAGATATAAACTTTTTCTACAAATGGCAACAAAATTTTGATGCCAATATTTCGTATGTGATTTTCCTTAAGTAAAAGTTGGTCATTCTCTCACATGAGCTGTAATATAGTATCGAAACAGCTAGGTGTCCTCCTGGTTGAAAGCTGTTAATCAAAACCTGCTGAAAGCACAGGCTTGAAAATGTAGAAAAGATAATACATTGTTTTCATTTGAAACAATGCTTGCATGCTGAATTATAAGTTTTGTTTTGTAAAATTACCTGCTTTATGGATATTGTGCCACAATCCAAACAAACGAAATCAAATTTCGACTGTAGTCGTTAGATTCTTAACAATTTTCGGACTTATACAATAGCAACAACATGCTGTTAATATTAGACATAATTGTAGGACGCCATAGGAATTAGGTTAACATAAAACCTTTGCGCAAACTTATAAGGATTAGTGGGCGTGATTCCATCACATCTGTGTTTTAGGAAAGAAAATTTATTTTTTAATATCGTAAAATGGTAAAAAATGTCTGTTAATTTATACAAAACAATGTCGTAGTATTAATGTTTTCCTGCAAACTATGTGATTATTCGTTATGCCTAGCATTTGAACCCATGACTTGGTGCAAATCGATTGGGTTGAATCTTAAATATTTTGTCCATTATATTACGTTTTCGCCAAGTGTATCCATGAAAAGTTCTACATACCTGCTCTGTAGAATGCTTGCATAAATAACGTGGTTGTCATTGTTTTTTTAAATACGTTTGTGGGTTTCTAAGAAATATGTACATTTATTAGTGCTATAGCTTTTACGAGAAATAGGGTGACATTTTTCTGGCAAATACAGAATACATAACGAAAACCGTTTTCATCACGCAAGATGCCATTTATCCGTGCCGTGCTAATTATCGTCGCATATGATTCGTTGGAGGTGACTATATTCTACCTTATTGGCTAGCCTTACTAGCACTTCTGTGGGCTTTTGAGTATTAGGGTAATTTAATTCTTTATGTTTAATAACCGTTTACCTAAGCTGTTTGCTCCGAGCGGAGCATTGGTTTCTGTGTCTTACTTTGCACGGCATGAATTTATCCCGTTTGTTAAACCGTTGCTTAAAAATATATTAAATTTAGTCTAATACACTAAATGACTGTAAGTGTTTAGCAATACTACACAATATTATGGTGACCAGAAATGCCGTTTTGAATTATTTATTTATATACACTTGCTAATCTTATAATTCATTCAGTGAAACTATCAGTTAGCTCATACTAATTATCTGTAAGCAAAATTCCGCAGCTTAAATTATCTTATTGAAAAATGCTATAAAGTTTAAAATCAATGGACACTTACTAACTGAGCATGATTAGAGAGAACATTTACTTTTTATTTGCGCTCAATCTTTTTACTCATATGTTATCCGTCAAACACAGACTTACCACTGACCTGTTTAACTGTATAACCGAAATCCAAACTAATATTTGCGCAGCTTAAATGTAGACCTTCACCAGTATATAGTAATTCCTTACTCATGGATAGGCACATTAATAAAATAATTGCGCTTATACTGCGACACAATCGGTGCTGAAATGTTTCTTAGTACAGTTTCTTGAAGCTTGCTTTCGTATTAGCAAAACCTTGCGGGTTAAATTCATAGAGAAAAATAAAATAAATATGTGATAACTGAAACTTAGATTACACGAACATTTTTAGTATCCAAGGAAAGCCTACTATAATGAAATAATTCACTTACTTGCGAAGGCCTATGATATCCCTAATAAAATGTCCAGAAAATAAAAAAAATCGTTAATGTAACCGAACAAATACAAAACAACTGAATATACTACCAATAACAACAACCTACTCAAAGAATTGCATTACAAACCTACAAAATTCGTCACACCATAACGTGCATAGAAACTTTCATATTGATTTCCAGTATGCATTCTCACGCGGGTGCTTAAAAGTGACCCTACTTTTGAAAAGGTAAAAATATGTGGAATAATTTAAAGTACGGTAGTTGGTATTGACGTGTCCCTTTTTTAATATTATCGAGACATTTCTCCTGGTGAATTTTCAGCTTATACTGTTGGATCTACCTCGTGAAATGCAACAAATTACTTTGCGCAGTAATGTTGAAAACACGGATAAATGAAAAATGTCGTTCGCAATTTTCTTGGTAAATTTGCAGATGATTACAAGCTACGACTTAATAAACTCAAAAAAGTGTCAGGCTAGTACATTTTTTCATCAGATGAAATTAAATTTGTGCTTCACACGCTTGGCAACATTATAGAGATTAATGGGCATAGTCATCCAATTTATTGAAATAATGAACAAAGATAAACTGTTTATAATTCCAAATGCGTGTTATCAGCGCAAGTACAAACTGTAACTTACAGTGGAATCGGTTACATTTAGAGTGTCTAAAAATAATGCATCCAAACAATTGTGGCGCTTCCGTTTTTCGCAAGGGTTTATGAGGTTGATATATGCGTAGTATTTAGAGGATACCTCAGGGTAAATCTCGTTTTACATCACATATATTGCTTAACTTCTTCCAGTTAGTCTAATAAAAAAGAAGCAATTGGATGAAAATCATGACAAAAAGCATAGGAGCACTTTAGAACAATATGTCACAAACTGTTCCAAACTTTCGTCTCATCCAATTATTAATGGCAATTGGGATTCATGCGAAGCAACATGGAAACAAGCACAATAATGATCCATGGAGAACAGTGGATATACCCTTAGTTACATATGCCAACCGTTGTATAAAAGAATTTTCGTTTAATTGCTGGTATCGCATTATGGTTTAGGCTCTTTAATTTATTTCACCGTTATGTACGTAGACATATGCATATACAAAACACTTTTGGAAAGATATGCATATTGATACATAACTTAGTCCAGCGACTCCCAAGGTGAGTATAGGCTTCTGTAGTAAGGAAGATTCTTAAAATCTAATAAAAAGTTAATTAATAACTTATGAATCTAATTTGTTTTATTTTAAACCAAGTGAACAAAACTCACATGAATGCATTCAAATATTTATGCGATTATCAGCACTTTTAGAAAATACCAGTTTTATCTATGAAGTTTTTGATGATAGGTTAGATATTCTCACTATCAAATATCGAAAATTTGTTTTTAACAGCAATCTATAAGGCAGGCATCAAGCAATAGCAAAGTCGCCTTCGTTACGTTGTTAATTAACAGTAGTGTCATACGTGTTATTACCAAGCGCAATGGCCGTTTCTTAAGAAAATCACAAAGGACACAGAATGAAGAAAGGTTCTTCAAATGCAAACTTTTTCCTAAGAGAAGCAAACGTATTTCATCAGAAATGATAGAAATATAATAATGATTATATCAGAAGACAACTGTTTGCAGAATACGTAAAGAACATTATGCAGCTAATGGGAAGTAACTTTTTAGTGCAATTGGATAATATTAAAAATAATTTAAAATTTCCGATTAAACGTTTTAGACTAACACAATTTGTGTACATCTATATCGAATAGTGTTTTGATACAAATCAATGCAACACGTTCAAAGCTTAAGAAATATGGCGTCTGCAGTATTTCAACGAAACGTTTATGATTTACTTTATTGGCTACTCTTTAGAGAGGTACATGTATTTATCAGGCAATGGTATTTGGTATCATTTAAGTCCAGCTGGATATACAATGTTACTAGCAAGTTTGAACATATGTGTGTAAACAAGACGCAATAGCTCTTGTCTAAGTTCTTGGGAGTTGCTGACCCGATAGATACTCGATTTTGCAAATTTTGTCTAGTTTCCTTACAACAGTAACACGTTATTTTTGCTTTCCTCGGAATTTGGTTACAACAGGTTAGAAATATTGACAAAATGTATAAAATTTCAACTATGGTTTATGTTTACGAAGTAACCTACTGATTTTAAGGCGATGTTGGTCAGCCACAGTTTTCCCAATTTAAAACCGTATATTATGAGACAAATTAGGGTTATATATGCGTTTTCAGAATCAATAATATTGTTTCGTAAAAGGGCCACATGTCTGATGCGTAATCTGGTCAATTTTGTTTTACAACTGATAAAGTAATACCAATGTTATCATTTGTTCCAAATGTAACCAAATTTTTTTCAATTATCAACTGCCTGTGGTTTTGAAAACTAACGCTGTTCTATCATGAAGGCAAAAGGAAAAGTATAATATGCACATATGTAATTAATCCAGAGTAAACACAGAGTTATCACATAGTAGCCTATGTTAACCATCCGAATTATAAACGATGAGAAGTGAGTTGCTGTGTTATAATTAATGAAACATGAGTTATGAGGGTTTTTATGATGGGTCCCCTATCAAAACCAGCAAACTTTTCTAATGAGCGGCGTCACCTAAGCTGGTATCAACTGACAAGTTTTAACGTCTAAATAACCGACGAGTCTAATCTTTTGGTAGCAGCGATTATTGCTTTGTGTTCACACATAGTTTGCAACTGTGTAGCCGGTCCATAGGCGGCGGACCGTGGGCCATGGGGAACCGACGTGAGTAAGATTTTAGGCCTTTTTAAATTGGTAGCTCACGGGGCTTAGTCTCTGGTACATTCACAACAGTGCGGAGAGACCTATGAGGCCTATAGGCAAAGACAATTTTATAAAGCGAACGTATGCTTTAGGCTGCAGAATATTTGACCTTCTGCCTTAGAGATTTTGTTAATGTGTCATGAGACATTATACTACCGCACGTTCTGCAGAAAACAGATTATGTGCAAGGTTTAGATTGGTGCATAAAAGCATTTTTAACTTCAGCTCCGCAGGCTTCATTATGGTAGAACCGTGATCACCAGTTCTTTATGGAAATACAACAATAAGGCAGCATCGTTCTAAAGAAATACTCCTATTTGGTTGGCTCATATGCCTTAATTGAGAGCTCGGTTTAGCCGTTAATTAGCGGAAGGATTGTAACTTGGCATTAGAGGAAAACCAAAAAAGTCTTGACTAACATATTTGGTTCATCGTTCGAGACTATTTCTACCGGTAGTCCGAAACGAATGAACAAGTAAGTAAGCCTGTGTAATACTATCGAATTAGTCATTCGGTCTATACGCAGACTTCAGGTCACTTAATGTGAAAACAAGTGGCTAAAAGTAGGGTTTTGGCATACCTTTTTGGTTTTTGTGTACCTTATGTACACAAGCTAATATGTTGTTTATAAAATGACCTGAAGCTATAAACACCGAACCACGCTTCAGGCAAACATTTCTCACTGACATTTCCTTCAAACTTGCGTAAAATGGAATGAACTCACCGGGGAATTTTTGTTTGGCAACTCACTGTATGGATGTAGTAACGGGTCATTGGCATTTGCTATTCTTAAGTAAAAAATTGTCAAAAGAGTAAGGTCGCATCCAAGGCTGGGTTGTTGTGCTGCTTCTGTGAGCATCTTGTTTCCAACTCCCAGTCCGAGGCGTAAACGAGATTATCCATCAGCAACTTGGTTTTGCAAACCTGACCGGTACGCAATATAATAAAGCGAATTTAATTACCCCAACCTACAAACGATTGATCCTCACTTTTGGTGATTTTTTAGATCCATTGCTCTAGAGGACTGTAAGTTCGGACTCATAAGTTCATAAATTGAAACGATGACGGAACAAACAAACAGGCCATATTTTACAAGGCTACACACAAGCAAGTGCGTTTCTCTCCCCAACGGAATAGTGGCGTCTAGCATCAGAGAGCTGCGAGATGCGAAAGCAATAATATGTGGATTTTAGCCCTCAAAGAACAACACAGAGACAAAATTCAGACCCATCAACCGACAAAAAGGTGTGACATGATTCATAACAAAATACAGTTAAGGGAATAGTTGCAACTGTCACTTTCAGTGCAAGAAAAGCGGATTTACGTTTTCTTGCATTAAAACGTTCAGGTATGTTTGAGCGCATTGGAGGCTTTTAAACGAACTTCTAAGCTTGAAGATCCAACTCATTAAACTATCGCTGCCCGTCATTTGCGAGTAAATTTTGAAGTAACTTCAAACTGATTTTTTTCGTAAGAGCAGCAGGGAAGTCACCGATTAAATCCAGATCGCTTTTGCAACGAAGATTTCCAACACAGCCAGGCGGCTGACGCCGGTAATTTACCGCAAGTAGGCAAAATGGGGATGAATGCCTTAATACAATGTTAGTCTTATGGCTCGCGACGACAGATGTTTATCAAGAAGGCAAAAAAAGCAGAATGTGAATGTGTGCTCAATCTACAGGTGCACACAAAAGTAACACACAGAAAAATCAAGTCAAATCGTCCGCATTACAATGATAAGTAAGTTGCTTCGTGTCAGCCGGCTGATGAAACATTAACTAGGAGGGATATCGTGCTAGATCGGCTGCACCAAATGCCTGTAAATTAAATTTGTACGGAATAGATTTAACAGAACTGAAAAACGTTGAGTATTGTACAATGCATGAAGCTTGTGACAACTACATTAAGTGAAGCTGCATGACAGAATGTCATTTAAAGCCGATATTAGAACCATTGCGTTCTGGAAGAAATGTCACCACCGCCGATTGTAAATGAAGCATCGTATGATGTACGATGGTGTATTAAAAAATATATTTAAATTTGGAAAAACCATTAGCACATTCTGCACGTTTGCTGTGGGAATATCAATGTATTAGAATGCAGTATGCACCGCAACACAGGCATTTATTTTGAGCACCGTTTTACAAAATAATGAGCAAATTCATAAAGGTCACCTATTCATTTTCCTGTTTAAGTTTGGCAATCTACCCATGTCCAAAATAGAAGTTGATTTTATATAATACTAGCACAAGTACAAAAGAGATAGTTCTATACAGTTAGAGCGAATTATTGCGATATTGTACCATAACCCATAAAAGATGCTTTGCTGGATATCTAACCGAGGACATTCAAAATAATCTGCAGCTGATGATTAGAAACAATTGTCCTAGGGTTCAATCATTTTAGAGGTATTACAATATATATTCCCCGATATTTTCATATAAATGCATTTACAAAGGTGACCAAAAAGTCGAATGGACGTATGCAACATAAAACATTGATTTTCACAGTTATTTATCAATGTTCCCAAACTACTCGCCTGTAACACGACTAGACGACGAAGTACATCAGTTACCGTGAATGTTATCTACTCTGAGGCCCAGTGTAAAGATTTAATCATAGGACGAATAGTGGGACTAAATCAATTGAAAAGAAATGCTGTGAACCTTTGCATTTGGATGACCAGTGCTTCAAATAGAAAAAAGTGAACGGTGCAGGTAAGGAACAAAATACGCAAAAACCTCGAAATTCATCTTATCGAGTCTTTTCAGTTTTAAGCAGTTATAATTCTAATTGTGTTTTGTATATTATGCATCTGACAAGTAGATGGGTAGGCCTATCTCCAAAGCAATGCCAAAACAGTGTGCCGTCTTAACCAGGCGATGTACCCAAATGCACTGGAAAGAAACGGTTACTATTTGCAAACACAAATTTCAATATCCCTCATCAGCATGTTCATCGTTTATTTGTAATAAATATGAAATATGTTGACGGCGTACCTTTTACATCGAGCTTTTATAAAATGACACTACAAATAACATGATTCCAAAGTTACGTATTTGAAAATTTTACTGTAAGAGAATTTTGGTAATTGTTCATTTGTTCTCCGAGCTTGGCGGTTTTGTCGCAAACCTTTCCCACCATGAGAGGTAGCATCCTCAGTGCAGTGATATGTAGCGTGCAAGCTTACTAAATGAATCCTCCATCCATGATAGACCGGCAGGTGACTTTGAACGTGTCAGTGTCGATTTAGGTTCCGTGACCTCAGTATCTACCTTGCTTACGGTAGACCTGCGTTATGTCTATAATATGTTTTTGGGCTGCACCTAAAGTAGGATCAAACAATGCCCTCAACAACCACAACCTCGATTCATACAATTTCTTCAAGCATTCTAAATGATGCTCTGAGTTTGCGGCTTTCGGCATAGCATCATTTCTGATTTATCTTTTTCCATCACCATGCATTCTTGAGGCGACGGGGCTCTGTATTTAATCGACTTAGACGTTTGCTCCTCGCCTCCTCGTAGTCGTCAGGATTGTCCACATGTAAAACGAACACAGTATAATATGCCGAATGCTTCGCGCAAATTGTCAGCCCGTTGTCATCAACTAAATCGGACCCTTTACAGTTTGCACACCCGAGCATTTATTCTGCAGCAACAGTCAACCCTTCTTGGGTGCAGTGCCACATACCGCTCATTTAAGATAATATATCTACATCCTTAACGCGAATAGACATCCTCTGCTCTGGTACTAACATGTCCTTAGCTTTATCTAGAGAATTATATTATATTTCCGCTGGTTTACATTAGGGGTGCAAAAATATATTTACGCAAATATACTAAAATTTTGGGCCACACTAACTTTTGATAAATTACACACTCAGCTCCACGCAGTAGGCACATCATGCTCACACCATACATGCTGCGCTTGAGTACGATGGCATATTCGGACAGGTGAGCATGATCAGTACGTGTGTGTGTAATTTGCTAAGTAACTCACACAAATTGCAAACTATGTGCCCTTGATGGTGAGAGCAGTTGCTTACTATCCCCTTGGATATGTCAATACAATATGGTTAGTAAACGTCTCTCCACAGTGGTGCATCACACAACACGCGCTTTGAAGTCACTAAGTAAAAGGTTGGAGCTCTTCGCGGCATAGCCCGTATCAGAGAGGATAACTGAGAGTAACGTGATCCCTTGTGTTACCAGGATACCTCAAGGTGGGACCATACGTGCTAACGCCAATGGAAAACATAGCTCCCACAAGTGATAGGCGAAGGGTCATCATTACACTAAATCCAATCTGTCACCAGGTAGCCATTTAGGCCATCATGTAGTGCAAACCGTAGCCATGTTCATCTGGTGCTGAGGTGGCATTCCCTACACAGTAGAGCGTATAGCCAAAACCAGCATCAAAATAGTTTGGGGAGAAGCGTTAAAGTCATCCAAACACACGCGTGATATGCGTGCTCCTGAATAAGTGGGACTAATCCTCTGGATCCTTTCCCTATATTATCGCAGCGTAGAAACTGTATACTCCTTCGAAACGAATTTACCTGCCCTATATAGTGATCTTCCATAGGTGGGAATATCTTCTAAGATTTACGTCCGTACCATTAACTGTTTTAACGATCATCTATGAAAAACCGAAATCCGATAAAACACTCATCTTAATCCGATTTCCTTTAAGTGTGACCCCATAGCATACGGACTTCGCGAGGCAGTCCGCAAAGCCTAAGGTTAAACCAATCCGGCTTTTCTCAATGCAGATGTATACGTGTTTGTGCTCCCTCAAGCTGTCTTCCGCGAAGGGGGTCAAATTCAGTCAGCAAGCGTCAGTCACTCACCCTTACATTTGAACTTGTCAGTAAGTGCACCAGCTTAACCCCTCCCACGGACCGCGCGAGATCGCCAACCGCTCAGTTAACCTTGTAACCACAACCCTCTTCTCACTAATCTAAGCCAAATATGTACAGAAAGTGAACTAACCCATGGGGTCAGGTTAAGGACACCACGCTGATTGGTAGAAATGCGAACCCGAAAAGCTTCCAGAAAAGGACATCTGTGGTTTTAGAGAATGACAAAGATTAGTTGAAATAGCTTTGGCGTGCTCTCAATGCTTATAATGGTATCAGCTGAATTGTGAAAACTGGTCGTAACCAAAGATACGAGAGCGAAATATTACACCTGCTGCGCTTTGGTGTTGTAGGGCGTACTCTACCAACCCACTTGTTAAGTGCTTGTGTATGCTAGTCCAAAAGTTCGAGTGGTTAACTGGAGAAGCCGAGCGATGGATAATCGATAATATCACTTCAATGGAAGTGAATGTTCACCAGGGGTGCATAGCGGCATCTAAAAAACAGAATGCTGCACAAGCTGATTACCCTTGACCGTAATAAGCCAAGTCCCCATCTTTAAAAATTTTGGCCAAACTGCCGTTGATACGAGAGGCAAATATACGCATACAACGAAAATCGGACACTGCTCAAAATGTCTGATTAAGAAAATTCCACTGGACCGGACATCTAGCATTAACAATGAGGGAGAAGCCGTACACCAACACTCAATACCTGTAGGTCAAATGACTTTTGTCAAGACAACTCCCTCCGAAACAGCAAAGATTGACGCAAAGGTACAGCCGGGCGGTAGCCGTTGCCTTCTGTTCTGTTGTAGACACAGTAAGGGCGAATATAGATTACAAAGTAAACAAGCAAAATGTATCAGCAGGCCAGGCTAAACGAATAACCTACCTTGTATATTTACAAAAAATACGTCTGAAAATATTGCTTTGAGTGTTTATTTCGCAAATGTACCGAAACCACCCAAACCGCATTACGTATTAAGTTAGCAAGCGAACAAGATCAAGGGAATTTATTGTCTCTGATGATCCATGTAAAACCGAAAACCCATAGAATTATTACAATCTACTCGTCCTCGGATTTCTCTACACTATGAAGAAACCAGACTTATTCATATAATACTAGAATCCTCCATCGATGTATCAATGGTATTACACTCAGCAAGTTCTTTAAGAAAGGGATCTTTTGGGGTAGGCATCTATGCTGATGTCCCTTGTAGCCCGCGTTATTGCAAAAGAAACTGTGAAGAGGGTCACAACTAGCAAGACTGCATAAACACCATCTTCATACCTGTTGTGACACAGTATCATTCTAACGCTGTTTGAGATCCAAGAAAGCAAGATTTGGAACACTAGCGGTTCATTAAGGAACCGCTTTCCTTGTATAACTTTGTAGTACTATTGTTCAACAGACTGCTTCTCTCACCAAATTATAGGGGATGCGGCCCTAGAATTTTAGAAACACTGGTTCAATCAGAGCGACAAGCAACAGGTTTGATGTTTGGATGGAGGCGAACTTGGACACGTCAGCCTTAGGAAATTCGTTTAAAGGCCTCAGAAGCTTTGCAACGAATTTGCTAATGATGATACAGTAGCTTTACTTGAATGCTGATTTGCTCGAATCTGATGTAGGTATAAAGAAATTTTGGGTCGCACCCTGTCCGAATCAATTTCAGACTAGCTTTCAATATACTACTGAGGCAAGGATAATTTCCAACCTCGCTTCGCTCAGCACTTTCTCACACTGACCATTTTAGCCATCGTTGGCCTCTTAGAACCCGATAAACTGGCATGCTTTTATACAGTCGCCCAGAGTCCTTTTAACAAACAAACGAGCCAAGCTAAACTACGTTCAATCTACTGGGTCATTTGATGTCATTGGTACCAATAAGACCTAGTTGCACCCGGGAATGGCGAAGGCTGGATTATTGCTACCAAGCATGTCGCTCATCCAGAATGATATCCAAGCGACTTAAAATTCAAATGCGTAAATGTCCAGACTCGCAGTTCCCCGGCTCTCTCTGGTGCCGCTTGCGGTTGCTAAGTGGTATTGCTTGCCTCATTGACTTCGTTTAACGCCCCATTAACGCTACACCGGAAACCGGCTACCATTTATTGGGTGCTATAGGCTAGTCTACAGCTGACTTTCACTCACATTCCTATCGTAGGTTCTTTCAAAGTAGTTTGGTTAGAAACATCTACCACTACTGGAAAACAGTTCAAAGCCAAATTACAAGGTTTCCTAAACAATGCTCCCTTTACATTTATATTAATTAGCTCTCTAGGTTTAGTACAGGTAACAGGCAATCTGTGCTGGATCTTAAGCTCACCAACGATTAGAATATTATTGACGTGTTAGTTTTGAACTACCAATTGGGGCGCAGTGTTCAAGTAGTGGTCAGTTTCAAATTTGTTCGCTACACATAAATACGGAAAGAGAAGGATTAGGCTATGCAAACCATTACAAGCTGCGATCGATTAGCCCAGGTCGTCAGCACTAAAAGTTGGTCGTTCATTGCCGAAGAACCCCCGGAAGTTGACTAGTTTTCCAAACAGTGTAAATCGGTTTATTACGTTAGGATCGAAACAAAAATATTGAGAACGGTAAACATCGCATCATGGCTAGCGTACAAAGAAGCTTCAGCACCCGAAACATGGGACGATTACGTAGAGCAAAATAATGACTGCACTTAACTGCTAAGAGAAGACAAAGCTGCATTTCAGCATGGCATGGCGAACGCCTTCAGCGCCAGTTACAAGCTGGAGTACTAGCACTTCAATACCCTGCGCAATGTAAGGCAAAGTTTTCCTCTAATCAGGAGGGCTGATTTCCAAAAAAGAACTACTCTAAAAGCAGCAAACGTGCTGCTGATGCAATATGCCCCCACGTTTTGGAGGAGCCTGCAACTAAGCGTTATTCCAAACCGTGTCGTCTCTCCGCCATGAGTAAGCTACCTTAGCTTTACTGCGGAAGCTGTATTGAAAAAGCTGATGTCGCTACGCATACACAGCTCGACGGCTGTCTATGTTATTCGTACTTATGCACTGGGAGCAGCAGCAAGCCAACTGGCCGGACCTCATATTCATTTGTTTCTGCACTGCTTGGAACAGAATCAAGTTTTGGTTTTGTGAAATTTCGGAATAATGACTTTGCTTCACATAGGTGGAAGCAGCACGTTTTCCACAAATTAACGTCCATCATCACTTCTTCTTGTTCTCTCCAAAGTCCTGGAATCCATTGTTGCCAATGCATTTGTTTGTTAGCTGGAGAATTGCAACCTCATGACTTTTGTGCATCACGGCTTCCGCCTATCGCGGTCATACATAACAAGTGTAAAAATCGCACCAAGTATTTTGACCGAGGCACAAGGTTCTGGAGAAGGCATTGGTGTAATCTACCTTAATTTTATAATGTTTCCGATTTTTAGACCATCGGATAGTGGTTTCCAAGCTTCAGCATAGCTGGATCAATGATCTGATTTTAAGCTGAATTAACAACTATCTACTTACTTACGCTTTGCAAGTGGCTTTGTGGTGTGCAGAAAGGTTTACGTTTAAACCTGCGTCTGCTTTTTGTGTATTTGTACTACCAAACAGGCAGTAGATTCAGACTTTATGATGTTTGTCGACGATATCAAGACATGGCGCAAGTTTTAGGTGAATATCGTCTAGCAGTTGATTGCGAGTGAACTAAATACCGTATAACAATTGACAACACGAAATGTACTGCATGTTAAAGTGAGAACATGCAAAGTAGTTTCCATCCGACATCAGATAAGCTGATATTGCCTGCTTAGAACAACTGTACTGCAGCAACTAAATATCAAACATGACTTGTGGGTGCTGGTTCAAAATGGCTTAGATTGCTTCGGACAATCAGAAAAAGCCTCGAAAACTAGATACCCACGCGAGGGGCTTTTGCAAACATATGTGCTGCCTACTTAGAAAAATGCTGAGAGCGCTGGTTAACCCCCATGTCGAATACGCAACAGATCCTACCACCCCTGGTTGAAATAAGACATAAACACGCTGGAGTAGCATCAAAGTCGGATATTTTAGAATGTAACTGGAATGCGCAACCTTCATAGGAGGAGAGGTTGGAACGAATAAGGGCCTTAAGCGGACGGCATCGCAGTTTAACGAAGCGACCTGCTCGTGGCATAATTGATTCTGATTTGGAAGTATTGCGAATGGAAAACATCAGGGTGAAATAGTATCTCCACTAAAGTGTGCACTAAGGTTGTGGTTTTGCAGGCACAATCTGATTATAGCAAAATGACTTGAGGTATTTACGCAGCTGCGTGGTATTTTACTTGCATCATTGTTGTTTCAAGTTGGTCAAACCTTAGTGTTTTTGTATGTTTTCTATTATAGTCTGAATTATATTAAACCAAATAGTTTTTTCGTTCTACTACAAGAAAGAACGTTGGATTACAAGTCAGTTGCAAGAGTTTACGTCTTGGAAAAGAAATGCAAATTAGCATAAAATAAATAATCGATTTCCCTAAACAATATGGATGTTGGCTATCTGCCATCTGTCGAACGGGGAAAAGCATACCTAGATTACATAAAAGGTCAAGCGGTCCTATTTTAGCTTTATAACAATATTGTACGCATATATTTAATTGTAATCGCGAAAGAATTTTGCTTTTGGAATGAGGAAATTTCTAAATATGTCATTTTAACCCGGAATGCACTGAAGTACCTCTGGGTTAGGAATAATTGCTACAGCTATTTTGAGAGTAAACAATAAATAGCTTAGAATAGTTTATATATTTTTTTCTTTTTAGAATATTTAGAATATTTTATATCTAACGAATAACTGCTACACATGTATAATATATGTGATTATAAAATCATATAATCCAGCATGTCCACAGTTAGAGAAAAACAGAGCACAACCAAGAAATACACAACAATGCATGCTTTTGCATCACAAGCGTTTTTCAAGCTTGGCTTCCATTGAATCATTCATGATGTGGTGGACAAACAATCTGTGCAGGACTAGGAATCCCAAAGACTTATTGGTTAAAAGTAGGGCTTTAGATTCTCGGATTCAATCTGCATATCGTGTTCTTATGTTTTTCTATTTAGATATTCCTATTATTTTTACCCTAATTAAATGCCTTAGTCGTAAATTGCCAATTTGATATTATTAATGCATATTTTTAAGTCAAACATTGGTACATAACGTTTAATTTTGTACAACCGTATTGACAAAACTCTCTAATAGGTAAGTAAGTATATAATCATCTAGGTCTTTGTAGGTTCACTGCATAAATAAACATTATTTCTAAATAGCAACAAGGGCAATTATTACTGGCATATACATAATTGGTTAGCTACAGGTAATGGATAAGTTGTTGTGCTATTATCGTTGATTTAACGCAGCTGTATTAAGAACCGGGATTATTTAGATAATTATAAGTAAGTAAGTATAAGTAAGATAATTATAAGTGTATGGTTTGACATGTGTATTGTCTACGGTTATTCTAATAAGCCTACTTTTGTAGAAACACTACAGTAAATATTGCATTGTAAAAACTGTATTGTTTTTGCAACCACTGGTTTCATTTACAGCTTTAGTATTGCCGCGCAAGTTGAGCCCGTAAACCACAAATTTTTCTTAGTTACCTTCAAGTATATAAAATTGTTTCGCGTTACAGTTTTATTTTGCTGTTTCTAGCATGTATTTAAGTAGCTCCATCCCCTTCCTCTTTTAATTATTTAAATGCGTACATTTTACAAATGTCTGATTGTGTGAAGCCCTCTTAAAATGCTGACGATGGGTATCAGTTTTAGTGGCCATCTCCGGTATAATCGTTTCATTCGCAGTTGAACGAAATGTATTACCGTTGATGCAGTCACAGAGATCGGAATCATAGCGACAACAATTTAATTAATTCGTCCAAAATTATAGGTTTTTATGTTTACTAATTGCGCTACTAAAAGCGTCATATGAGCTCAAACCAAATCGATTTGTTGTGGCAAGCTTTTAATTAAGTATACCAAACAGCTCGAGTGTCACGTTACAAGGGTTTGGAATAGCTTCAAAAATTGGACAAGAACTATTGCATTAGTTCATCTCATTACGAATATTAAGCAACTAAACTGCCGCTGCTTTTGTCACCTTTCAAATTAGCTGTTATGTTACAGAAAATGAAGCCGCTACAAACCGGAAAACTTTCTGAATGTATACCAATAAATGATGCTATGCGTATCACTAAAAATATCAAGATCCATTAGCAGTTAATATTGTTCTTAAAATCTAAATATTTGCACAATGGGTGGAATAAATAACGAGTGCATAAATTACGTTTTTAATTTTAGTCCATGGTTAGTCAACCGAAAACACAGCTTACATGTGGGATTCAAATAATCACTTCATAATTTCACGGTAAGCTACAGCATGCGCTCTCTATATATAAGTTTTAAGGAAAATCAACGAGCATTTATGCAATTTCGCTGACATTTGTGTAATCTGCACATATATCTATATTTTGTCTAAGACATATTTGCATGCCCTAAATGAAACGTATTCTCGACATTAGTGATGTAAAACTGTTCACGGTATTTTAACTTTTCATTTAACACAGGCTGCTGAAAGCTTTAGCGGATAACGTCAGTAATCGCATTGGCACGTGATGTCTGCCTACGGGAACGGATGTCAACATCACGGACCAACTGCACTACTGTTATTTCATCAGGTTTCATTGTGCTGTTCATGCCATGCAAAGTCATAAACATTACAACGGATCGCAATTCCGAGAATTTACTAACCGTATAAGCGCACGACGCCAATTAAAATAAAAGTCTTCGTTGCTCTAAGAAATGGCTGTGCTATTATGGCGATGACTACTATGTGTAGAATGCAAGGTGCTCACCACGCCAACTTTATTTATTATGTACGATAGTTGAAAACAGGTGAAAACTGTGACATCAATAAATCATGCTTATTTTGCGAAATATAGATATTAGTAATTTAAACTGATCCCGAAGATAGGTGAAATATTTTCCTTGTTGTATTTCTCATCCAAACTAAAAAGCAACTGTAGTGACCAATGCATGCAGCTTAGGTATTTTTTGGCAAATCGGTGTAAAAAGTAAATATGAAGGCATTTGAATAAAACGATATTCGTGGTCAAACTATTGCGCATATGCTACAGGCGGGCTTCAGATTTTTGAAACACATTGGACTTAGTAGTTACTGCAAGGACGTTTTATGTGTTGTCTGCATAATGTGTGCATCACTGATGAGCCCCAATAGGGCGAAACGGACGCCTGGTGCTTTTCCGGATAGCTGGCCGACATATATGAATTGTCGGCTGATTGCGACGAACAAAAATACTCAACAAAATCCTTCCACTCATAAGTAATACCAAATCACCCTAACGGATTCCACAAAATGCTATGTCGATTCATAGCTGCTGTAACCGGGAAGTCCTGACGCCGGAACGCCGACCGCTGTCATCTGCATGGCAGGTGCCTGCATGGCGGTGAAGGATGGGTCGTGCTATATGGCATTTAGCTTACAATTCGTGATAGTCGGATACCGTCTTCCATGGCGCAATTGCATAAGCTGCGGGCTAGTTGGCAACAGCCACTAGCAGTCATGGGTTCGATCCTCCGCAGAGGACCAAAGGATGCGCAACGCTGATGAGCCCTAATAGGGCAAAACGGCCGTCTGGTGCTTTTCCGGATAGCTGGTCGACATATCTGAATTGTCGGCTGATTGCGACGAACACAAAAACCGCAATATCAAAAGATTGTTCGCAATTATGTGATATGAAAATATTATGAGATTTTTTCTATATCTTGGCGATCGGCCATCACGCCAAAACGTAGCAGAATTGCCACGAAATACTGGGGCTACGGTAATTTCCCTAGCACCAGTTTTCCGCATAGTTCTACTATTCAGACCATTATGGAGTTTCAGAAGGAAGAAACAGTTGCCGAGTTTTCAGTAGCCATGTAGAATACCGTCTTACTCCTTAGTACATAAAGATAAGCATTATTCCATTACCATGCCTATACACATTTGAAGGCTCCATAGAGTTTGCCTACTTAAGTCTAAAGGCACTTTTGAAATAATTGCCTACGCTCGTGAATATCCGGCGCCAACAGCATTGATCTAGTGGCGCCAGCTGCTAGCCTGCGGAAGTTTTTATGTCGGAACCCATCAGGAGTCTGAAGAACGCATGCCAAGGACAAGTAAGTAATATAGAAAAAACTGACTGGTGGTTTCTCAAAAGCAAGTAAACATGATGGACTGAAAGGGAACAAAGATCAAGTAAATCTCAATACAAGTGCCATTTGCTATAGGCCGATGCCTTTATCTATTACGCTAAGGATGGTGCATACTGAGAGTCTCAATGAACAATACTGTTGATCAGATACCAAGTTTGATTTAAAGTGAAAGCTCGGTTAGGACTGAAACTATGGGTGAATCCCGATAGTTATCCACCTTGAGTTGGTCCTTGAGCCCAGAAGTGATGAAGTGTTCATTTATTGCTTGGTCTTAAACTGAACACCCATAACGCACCCTGCCCAACAAGATGATGCCCAAATTTCCTGCCCTAACAGTCTCTGTTGTGGAAGTCAAGTGAAATAAGCAAAAATATAGGAAGATAAATCGCAGAAACTGAATAACAAAGTGCAGTTGATAAAAGAAACTAATACCATTGCGTGACGAAAAGTAGAGAAAATGTAATCGGATTATGAGGATGCGAGTTAATCAGAAAAATGGAAATGTTTCGCGTCGCCACACCAGAGCAAGTTTCCGTTCAACCCCCTTACCACAGATTCCCTGATAACATTTTCTGGAAGCATGTACCAGCGCTAAATGACTAGGTGTGAAATCCAGATTTCCGCAGTAATCCGATCATACCCTGGTTTATCCAGCTTGAAGGAATGACCACGTTGAACAGACAATCTAACGGGATTGAATAGGTATGAGAAATATTAATCAAACGTCCAAATACTTATTCCTTCATTAAATTTAGAAATATTTAACTTAGCGACTTCAAGAGCACTTCAGCTACTCAAGTACCATAAATAAAGTCAAACGGTGAAAATGCTACGCCACTAGGTATTAGTACATTCCGGATATGCAAACTAGCAGTTCGGGTAACACCAGTGTACCTTAGAATAAGTTGAAAAGATTACAATGCTCACTCAAAACAGGATCATGAAGAAGGTCTTCGCGCCAAACAGCTTGAATTATTTAGGTCCAATAACTGATGTACAACCAAACGTTTCTCTGCAATATCATTTATTTAAGATTCCTTTAAATAACCGGTGATAGCGCATTACCTAAATATGAATGTACATATGTCCATAAACACCAGCCTAAATCCGTTAATATTCGTGTGAACAAATAAAGCTTTTAACTGGGTTATAGCCACAGGCAAACGCGAGCCGTTTGCAATTAGTATCCTTATAATTTTTTTATTCTACTCAAGAAACAACAAGTAAATAATGGAAAAGAGCTAATAAACTAGAAACAAAGCTGGCAACCACTTCGTTCTTTGCATAACTTGTCACGAAATCTTCGCATATCAGCTCACTATTTACTTCCATCTCATTAACAAAATGCTAAATTTTCCGTTATAAATGTATATCGAATTTATAATCAAATCTATGCAGAAATTTATTTCTGGATTGCAACGTCAACTCTATCTAACCTTGGATTTCGCTGGGAAATCACGATTAAATATACTTTTGTGAAACAAAACTAAAAGCTGCCATCACTGAAATATATATTTTTACAGGACCGGCTTCAATGTTTAGTCCTAAATAACGTAATAAACATGGTACTAAAGCATTTTGCTATTTATTTCATATGGCGTTAACCTATGAATTTTCATTATGCTCTATTATGCTGTCACGTTATTGTAAATGAAAGTGAGGACAAACTTACTCCAAATATTTGCTTATAGCATCTGGTAATCCGAAAGGCTTTTACACATAAATAACAATACATTAGATAAAGCACCCGTAGAGAGTTCATATGCTATTTCCAACAGCGTATTTCCCTATGTTTGGGAAGGTAGCATGTTTTGTCAGCCTACGCTTCCTTGATAATATTTTGAAATGCCAACAATACATTAGAAAGACATGCATGCCATAAATAGATTTTGTTTCATTTTATTTATTGCTTTAATCTAAGGATTCTGACAAATATTCCGAAGTCGCTTAAGTTTCTGCTACTGGCCTGCACATAGCAGGATTAACACAAATATCTTCTGCTCAAGATGCATTACTACATTTAATCTCATAAAATGTATAAAATTAGAATTCATAAACTAGATAGTCGCTGTGTTTGTTGCTTTGGCACACAGACGAGATTCCAGTGTGTATAAAAATTTGATGTAATAAAAATCCGTAGGTATTGTAGATAATATATATATATATATTCACAAATATGAACCAAACTGAGTGCACAGGTCGGTCACACTCATAAATCAACTAATACAACTGACCCTAAAAGCGTGTCATGTAGACGTTCGTCTTTCATTTTCAAATACGTGCACCATTTTGCCGTTAAATGATGGATCATAAATCAAGTAATACAACAAATTTGTAAATAGCTTTAAGAAGCCAAATTAACCGCATATGGGTTGCGCAAAATTGTAATCTGTTCATTTAATTATATTCAACTATATAAAACATGATGGTAGCTTTATTTACATCTTTAGCAAAACAAGGTTTATTTATTAGATGCGTACTTCTACCGCTGAAAATAACTTTCATTGTATAGCTTTGTAATATATAGAGGAAATTAAATATTGATGTATTTTACAAATACAGTATTAATTGGGCTTTAGTTAAGCATACTGCACTACTTAACTTCGTTGGCAGTGTTCACATAACTCGCATACACACAGCAATGCTTAGGTCATAGAAGAAACCTATTGCCTAGAATGAACGGTTGAAACGTGGTCGGTTGTATTCCGCAGTTATACGGTAAAAGAATCTGTATTTGAATACAAACTAACCGATTTTGTGTAAACATTTATATTTATGTGTTATCATATGAACTGCTTGTGAATTTTACTGATTGAATTCTAGTTGATTTGTTTTATTATGGATGCATTCCTCAGTTTAACCACATGACGTTTTATTATGTCGGCTCAAAAAAGGTCTCTGTTTCTGTTTTTATTATACACCAAAGTTAAAAATTATTTAGTTATATTTACATAGTGTATTTTGTCACTCACCTCTTAAAACTCTTATTTTGCATCCTTTTCTAAACTAACCGTCTAAACCGCACTTGATGTGTTACAATTGTCGTGGATACCGACGAATTTTGTAAATAATTCAATGGTGCTAGTATCGATGGAACTGGAACAAGTAGTGTTTTATACAGCAGTCTGAAAACCACTCTGCCTTTTCCTTGTACCATATAATCGGACCAGTTTAGCTTGGCCGTGCGTCACCTATTT
This sequence comes from Dicrocoelium dendriticum, assembly GCA_944474145.2. NCBI lineage: Eukaryota > Metazoa > Platyhelminthes > Trematoda > Plagiorchiida > Dicrocoeliidae > Dicrocoelium > Dicrocoelium dendriticum. The sequence continues at coordinate 60,451,745 of OX104059.1, read as the reverse complement.
GGGAATATACCAATTTAATTTCAATATCCCAATACTAGGCCCTTGCCATGCAAATTATGAAACTTTCTACCACACCCGAGTAATAATGACCATGAGGGATGATAGATTGTGTCAGAAAAAGTGATCTATATTTACAGACATACCTACGTTTTTTGAAGATTGATAGACGGCATACCGTCTGGAAGAATTGGTAGCTTGAAAACAACATGAATTGCATATGCGCGTAAACGCACTAGCAACTATGCCATGCATTATAAAGGCTATAGCCATGCGTTATCAAATAACGTTCATCGCCAATTGGTGCTGAATTTATGTGATATGTACACGTACGTGACTTACATATTGTACTAATTAAGTGTCACTTGTGTTGAGAACATTTATCTTGCAGCTAGTCACGATTATATGTCAATTTCAGATTTACATTTTGCTGCCCAAATATTTGCTAATAATACGATTTAAAAATAAAATGATTCCTTAGCATACGCCGGATAGATTTAAAGCTACTGCGCCCATCAAATAACAGTTTAGCACTAGATATTAGGCAAGGAAAGAGTACGGACTTAAATTCTAGTTATACGTCTTTTGTTTTAAGCAAATAGTTAACAATATGTATGACATTAGATGCGACTGATGCTTATCAGGCTAAACAAATCGTTCATATACATTAGAAGATTCTAAGGGTGCCGAAACAGAAATGTACTATAGATTAATTTTTTTCAACAGCAATTATATATACACAATTGAGACAACTAAAAATAAGACAATACCAAATCTCCGCAGTGCGCAAAATAATTGGCAACCATTTTATGTTTGGCGCCAAGCTACTCCTGCTTTTTATATGAAAGAATTTGTCGCCTACGCTGTGGTGGTAATGACAAAATGTTATAGCAAATTGAAAAAAATTTACCGGGCAAATGAATCACTTTGTTTTAAAAGAGAAAAGCATCCATTAGCATAAACGTTTTATAATGGAGCTGAATACATAATTACGTGCTTCTAAACAAAAGTTTGATATTAATGCACGGCACTGCCACTAAAACCAGCATTTAAATAAAAAACTCAGTTAGTGTATTAACAGCTTGCTTCCATTGGTGCTACTTGGTGTATTTTGTATCTTGAACTGCACCGTGGATAGTTTAAATGTTTAGACTTTTGTGGCCCTTCATTGCAGTTTGTGATTAGAAAAACTATAAATACAATGCAATCGAATATTTGTAATTTAATCGCGTTAAACGTTTGTTCAATCTCTTGCTCACTAAACCCCACCTAATTCAAACCTTTCAGCAACCCCAATAATAACAGGATTGTTTACAATTTGCCTTATTCATCTAGAACCTTTTTGTTGACATTTAATTAAAACCTAATGTTCATAAGTTCTTTTTTGTTGGGAACAATCTAATATGTAAAATTGACGAGGCTAATCATTGTTAACTGTTGTTGAATGTGTTCGTGTTTCCTAAAAACACACCCACCTTATGTGCCGGAAGTTAGTTATTTTATCAAAGTTTTACTATTCACATGCTGAATGCAAAGGTGTATAAAATATACAAATTCGCATTTCCAAATAAATAAAACATAAATAGTGCACAGTCCGTTGTTAATTATGTTTATTGAATTAAATAAACAGCTCGGCTTGTGTAAAGAAACGTATAGATTTCACTAAATATAATGTGACTTCTCTATCCACCCATAACAGCCTCAATAAAAAACGCCGCTTGCTTTTTACTTATCTACGAATGATATTGGATAGGCCACATTGTAGTTTGAATATTTCTGTCGTAGCAGGTAAAAATGTACATATTTCATCCGAATAAAAACCATCAATAAGTCTAAGATATTTCTAAGACCGGCAACTTGCATTCGCAAATACTTGTCCGTGGCCCTGCTCTCGCATTGGATAATATGTCACAATAAATCTGAAAAAATGTATTATCAAAAGCTGAAACACTGTGTATTATGTGCTGCGATCGAGTGGTTACTCAAAATTCACACAATTGATCGTAAAATTATGTTTCGGTGAATTTTTAACTCTATGGCACATTAGTGGCTCTTCTCTATATCAACAGACAAGCCGCTAAAGGTGGCATATGAAACGCCGTTTAATTTGAACAGACTGCCATTTGCATAAACGAACATGGCTTCCATGTAAACACCCGAATACTTGAGGTGGTTTCTGCGATTTCCTCTAAATGGCGCAAAAGTCTATCGTAGATCTGATACATACTGGTGGTATTTCCAACGCGCACGAGGTATATAATTCCACCTTTTGAAATTTCTAGGAAATTTGCTTTGATCACTAGTATGGAATAGTTCCAGGAACATTAAGTGATAAAGATATATCCTATTTTCGGACAGACGTATCAAATAAAGGAATAAATCACCACAATATTTCGAGACGAACGATCAATGAATTCCGGATTTCCGCAAAGTACTGCAAGCGCATTTTTTAGATAATTTTGCAATGGAACAAGCTTATCATCAAGATGAAGATGGGTTAATCAGGTTTCTAAAATAACGTAAAATGAGCGGCTAAGTTGCTTCCGTTTTTGCTGTCGAAATTATAATTGCTTGGATGTGAAGTAAATGTGAAGTCGTTTCCATCAATTTTCTCTACACCTGCACTTTTAGTTTTGTACTGCAACGCACGCTACGTTAGGCGATATTTGCCGGCCGCAGAACAAAATTTACTAGAGAATTGATTCCTGCTGCAAAGTAGAACAATGCAATTTTATAACCCACCACCAGGAGCCCAGAAAGAACGCAGCGAAAATCAGCCAACGTGTAAGTTTATGCTTAGATTAAACCCAACAAGGCATCAATGCAACATATGTGGTAGCTATAATGGACAAAATTAGGCAGCCTATTAACACGGGTTTACAAGATAATTAGGAGACAACAATACCAGTTGAGACGCGCCTTTTCATATGGTAGGCATACGCGGGATTTTAAGTGGAAATACAGTACAGTATATACTTATTTACAGAATCCCTTGTGACCGAAAATCTTTCTTAGATTTGAGCAAACAATTGAGCCGGGGTAACAGCTTATGCTAATGTCTGAATGTTGCTTTGACGTTCTTAAGCTTATGGTTCCAGCAGCATTCCATATCACGACCTCGATGGTGACCAGTAATTAAGCATATTAGCCATGTTGTTCTTGTACTGAAGTCGACTGTCAAGTGATGTAGAATTAAAGGAAGATCAACTTTAAATGAATACAGTTTGTCGGCTAAGCTGAAATTAGTTTGTTCTTGCACCGTTGAAAGCAAAGCGATCAAGAATCCTATCAGTTAATCTGCCATACAAGTGGGTAAGTGATAACGTTGTAATTACCTGCATGTACAGGAGCAAACACCTACGTGACAATAAGCGCTCATGTTCTTTTCTTGGGAATATATCAGTACAGCCAGTACAAGGCTAAATATACAATAGTGTAAATATGTATATGTGTATTTACATATAAATACAATACGTGAAACACTCGAATGATGGTGGTTGTGTCGGCGATTCCCATTAAATTGCGCAAAATTTATCGCTAACAAGCTACGCCACATCGCAGTTTACCTGCAAGAAAAGATTTAACCATAAGTTGCTTTGTTTATGTGCTCATAAATAGAAAGACAGACGGTAAGTTCCAACGGCATTACTGCAGGAAGAACACCTCGATCAACCAGCAAATGATATTCCACCGTTTCGTTCCGTTGAAATATAAGCGATGCTTTCATCACTGTCTAAACACAAGGGACCTATGAATCTGTTCTGAAGACACATTAGAACATAATTTAACGTTCATACCAAATTATATGCGCAGTGGCAAATATTCTGTACGTTTTGAAATAAGTGAGAATATCCGTAGTTCGGGGTGGGGATGCGGATTTTGAGCACTTGGACACTGAAGTCGCTTACGAGGCACTGCGAAACAGGCCCCGGAAGCCCCACTGATGATGTTGCCTAGTCAGGCAACGAAACGTCTGCACAATAATCACTCAGCTCGGAGAACCACTCAAAATCCGCATTCTGCACGTTACCTTCTGAGGAACAGGCAATACTAACCCGTCGTGTAGCAAGTTCTTGACAGCGGCCATTAAATATGCTTTTTACTTATTACGTTGAAGGAGGACGCAGCTGCTGTGCATGTAATTAGAAGCATTTCTAATGCAATTTGGTCAAGTTTTCCAGTAGCCAAGCTTAGGCTTTCCTTCTCAGTCGAGCCAATCATTTTTATTCACAATAAAGTACGCCTTGATGGTCATTTGCCAGTACGAGTGCATCTGCAGCGTCAATTACATTAGTCGAAAGACGCTGCAACTGTCGAAGCAAATTAATGAGCTCCTTCCGCGCGCCTTCCAATATTCTATATGGTTCCTGCAGTGCAGTTGAAAGGCCTTCGCCTCCCCACCATTGCTACTGCCAAGGCGGTCAGGATTCCGTTGTCTAAATCGGCATTGTACGCACAAACGTTGCTGATCGTAACAATTGAACTACATTGACCAGATAACTAGGATTATACTGAGGCCACCTGTACTGGTTTAACTAGACCTTTTCCTAATTTACAGTTAGTTAATCGTTTATGTATCTGGTCTGCTCGTAATCGAATCTTATATAAATTACGCTAATCCAATTTATCGCAAATGCCTTCTTACTCATATGTTTGTACACGTCTGCTGAGAAAGCATCAAAAGCTTGCTTAGCTTCGGTAATTTGTTCCTGATAGATACGGCGCTCCTCAGTCGTTTACAATCGCTCTGTCCCTTAACTGGGAATCGAACACATGACGGCTGGAGGCAAGTGCCATGTAACCAGTAGCTTAAGCTACCGAGCCTCTAGCGGACATTTATTCGATCCCCAGTAGGGGCCTAAAGAATGCGCACCACTAACGAGCCCTAATAGGGAAAAACGCGTCTGCAGCATTTGTGGGCTAGGCTTAGCTCTGTAGGCTGTGTGCAGTGGGGACGTAAACTTTGAAATTACAATCCTGCTAGTAATTAGTGATACAAATGTATCCACCCCTAATTTCAAATGCTACGAAAGTAGCGGCTAGGGAGATGTAGTCATGACCTTCGGAAACTACCCTCTGTCATTTGCTAGAATAGTAACTAGCTTGGCAGATGGAGATAGGTCGCGCTCTATCCCAGTTAGCTTGCAAATTATGTAGCCTAGCGGAAATGAGTTATGGCTCAGTGGCTTAAGCTGCTGGCTAGTTGGCATCTGCACCTAGCGGTCATGGTTTGGATCCACAGTTGGGAATATGGCGAATGCCCCTAACTACCATCCCTAATTGGGCGAAACACGTCTGGTGCAATTCCAGGCCGGTCTGTGGTATGTAGGTTGTGTGCACCTGGGCCGAAACATTAAAGTTATAAACGTCCTACACATTAGAATGATAAATATAGCCCCTCCTTATTTTAAATGCTTTGGACATAGTTTCTGGTGAGGGGAAACCATGAGCTTTTATAGGCTAGACACTGTCATCCGCTAAGGTAATAACCTGCGTGACAGTAGAAGATAGGTCCCAGTTTGCTTGTAATTTATGAAGCCCAGCTGACGTCTTCCATAGCTCAGTAACTTTAGATGCTGGCTAGTTGGCATCTGCATCTGAAGGTTATGGGTTGGATCCGCAGTAAGGGACCGAAAGAATGCGTACCATCTACGAGCCCTCATAGGGCTAACCGAGTCTGGTTCTTTTCCGAGCTAGTATGTGCTAGGTAGGTTGTGCCCTTCTGGGACGAATACGCGGGTGATATTTGACGCAAATTTCACCCGAGACTTGCGCACAGAGTCCATTTTGTGTCTGTCAGTTAGCTGCTGTCGCCCGAATGACCAGACCGGAAATTTGTATGGCAACTAGTTAAAATTTGGGAGGCTGGCTGAGGTCGTTTGCAGGACGTGTGGTCTCATCTACTTTGGCAAAATGCGCCGTAATTCTCACCTGCAACTGTCACCCTCATATCCACGTAGTCGGCCTTGCAACTACCTCTAAATTAATCTAGCACAAGTGAAGGGGTAGACAAAAGTACTGGTGGTTTAACTGACGGATTAGGGATGCTTGTTGTTGTGTACGGTAATTCTGGTTGTTCCGCGGTACCACTACGTTGAAATACTTGACTTACATTATCTCCCTGTTTGTCGACTTAAAACCCACAGGGAAGGGCCGGTATCTGACATTATTATATATTTGTCCCTAAGCGCTGCAAACAGGACGTAGTGTGGACTCTTTTGACAGGGCTAGCGAATATATACCCCTGATACGCTAAAACAGAAGACGCCAATCCCAACTAACACCCTGACAGAAAACAGCTAGGCGCCTGATTTCGTCGCTCATTGTAGCAAACAGATAGCAGAAGAGAAATGACCCACCGTAGTGAAATTGAATGTATTACTGCAACTACCGTTTAGTGTGGAAGATGTGAGATAAATATTTCACCAAACTTTGTAATAGACCGTGGCACGTGTATACCCTGCGGCGTAACAAGTATTACTGTACATAAAGACTAGCATCTCTAATCTGTCGGTTATGCCAGCAGTTATTCTTTCTAACCGTTCACATCTACTTTACTAAGTTATATGTATTTGCTAGGCTGAATACATGGGTATGATGGGGTGTCAGTTGCAGGTGAGAATTATGGAGCATTCGCCGAATTGGGTGGGAAGACACTTCTCTCAAAGGACCTCAACTAGCTCCCCAATTGCTAGTGATTTTCCACACAGTTCCAACCTTGTCAGTCGCCCGACACCAGCTAACAGACAGACACCAAGTGGATTCTGCGTGCATATTTGGGGTGCTATTCTGGTCAAATAACCCCGGTTTACCATATGGCAAAGCTGTGGCCATCAAACAACTGGGCCCCAACCTATGTCTACCAATGGATGCGTTCGTCATATTGCCTCTGACGTGTAGTAGGCCAAATGATATAGGAACAAGTGTGTGTGTATAACTGTGTATCGGTGTATGTCCTTTGGTGAATCTGCAATCCCAACTATACCATATGTGCATGATTCTATGTACGTATGTTTGCACGCATTCTGCAATACGCGCTTGATATATATATATAAATTTATAATATGCAGAGAAATATTTATTTAAATAAATCGTGTGGTGCAATCATGCTAACGTAATTGTTAAATAATTTAGTTTCCATTTCGGCATGCAAAGTGTCTGATAGGCATTTCCGAGTGGGTTTACCACTGAAATGCCTTCATGTGCCCAGTTGTATTTGTCCTTGATATGGCGTTGGATATTGCAAGTACAATTCAAAATAATTTGTTCAGGCTTGTTAATATTATACCAAGTTGATAACCAACCAATGTAAGTGCAATTATATTTTTATAACAGTAAATTCATGAATAGATAGGTTAGACGTAGAGCGAAATGTTATTTTACATTAGGTTCCTGTCTTTGTTGTCCTGTGCTAGTGAAAACGTTAAGAACATAATGCAGGTGAATACGTTTTCTCAAGGGTTCCAACATTTTGCTAACCAGTGAGGTTTTGTATGTTGTACATGATGTGCCATGAGCGATCTTGGGCGTGAGTTAACACCTAACGCATGAACATTTGGTATTCCGTATCTTCTCGGAATATTCACTACGATTAAGCTCAATGTATCAGTCAGACATGCTAGTATTAACCATGTGTAGACGTATATATTAAACATTTTTCATATTTCGCCTTAATTTATTAGTTTGCTAGTTTGTACCTAATTTCAAAAAACATGTTATTTTTCTTGAAGGGTCTATTTTATTTTTAAGTTAGAAAAACTAATAACCATTAAAAGATTCCACCACATATATCAGCCGCACCTCTGACTCAGCCTTTATCTCCTTTATGGTTATCAGCTTCTTACGTTAACTCAGGCAAATTGCCCAGCAGAATGTGATAAGCAAAAACTAAGGCACTAACTTACCAGTTTGGAAGTTATGAAATGGCCGTTTTTTAAACTCTGTGTTACACTGATACTGAGGGAGGTTCATTATAATGGGCGCTCGATATATTTATTTGGAAGTAACAAAGGTATGCTTCTAAATCTAAATAAACAATGTTCTTGTTCAAAACACAATTTTTATTTCATTTTTTATCCACAACCAGATGGGAACAAAAAGCGATTTATTTCACTTTTCTTGTACGGGTACAAACCGAATCATGGCGCAGCTCAATGCTTGTGAGACATTAATCACGCAATTGAAGTTGTGCCCAATAATAAAAGCATTATCGGTATTGGTTCCATAACCTTCATACTAGCAATTTTAATATCATCAAACCGACTCGAGGCAGAGCACCGGACCATATTCATAATGAAGTTTAAGGAGCACTGTGAAAACACTTATATTCACAACCGTAAGTGAAATTAGGTGTAAAATGGAAACTAGCTTATAACTGTGGTAATGTATATGCGTGCAATAAATAAAGTAAAAAAGGAATCACATGTGATGTGCGAAATGACGCAAATGCAAACGATCGAACGCAAGAACAACTGCGAATTTATGTTGCTTCGCAAAACTCGATTGCCTTTTTTACATTACATCCGCACGGGATGAAAAACGGATCTTGTATTATAACTGGAAAACATCAAGCTAATTAGTAGATAAGAATGCATCTATCGATAGACCCCAGAGACCAAATATCACGAAAACGAGATTTGGATTAACAATTGGTAGAATGTAAAGGAGTGCGAGATTATTCCTTCCTACAACCTAGGGTTAACCTAAGAACGCAGCCCTATTGTCGTAATGTTAAATCATGCATGAGAAACGTATGAAAACATCAACCAGCAATACTTAATCGGATCGTAACAATAACGTATAAGCACATAAAGTTTCAAGCAAAGTTACCAAGTTAACTCCCCTAAATTATGAAATGTTACCACATCCTCCATATTCACCAGATACTTCCCCGACCAATAATTACCTATTTTTTCAGAGTGAATTATTTTAAGAGAAAAGTTCAATAGCGAATTTATAAGACATCGAACATTATACCATCTCAAAAAATGAACTTTCTTTTTAAAATATGCATACATCGATCAGTTAATCGGTTGAAGAAGAAACGCGTGGATGCCAATAGAATTTAGTAAGGATTAATACAATTACTAATGTAAAAAGTTGCGCCTCTTGTTTCTTTATTTTGTATTTAAAACCTGTTTCCTTGTATCCAAAATAATATATTAGCACGAACCTATTTGTGTGATACACGTAAAGTTGAGTTTGTTTCATCCTTGGCGAAAAGCCCTGTTTGCTGGATGCAGGCGGTTCAAGTAAACTAGCATCCTATATGTTGCATACTCTCTGCGATACAACGGGTACGGTGGTTATA
>OX104059.1:60414178-60442346 GCA_944474145.2 Dicrocoelium dendriticum | reverse complement strand
AAGAATTGTTAGCTTGAAAACAACATAAATTGCATATGCGCGTAAACGCACTAGCAATTCTGCCATGCATCCTAAGGGCTATAGCCATGGGTTATCAAATAACATTCATCGCCAATTGGTGCTGAATTTATGTGATATGTACACGTACGCTACGTATATATTGCACTAATTGTCACTTGTGCTGAGAACATTTGTTTTGCAGCTAGTTAAGGGTATATGTCAATTTCAGATTTAAATTTTGCTGCGCAAATATTTGTTAATAATACGCTTTAAACTATAATGATTCCTTTGCAAATGCCGGATAGATTTACAGATACTGCGCCCATGAAATAACAGCTTAGCACCAGATATTAAGCGAGAAAATAAGAAGGGATTTCAGTCTATTTTACGTTTTTGTTTTAAGCAAATGTTTGACAATGTGTATGACATTAGAAGCCACTGATGCTTGTCAGGCTAAACAAATCGTTCATATACTTTAGAAGATCCTAAGGGTGCCGAGACAAATATGTACTATACCTTAATTCTTTTCAACTGCAATTATATATACGCGATTGAAACAACTAAATATGAGACAATACCAAATCTCCGCAGTGCGCAAAATATTGGCAACATTATTATGTTTGGCGCCAAGCTACTCCTGCTATTCATATGAAAGAATTTGGCGCCTGCGCTGTGGTGCTAATGAGAAAATGTTATAGCAAATTGAAACATTTACCGGTCAAATGAATCACTTTGTTTTAAAAGAGAAAAGCATCTATTAACTTAAACGTTTTATAATTGAGCTGAATACATAATCACGTGCTTCCAAACAAAAGTGTGATATTAATACGCGGCACCGCCACTAAAGCCACTCTTGAAATAAAGACCTCAGTTAGTGTATTAATAGCTTATTTCAATTAGAGCTACTTGGTTTATTTAGGATCTTGAAATGCACCGTAGATAGTTTAAATGTTTAGGCTTTTGTGGCCCGTCCTTGCAGTTTGTGATTAGAAAAACTATAAATACAATGCAATCTAATATTGTTATTCAATCACGTTAAACGTTTGTTCAGTCTCTTGCTCACAAAACCGCAACTGATTCAAAAGTTTCAATAACCCCAATAATAACAGGATTGTTTAAAATGTGCCTTATTCATCTAGAAGCTTCTTGTTGACATTGCGATAAAACCTAATATTCATAAGTTCCTTTTTTGGGAACAAAATAATAAGTAACACTGACGAGGCTAATCAACGTTAACTGTCGTTGAATGTGTTCGTGTTTCCTAAATAACACACGCACCCTATGTGTCAAACGTTAGTTATTTTACCAAAGTTTTACTCTTCACAGGCTGAATGCAAAAGGGCGTATAAAATATACAAAATTAGTATTTCCAAATAAATGAAACATAAATAATGCACAGTCATTTGTTAACTATGTTTATTGAATTAGGTAAACACCTCGGCTTGCGTATAGAAACGTACAGATTTCACTAAATATAATGAGACCTCTATCCGCCCACAACAGCCTCAATAATATAAACGCCGCTTGCTTTTTACCTGTCTACGAATGATGCTACTGAGGCCAGAGTGGAGTTTGAATATTTCTGTCGTATCAGGTAAAAATGTACATATTTCATCCGAATAAAAACCAACAATAAGTCTAAGAGTATTCTAAAACCGGCAACTTGCATTCGCAAGTACTTGTCTGTGGCCCTGCTCTTGCATTGGAAAATATGTCGTAAAATATCTGCAACAGAATGTGTTATCAAAAGCTGTAACACTGTGTATTATGTGCTGCGATCGGGTGGACTTCCTCAAACGGCACACAATAAAATGTCACATTAAGTTTCGGTGAATTTTTAACTCTATGGCGCGTATGTGGTTCTTCTCCATATCAACAGACAAGCCGCTAAAGGTGGCATATGAAACGCCGTCTAATTTGAACAGACTGCCATTTGCTTAAACCAGCATTACTTCCACGTAAACACCCGAATAATTGAGGTGGTTTTTGCGATTTCCTCTAAATGGCCCAAAAGTCTATCGTGAATCTGCTACATACTGGTAGTATTTCTAACTCGCACAAGGTATACAATTCCAACTTTAGAAATTTATAGGAAATTTGCTATGATCACTAGTATGGAATAGTTCCAGGAAATTAAGTGATAGGGATATATCCTATTTTCGGACGGACGTATCGAATAGAATACTTTATGTTCACGATTCGAATAAAGGAATAAGTCAGCACAATATTACGACACGAACGAGCAATGAATTCTAGGTTTCCGCAAAGTACTGCAAACGCATTTTTTAGATAATTTTGTAATGGAACAAACTTATCATCCAGATGAAGTTGGGTTTATCAGGTTTCTAATATAACGTAAAATGAGCGGCTAAATTGCTTCCTTTGTTGCTGTCTAAATTATAATTGCTTAGATTTGGAGTAAATGTGAAGTCGTTTCCATTAATTTTCTCTACACCTGCACTTTTATTTTTGTACTGCAACGCACACTAAGCTAGGCGATATTATGCCGGCCGCAGAACAATACTTTACTCGAGAATTGATTCCGGCGGCAAAGTAGAACAATGCACTTTATAACCCACCACCAGGAGCCCAGAAAGAACGCAGCGGAAATCAGCCAACGTGTAAGTTTCTCATTAGGTCAAACCCAACAAGTCATCAATGCAGCACATGTGGTAGCTATAAGGGACAAAAGTAGTCAGTCTATTAATGCGTGTTTGTAAGATAATTAGGGGATAAAAATAACCCGTTGAGACGTGCATTTTCATATGGTAGACATACGCGGGATTTCAAGGGGATATACACGTCAGTATGCAATTATTTACAAAATCCCTTGTGACGGAAAATCGTTCTTAGATTTGAGCAAACAGTTGAGCCTGGGTAAAAGCTGATGCTAATGTCTGAAATTGGTTTTGACGCTTTTAAACGTAAGGTTCTAGCAGCATTCCATATCACGACCTCGATAGTGACCAGGAAGTAAACATATTAGCCATGTTGTTGATGTACTGCAGTCGGCTGTCAAGTGATGTAGAATTAAAGGAATATCAAATTTAAACCAATCCATTTTGTCGGCTAAGCTGAAACAAGTTTGTTCTTACACAGTTGAAAGCAAAGCGATCGAGAATCCCATCAGTTAATCTGCTATACAAGTGGGTAAATAATAACGCTGCAATTAACTGCATGTACAGGAGCAAACACCTACGTGACAATAAGCGCTCACGTTCTTTTCTTGGGAATACAGTAGTACAGCCAGTACAACGCTAAAAATATAATAGTGTACATATATATATGTATTTACATATATATACAATACGTGCAGCACTCGAATAATGGTGGTTGTGTCGGCGATTCCCATTAAATTGCGCAAAATCTATCGCTAACAACCTACGCCACATCGCAGTTTACCTTCGAGAAAAGATTTAACCATACGTTGCTTTTGTTTATATGCTCATAAATAGAAGGGCAGACGGAAAGTTATAACGGCTTTACTGCAGGAGGAACACCTCGAGCAATCAACAAATTATATTCCACCGTTTCGTTCCGTTGAGATATAAGCGATGCATTAATCACTGTCTAAACACAAGGGCCCTATGAATCCGTTCTGAAGACACATTAGAACATAATTTAACGTTCATTCAAAATTATATGCGCAGGAACAAATATTCTGCTCGTTGTGAAATAAATGAGAATATCCGTAGCTAGGGGTGTGGATGCGGATTTTGAGCACTTGGACATTTAAGTCGCTTACGAGGCACTGCGAAACAGGCCCCTGAAGCCGCACTGATGATGTTGCCTAGTCAGGCAACGAAACATCTGCACAATAATCACTCAGCTCGGAGAACCGCTCAAAATCCGCATTCTACACGTTACCTTCTGAGGAACAGGCAAGACTAACCCGTCGTGTAGCAAGTTCTTGACAGCGGCCATTAAATATACCTTTTACTTATTACGTTAAAGGAGGACGCAGCTGCTGTGCATGTAATTAGAAGCATTTCTAATGCAATTTAGTCGTTTTCTAGCAGCCAAGCTTGGGTTTTAATTCGCAATTGAGCCACCCATTCCTGTTTACAATAAAGGACGCCTTGATGGTCATTTGTCAGTACGAGTGCATCTGCAGCGTCAATTACATTAGTCGAAAGACGCTGCACCTGTCGAAGCAAATTAATGAGCTACTTCCGCGCGCCTTCCGAATATTCTATATGGTTCCTTCAGCGCAGTTGAAAGGCCTTCGCCTCCCCACCATTGCTACTGCCAAGGCGGTCAGAATTCCGTCGTCTAAACCGGCATTGTACGCACAAAGGTAGCTGATCGTAACACTTAAACTACATTGACCAGATAACTAGGATGATACTGAGGCCACCTGTATTGGTTTAACTAGACCTTTTCCTATTTTGCAGTTTGTTTATGGTTTATGTATCTGATTGGCTCGTAATCGAATCTTATATAAAGTGAGCTAATCCAATTTTTCGCAAATGCATTCTTACTCATATGATTGTACAGGTCTGCTGAGGAAGCATCAAAAGCTTGCTTGCTTCGGTAATTTGTTCCTCATAGATATGTGGCTCCACAGTGGCCTACAATTGCTCGGTCCCCTCACTGGGAATCGAACACATGACGGCTGGAGGCAAGTGCCATGTAACCAGTAACATGGATTCGATCCCCAGTAGTGCCCATAGAATGTGCCCCACTAACGAGCCCGAATAGGTCAAAACGCTTCAGCAGCATTTGTGGGCTAGGCTTTGTTATGTAAGCTGTGTGCATTGGGGAAGTAAACATTGAAATTACAATCCTGCTAGTAATCAGTGATACAAGATTATCCGTCCCTGATTTCAAATGCTAGAAAGGAGCGACTAGGGAGATGTAGTCATGATCTTCAGAAACTACCCTCTGTCATTTGCTAGGGTAGTAACTAGCTTGGCAGCTGGAGATAGGTCGCGCTCTATCCCAGTTAGCTTGCAAATTATGTAGCCTAGCCGAAGTGAGTTATGGCTCAGTGGCTTAAGCTGCTGGCTAGTTGGCATCTGCACCTAGCGGTCATGGTTTTGATTCACAGTAGGGAATATAGCGAATGCCCCCAACTAACAAGTCCTAATAGGGCGAAACCCGTCTGGTGCACTTCCAGGCTGGGCTGTGGTGTGTAGGTTGTGTGCACCTGGGCCGAAACATTAAAGTTATAAACCTACTACTCATTAGAAAGTTAAATATAGCCCATCCTTATTTTAAATGCTTTGGACCTAGTTTCTGGTGAGAGGAAACCATGAGCTTTTAGAGGCAAGACACTGTCATCTACTAATGTAACAACCCGCGTGACAGTAGAAGATAGGTCCCAGTTTGCTTGTAATTTATGAAGCCCAGCTGACGTGTTCAATAGATCAGTAACTTTAAATGCTGGCTATTTGGCGTCTGCGTCTAAGTGTTATGGGTTCGTTTCTCAGTAAGGGACCGAAAGAATGCGCACCATTAACGAGCCATAATAGGGCGAAGCTTGTCTGGTTCTGTTCCGGGATAGGCTGTGCTAGGTAGGTTGTGCGCTTCTAGGATGAATAAGCGGGTGTTATTTGACGCAAATTTCACCTGAAACGTGCGCACAGAGTCCACTTTGTGTCTGTCTGTTTGCTGGTGTCGTGCAATTGACCAGGCCTGAAATTTGTAAGGCAACTCGTTAAAATTTGGGGGGCTAGTTGAGGTCGTTTGCGGGACGTGTTGTCTCATCCACTTTGGCAGAATGCGCCGTAATTCTCACCTGCAACTGTCACTGTCATATCCACGTAGTCGGCCTTGCAACTACCTCTAAAGTAATATAGTGCGTGTGAATGGGTAGACAGAAGTACTGGTGGTTTAACTGACGGATTAGGGATGCTAGTTGCTGTGTACGGTAATTCTGGTTGCTTCGCGTTGCCACTTCGTTGGAATAATTGACTTATATTATCCCCCTGTTTGTCTACTGCAAACCCACAGGGAAGGGCCGGTATCTGAAATTAGTATAGCTTTGTCCCTAAGCGCTGCAAACAGGGCGTGGTGCGGACTCTTTTTGATAGTGCTAGAAAAATATGTACCCCTGATACGCCAAAACAGAAGACACCAATCCCAACTAACAACCTGACAGAAAACAGGTAGGTGCCTGATTTCGTCGCTAATTGTAGCAACCATATAGCAGAAGAGAAATGACCCATCATAATGAAACTGAAAGTATTACTGCAACTACCGTTTAGTGGGGATGATGTAATATAAGTATTTCGCCAAACTTTGTAATATACCGTGGCACGTGTATGCCCTGCGGCGTAACAAGTATTACTGTACATAAAGACTAGCATCCCTAATCTGTCGGTTATGCCAGCAGGTATTCTTTTTAACCGTTCACATATACTTAACTTTTATATGTATTTGCTAGGTTGAATACATGGGCATGATGGGGTGCCAGTTGCAGGTGATAATTACGGAGCATTCGCCCAATTGGGTGGGAAGGCACTTCTCTCAATGGACCTCAACTAGCTCCCCAAGTGTTAGTGATCTGCCACACAGTTCCAGCCTTGTCCATCGCTCGACACCAGCTAACAAGCAGACACCAAGTGGACTCTGCGTGCATATTTTGGGTGATATTCTGGTCAAATAACCCCCGTTTACGATATGGCAAAGCTGTGGCCATCAAACAACTGGGCCCCAACCTATGTGTACCAATGGATGCGTTCGTCAAATTGCCTCTGACGTGTAGTAGGCCAAATGATAAAGGAACAAATGTGTGTGTGAATAACTATCTGTGTCGGTGTATGTCCTTTGGTGAATCTGCTATCCCAACTATACCAGATGTGCATGATTCTATGTACACATGTTTGCACGCAATCTGCAATATTCGCTTGCTAATATGCAGAGAAATGTTCTTTAAAGAAATCGTGCGTTGCTATCATGCTAATGTACTTGTTAAATAAGTTAGTTTCTATTTTGGCATGCAAACTGACTGATAGGCATTCCCGAGTGTGTTTACCACTGAAATGTCTTAATGTGCCCAGTTGTATTTGTCGTTGATAAAGCGTTGGATATTGCAAATACAATTCAAAATAATTTGTTCAGGCTTGTTAATATTATACCAAGTTGATTACGCAACCATTGCAAGTACAATTATATGTTTATAACAGTAAATTCATGAATAGATAGGTTATCCTAGAGCGAAATGTTATTTTACATTACGTTCCTGTCTTTTTGTCCTCTGCTAGTGAAAACATTAAGAACATAATGTATGTGAAAGCGTTTACTTACGGGTACCACCATTTTGCAAACCATTGAGGTTTATTATGTTTTACATATTATGCCATGAGCGATCTTGGGCGTGAGGTAACACGTAATTTATGAATATCTGTCAGTCCGTATCTTCTCGGAATATTCACTACGAGTAAGCTCAATGTATCAATTAGACTTGCAAGTGTTAACCATGTGTATAAATATTTATTACACATTTTTCAACTTTAGCCTTAATTTATTAGTTCGCTAGTTTGTGCTTAATTTCAGAAAACATGTTAGTTTTCTCGGAGGGTCTATTTTATTTTTAATTTAGAAACACTTATAACAATTAAAAGATTCCACCACATATATCAGCCGCACATATGGCTCAGCCTTTATCTCCTTCATGTTTGTCAGCTTCTCACATTAACTGAGGCAAATTGCCCAGCAGTATGTGATAAGTAAAAACTGAGGCACTAACTTACTAGGTTGGAAGTTATGAAACGGCCGTTATTTATATTCTGTGTTACACTGATACTGAGGGACGTTCTTTATTATATGCGCTCGGTAGTTTTATTTAGAAGCTTTAAAAAAACTCTTCTAAATCTAAGTAAAAAATGTTCTTCTTTTAAAACACAATTTTTATTTTATTTTTATCCACAACCGGATGAGAACAAAACGCGATTTACTTTCACTTTTCTTGTACAAGTACAAACTGAATCATGGCGCAGCTCAAGGCTTGTGAAACATTGATCACGCAATTGAAGATGAGTCCACTAATGAAAGCAGGCTCAATAATGGTTCCATAAGCTTCGTTCTAGCTATTTGAATATCGTCAAACAGACTCCTGGAAGAGCACCGGGCCTTATTTATAATGCAAGTTAAGGACCACTGTGAAATCAATTATATACAAAACCATACGTGAAATTGGGTGTAATATAGAAACTAGCTTATGGCTGTGTTAATGTATATGCGTTCAATATATAAAGTAAACAAAGGATTCAAATATGGCGTACGAACTAAGGAAAATGCAAACGACTGAAAGCAAGAGCAAGTGCAAATTTATGTTGCTTCGCAAAACTCGACTGCCGTTTTTACATTACTTCCGCACAATATGAAAGATGGATTTTGCATTATAAATGAAAGCCATCAAGCAAATTTGTAGATAAGAATACATCTCTGGATTGACCCCAAAGACCAAATTTCACGAAAATGAGATTTGGGTTAATATCTAGTAGAATGCCAAAGGAGTGAGTGCTGGATTATTCCTTCCTAAAACCTGGGGTAACCATAACAGCGCAGTCCTATTGCCGTAATAATAAATCCGTGCATCAGAAACGTTTGAAAAATCAACCAGGAATGCTCAATCGAATCTTAACAATATTGCTGCGCGATAACGTATACGCACACAAAGCTTCAATCACCGTTAACAAGTCAACTACCCTAAAATTTGAAACGTTACCACATCCTCCGTATTCACCAGATACTTCCCAAACCGATTATTACTTAATTTATAAGTGTGAATTATTTTAAGTTAAACGTTTAATAGCAAATTTAAAAGATTTTGAACAGCATATTAACTCAAAAAACGAACTTTCGTTCCAAAATAAGCATACATCGGTTTGCTAATTGGTGGAAGAAACGCTTAGATGCAAAGGTTGGATACAAAAACTAATGTTAAAAGTTATGCCACTTGTTTCTTTATTTTTATCTAAAACCTGTTTCATTGTATCCAAAATAATATATTGGCACGGACCTATTTGTGTGATACACGTAAAGTTGTGTTGTGTTCGTCCCTTGACGACATGTCCTGGTCGCTAGATGCAGGCGGTTGAAGTCAACTAAAGGTAGCGTCATTTATGTTGCTTACTCTCTGTGATACAACGGGTACGGTGGTTATACACATTCTCTCCGGGAAACGGTCCTGTCCAATCAATGTGCAACATCCTTGGAAATCCAAATGAAATTACTGGCGCATGTAAGTCGTCTATTTTCCTAGGTTGTAATGGTGAGCCTATGACCCGTTTGTCAAAGTGACCATCTTGGTAAAGCTGAGCGTTTAGTATACAGTTCTGTACAAGTTGTTTAATGCGAATTAGTTCGCTATGCAGGCACTTTGCATGGCTGGTGGCTAATAATGGATGCGGCGCCAGTCAAGCAACAGTCAATTCGGTGGGTGGATTCATGTACCGTCAAGTGTGCAGACAGTGCAAAAAATGAGCTGTTGAAGCACGTAGGTTCTGAGCTTAAGGCAACAAACATTGCGGATGTGCACGATACCACTCCCGTGTGCACTAGGTCGAAGTATTTTATTCATCAGGGCTTTTATGTCTTGATTACTACCCCCAACTCAAGCTTTACCTTGTGGGTATTGGGCAGTACTACGGGTTTATGGAGATCAAGGAGATTGCAGATTTTTGATGCAACATTACTACCTAAATTGGCGCCTCGGATGGAATACAACTGCTCTGGAGCGCCAAAATTGGTGACATATTGATTGCAAATTGCACGTGGTACTAAGATCTCTTTGGGTATTGGACTATACGTAGTCTCAAACAACGTGATGAAGTGTACGCTCATGTGCCGAATGTGGCGTTTTCCAAAGTTTGTTTTAAATAAGGGTCCCGTACTACCATTGTTTACTTTGGAGTCCTTGTGACTTAGGGTGTTAAAGGTACGTGATTAGGATTCTGGGGCGGTATTGCAGATATTCCCGAAAACCGTTACAGAAGCTAACAAAATATTCGCATTAAACATACCCGCTAAAATCGCTGCTCAACGGCCTCGTTATCTTGCTCTGCCTAGAATGACGTTACACAGTAAGACTTGGCCGCAAAACAACATCAACATTCGACTGAGGATAAACAATTGGGATATAAAATGTGCTTCGTATCGGTTACACACGATTTCGTCGTGGAGCACGAGGCGCTTCTTAGATGAACAAACGCAACCGGGCCCCGAAATATAAATACCCATTTTCAAGTTTTTCTTTTGTTTCCATCATTAGACAGCCTTTATAAATAAGCTAGAGTTCCATTTCATTTAGCTGAAGATCCGCTCTTACGACAGAGTTAGTAACATCCAGGGCAAATTAGTTTATGTATTGTTTCGTGCAAGAGGTATAGTCGACTTGGAGTTTCGCGTAATGAAAAAGCATCAGCTTTTACATGTCTTCTATATTTGCCTTTACTAATATATTCTAGTACTTGTTCCTGTTACCGAGATGTAATTTGAAGAAATAACAAAACGCCGTCCAGGAAAAAAATTGGCGTATTTGCTTTATGATTATAAATAATGCCAACAGCTCAATACGCGTTTTGCATGCGTTACGTTATTGGTATCTTATCTACCTACTTCATTAAGCAGTTTCAAGCTCATTCCTGACAGATTTATCTTGCATTTGCACGGCACTGATTCCATTACCTGTGTCGATGATAAACTGACCGGCAGATGAAGTAGGTCCATAAATGCCAAAAGTGCAAATTTATTACTGTCGGTAGCACAGCAAATAATTTCACCTGGGGATTCCACTGGTATGGTCACTTTCCGGCCAATCGATGCCAAGGTACAACGATATCTGCAAAGTTACGGACGAACGTGCGGAAGTAAGAAGCCGAGCCTAAAATCTACCGCAAGTTATGCGCAGAACGGAAATCTGAGCAGAACGTAAATCTGAGCTTCAGGTGTGGTGATATTGTGTCTTATGTATGTGAGTTTTCTCTTAATTGCTCTCACAATTGGTTGCTGTGAATTCAGACTTGGGTACAAGTGACTGTGCAATCTTACATTCATGCTGTACACATGATTAATACGGGAGGCAACCTTGCACGATTATGTCGTCTACATACATTAGGCAATGATGTGGGATCAAAATTATTAGTACGATATAATTTTAACGTTAAAATGTAGCTGTTACTTCACATAAGCTAAATTTCATAGTTTTGAAACTCTTACATGTGTGGTGGTATCACAAAAGTCGTCTTTTCCCGATAAGCCCAAGCCACCTCTACCTTCAGTACCCATATTCAAGCTCATATAGTAGAAATCCATTGTGCCTGCACAAGTGCTCTCACGGTAGTATTTATATAAGGCACGAAGAAGTGCGGCTCTTCTTTTTAACTAGGACAATGAGCTACTCTCTGGGTGAATTCGCATAGTGATAATGCTTGCAATTAAAACTTGTCTTTTCTTATTCTCAAGCATTGCGCCGTAATGCGCGGGCGCACGGCGTGGTCCTTGAGTTATTTTTCTTCAAGACACTGTGTCAATTCTGTGACCTATATCACCAGTGCGTGTAAATGGTGACCCTTTACAAACGATCCCGGAAGAAATTCATACTAATATATTTTATTATATATACACTGTATATATGGTACATGTAGTCGAATTTTTAAGGCGGAATTGTATTGTTCAGATGGATAAGGGAGCAATTATCTGTGTTCCATTCGATTTGCAGAATGACTTGCTTAAGACGCTAGCAGTTGGTTTTGCCCGACTGTAATTGCAACTGTAGGATCGTTACATACAATTTGGCCATGTCGCACAGTTATGCATCACCCTAAAATGTGTGGGAAATCTGAGCTGAGTACTAATTCTCAAGGCATTTTTGCTTTAACAAACCGTGAGTTGGATAACTTTTCTTTGCTTTGGATCAGGTCTAGGACAGTGATGCATTGTGCATTTAGTTAGGTGCCATTGGCTCTATTTATGAGTTGGTAGCTTTCAGATTTAAGACCGCAAGTACATATATGTGGTTGAACTGGCTAGCAGGAATCTTCTGTGTCTACAAAAGCACATAATATTCTACAGCTAATCATTAGGCTCACAAAATGTTGTTCTGAATTAATTATGGTGGACATGAAAGGGGCAGAATCGAACTAACTCAACGAGTTCAAGTAAAGTAAGCTGCTGGTTTGCGACGGAAAGCTGCAAGAGACTAGTCTGGTCGATTGTACTTGCAAGCCTGAGCTTCTGACTCAAACTTTCTAAGTTTTGAACATTAATTTGGGTAATACGTTTTCCAGTGCCTGCTCGCTGTTTTCCGCGGTGAGCATGGCTCCAGGCGGTTATTTACCTGAGGCTGTCTTCTGACCTATTCTACTACATTTCAAATGATACCGATGATGGTAATCACTTTAATGGAAGAGGTTGGTCACGGACATATACTCTGCAGGTTTCTTTATCCTAATGTGTTGTATCAAGCGCTTCAATGTGAACACAACCAATGAGGCGGCTGACATTTTTTGAATGCAAGTAACGCCAGGTTACCGAGAACCATGACGTCGTTGGCCAGACTTTAGTCCAATCTTTATCGTTTTGACCAAAACCAAACTTCTTGCACCGGACTTAGAGCAAACGTCACCAAAGCGTAAAGCCAAGTTCTTCAATATTATGTGCTGTGGATTAAGCGGAAAATGCCGATGAAAGTGAAAGCTGTAAATTAATTGCCAGATGTGATTTAAGCTACTGTACGTGGTTGTGTAGAGGAATGTCTCTGACGTACAATTGCGTTTTCCACTTACAGGAACTTAAAATACTGCCAACCGCAAAACCTTCCCGATGAGTCAGTGCTTGTTAATTTTCACAGCGTTTCATTTTTGGCTTGATGACGAGGGTTTGAAATCTTCGTCGGCATAGATTTTGTGGCTCATATAAGTCGCCAAATCCGTAGTGTGCAAAACTCGTGTAGTACGAGGCAGAACCACCAGCTGAGAAACAACGGTCCCCAAGTACACTGATAATCACACAACACACAGTTAAGGGTGAGATGACAGTGGGTGACGAGCAGTGTGTTCGCATAAAAGAAAGATGTCATTATCCTACAATGTAGGAAAACACAGTGCAAATGAAAATGGAATAGAAAACAGAGTTAGGCGGTTTGATGCTCACAACGGTTTGCCTGTTTCTCTATTCCAGCTAGTTGCCAAGCCCTGTTCTTCTGGAAAACAATAAAAACGATGGGTTCGAAGGCGCTAAAAATCCCGCATTTCCAATCCTGCTAACCACAATCCAATTTGCAAAATTGATGAAGCATGCCCAGATGTTTCAGTTTATAGTAAACTAGGGGAAGAAGTAAAATAACGGTAGTAGTAAATTGGGAAATGGAAGGTTAATAATGCCTAATAGTAAAAGTAAACAGTGCATGAGTCTGTAGTAAAGATGATTTCAAAAGTATAAACAATAATTTTAGAAGGAGTACGTGAAGTTAGACAAGGGCGCTTGTACTTTTTCTATTATTTGGTTTTGAGAAATAACTTAACATTTTGAAAGCCTTTTATCCTTCGAAGTATACTGTAAAATTAAAACGAACAAACTAATATTAGGACCCTGGCATTAGTTACTAGGAAATGAACATTTTCATTATTTTGTAAATCTAAAGGTGTCAGTGTACGACGCAGCTGTATTAGGATGAGCAACACAGATGAATTTGAGGGATAATTTCTTAATTGTAATAACGTTGTCTAAAGACGCTATATCGCATTATGAGCATTAAGTATAACTCGCAAAATTTCCAGCCAGGAAAACTGTATAACTATGGGCTCACTTGAGAATATCCGCAGGATTCAATATCGTGGGAACAATGAATATATATACTGTGGTAAAACAATTAAACAGGTTATAGGAAAAGGCATTCGGTTACTTACACGCCTATACAAAAAAAGACAATACGCTAAGAACACACCTTGAATCTGGACTGGTACAGATCATGGGGCGAAGCTCCATAAGGCTGAATGTTTATTTACCATCACGCAATTAGCCGCTGTAGCATTCAAATTGTAACTAGTATATCGGCTGTCTTACCAACTTAAATTTCTGTTATAGATATTTCGGAGTACTATGTGTTCAATAGGAATAGTGTTTTTCATCAGTAGTCTTATGTGGTCGTTCTGAACGACGCTATTTTTCTTACACTAAGAATAACTGGTTTGTGGAGAGGAATAGATGTGTCTGTACCCATCCATGAGCCTGCACTTTAACAGCTGCATGGTGTGTGATAGGTAAACCCAAAATATTTTCATGGAGTTAGCTAAAATAAGGTAAATTATTGCAAAATAATCCTGGTAGTAACGCTATCCGAGATGCCATTGGCCACGCTGACACAATGTTAACTTTCAGGACAGGTTAACTGAATACTAAATAGTTAAGCACTTTTTGACAATAATATTCAAAATTCGACCAGGCTTCTAGTTCTAAACTCATATTAATATTCTCGGTAAAGGATGGAAAGCGCAAAAGTACAATGAATATTAAGAAATGCTGCGAATAGATCAGTCGACTGACAAAGGCGAACTATTTTAACTAGAGCTTTGGCAGTTATATGATGCACTTTTATTAAAAAAATGGATTAGCCAACTCCGAGTTCAAGATTCGTTCAGAAGCAGGTAATTGGCCTATCAACTAACGTCAGTACGTCAATTATATAATAATATTAATATTATTATTAACGAGTGACATGTGACAACAAATGATGTCGCTTTTCACTTTGTCAATCACCGCTGAAGGGCGTAGTGCTTCACTTGCATCATTTGAACGAACACTGTCCCATTTTTATAATCAAACGCGAAAACGGCTTTATAGGCGCCTCCTAAATTCTTTAAAGTTGGGAATTTTCAAACGTTGCATTGGCAGCATTTAGATTGTCGTTGTGCAAGCACCTCGGTGCGGTATATCAGATTCCGGTAAAATTCATCAGCAGCAAAATCTGCACTGTCCTTAAGGAAAAAGCCACCGCAGTCAACAGCTCGAATGGCCAGTCAAAAGCTATTCCAGTACAATTTGTTATGTGCTCCAAATTAATAGGCCTGCTGAATGCTCGCTGCTGTTATATGGGACAACTTGAATATTAGCTGCATAACCAGGTAGAATAAGAAGTGGCTGCTTTAAACAATGTATATGTAATACCCTAAATACAAATTAGGACCATGCTTTCTGAGTCCATCCATGAGTGAGTAAAGAGGTAAGAATTTTTGCTATTTATCTATTGTTGATTATCCTACCATGCAATATCGGGTACGTTAAGGTCGCCACCCATAATGATTTGAAAAATCGTCACCTCAGATGCGTTTTCAACTATTTGGGTTAATTGACCAAATTGACCTAGGTAAAGCCAGAGAGCATGTAAATGCAACCGGCATGATAACAATAGCAATACGTATTAAACTGAATCCAGAAACAGTTCTCAATGCGATCTAACCATGGAGCCTCCCACTTAGACATTAATTCTAATTTAACTCACATATTTCAGCCGCTATCATGACCAGTAAGAATACAACTGGTAAATGTCATTAAGCAAAGATAAATTAGCCATTGCAATGCGAGTCAAAACCTTCCCGTTACAAAAAAACTTGCGGATTATTGAAGGTTTATAAGATTCGTATTTGATGCACATTTCATGCCAGCAACCGAGCATGCATAAGAAAGTTTGCTACGCCATAGTGAAGTGCAAAGATAACTGAATTGATATTACCCTATTGGGACTAGAAGTATTTAATAATGTTGAAAGGAAGAGCCAAGCTGAAGTTGGCTTAACAATGTTGCGTGTATAAAAGGGTCCATGGGATTCCAGCAATGGTATCAGATGCGATTTAAAACTACCGTTTTGCAGGCCATGGGTGATCAAATGTTTTGAAGTTGCTAGTGAAAGTAAGAACTCGGCTTACGTGAGGAGGATTATGCTAGTATAAAATGCTTGAAAAATGGTGCAGGGCACTCTACATACACAATAACTGATGGTTTTGCGTCGCGCTAAAAAGAGTTAAGGAGGGAGTGGTCAGGCGTCTGATTACAAAAAAACACGTGCCTGTCTGTCACATGACTGCAGTGGTTCTCCAAAGGTAGAAACGTAAAAAAGTAGTCGCTTACTTCTTGGAGTCCATCTTTTGTAGATGAAGCAGGCTGTGAGAGAGAAATCTCAAGAGATCGGGCAATCTTGTCACAGTAGTACTGAACATGACCATTGTAAGCTTCTGTACCTACGATAAAGAAGAAGACTGGAGAAGGAGCGGACGCACCATGAACTTAAGGATCTAGTATCTTTGGACAAATCGGGATAGTCCAGAACTATATAGAATTGCTCGGACCATTTGCCAATGATTCGTATAAAGGTCGCCTAAATTTGTATCATGCGTCTTTCACAAAGTTACCAGAATATTTTTGCAGATAACTCTGAATACAGCTTTCTGCTCTAGGCATATCTTGAGAATTTGGTACAGATCCAACAGATCTAGTCGGATGCTTAGACATGTGGGACTCATTGTGTGGTCTGACATTAGTTTTGTTTGACTTCTGGGAAGCTAGTTGCGTATTATATTGTAACACTTGAGAATTTTGCATTGTGCCCAAAGTTATGCCAGCTAGTTATTTTAGTTTGAGGCATAGTATCAACAAACTCTTGTTGAATATAATGTCCACATAGTGCTTAGGAATAATTCGTAGAGAGGGAACGACCACTGTTTACGGGGTGTGTAAGACACGTTTCTGAATAATATTTGAAGAAGTGCTACACGAAGGCCAAAGGGGATCACTGACAATAACAGTGCCCACTACTGGGAAAGGTGTTTGGACGGACCATATAGCGTCGATGTTTTATTTGCAAGAGGCACACAAGGTGCCGTTTTGGAGCAGTTAATTTAATGTACACTTCAATGTGCGTTCAAAGTGCGTTCTTATTTCAAGAAAGGTGTTCTTTCGCAAACTTCTTCCACTTTGTTTCACTAACGTCTAGAGAACTTTCTCGTCGTATTTAAGAATAATCCTTCCGACACTGGGTATTAAGGTTTTAAGACCTTAAGAGCGGATGATCTATTACGCATTTGCTTACTCAGATAGGTTAACCAAGACCGGGCAGCATTGTTTTTGCGAGTTCTTTTAACTAAAGCAGTTACAATATGGTTGATTTATGTTGATGGTTTACAATTACTGACTTTTCTACGGTATCGTTATTAACCTTACCGTGAACACTAAAATAGCTAACAGTACTTTTCAATTAACGTGGGTACCTGTAAATAGAGTGCGCTGCTGCTACCGAGCGCAGCTGCAGAATTGCTTGGATAGCAAAATGTTATTTGTCGCACTTCGAAATTACTTTTGAATTGGGAGCTGCAGCCAGTGAAGTAAGCACTGCACAAACTGCTCGTCGTATTGGTGCCAAAAAGACAATGAATGAGCTTGGAGAACAAAGTTTGTGTGTAACAGTTTGCCACAAACTTGACAAAAAAACTTACAAATACGTTTCATTTGCTAAGCTAAGCTTACGGGAAGGACTGTATGACTCAAATACAATGATCTGCCTGTTTTAACTTTCTGAATAGAATAGAATGTTGGTCGGTAACAACATTAACTCAGGACGATCTTCCACACAGACAAGAACCATGTCGAGAATTCGTGCTTTCATCCGTGGAAATCACGGTTTCATTGCTCGAGGAGTTGCTGACAACGTTGGCATCAGCGTACGAACATGCCACCAAACTATAACGTCTTTGAGGGATGCACTATGCAGGAACGTACATACGTTTTGGAAAATTAGCCTTGAATGTTGCATCATAAAAATTAGCCTGCTCACTAAATCATACTTGACTGTAGCTATCTAGCAAAATATCATTCCCCCGTTGTGCTCCATACATTGTATTCAACTGAGCAAAATAATGTTGAAATACGCCGTAGCTAAACCATAAGTAAGATTCTGTAAAGTGGTACCAGGGAGTTTTAAATATTGAAGCACTGTTGTGATCGATGTATTGCTAGTAAAGTTAACCACTGTAAAGAGGAATGTGCTTAAACAGTTTTACTAGGAATACCTTCGGCATTTTAGCAAAATATTAGTTTGTTTTTGTGCAACCCTGCTACTTGTATTGACCTAACCATCCACAAGCCTCTGATGAAACTGCGAAGGCAAAGTATGATGCTTTGTGCAAGTGCTCTAATTTAAATTTCGCAAAAGTATTACCAAAGTAATACAGAGAATTAACAAATCTAGGAAATCTTCACCTAATAGATGGCATTCAATTAATTGTTTAGACAAGCTTTTCTTACTGGCGTACTGTATTGCGAACCGTTGCAGAACTTTTTGTAGCGCTAGCTGACCATTTTTAAAGTTTCTGCCTTTAATTTGGTTTAGTGGCTCTTTTTAAACGGGTAGAGTTTCACTGTTTTAGATTAGCGAATTTGTAACCCAGCTATTTTCCATGAAGCTCGAAAACTCCTAAGAACAGGAAGCAAGTCTTTCTATCTTTACCAAATCAACAAAATACTTACAAGTTCTGCAGTTTGTTAACAACTAGTCAGTGGCCGAACCCTGGTCCGTTTAGGCTGTTGTTCTAGAAGTCAGCGCCAGTGTGTTTGTTATAAATTTAGACCACATTTTAGTTGAGTTGCTACATCAAACGTAAGTAATAGATGGGATGCCAGGTCGCTAAATTATTCGGTAACTGGTAAGGATAAGTTAAGCGGCGGTATAAGTTAAAAGGAAAGGTATAGAAACCGGGTAAAACGTGTGGGATCAAAACATTAAGCCTTCGCCTAGAGAACAGTAAAAGTGAGTAAGCGAAATTGACTAACTTTAAGATAATCCATTGAGTGAAGAAGTGCGAACAAGTGTCTCTCTACATAATCGGAAGTGCAACGGGGCGACGCTAGTCGCACTCTCGTTAATGATCCATCGCATTGGTAAGCCATGCTTGCATTATGTCTTAATCAGCAAAATGTTATTGCTTGTTCGTGATTAAACTTGTAGCATGATGAATAATGGTTAATGGAAGCAACGATTTATAATTGAATGTATGGCTGGTTAATAGGTAAACAGCATACACAGAGCTAAATATAAAATCTTATAGATTTGCCACTATGTTAAATCAAATGCTTGTTGGCCAATATGTGGTAAGTTTTGTTTTCTCGGAAGACCAACGATACAAGCTTTGATGGCGTAATGAACATTGTACGTTGCAGAAGTTAACATCTTTTACTTAAATTAATTAACCTGTCATGTATATAAAATAAATTGGGGAGCAAATCACACAGTTGCACTTTGTAATGATAGTTTACTACTATTACACATTACACTAAGCAGTACACTGATTATGGAAAAATAGCTGTGTAGTTCAATTTTAACCAAATAAAGTAAATAGCTTAAACAATATATGTTAATATAGTGTGTATACATTAAAATTTACAAATGCATACGTAGCTTGCTTGAGATATCATATTAACAAAATGATGAATCATTTAATTTTGGAATAAAATAATTTTGTTTAAGCTTCAAATAAATACGATTAGCCTATTAGGCATAACTAGTGAATGCATGCGTATATAACGTGCTAAAGGTTTTTAGACCTTAAATATAAATTTCGTTTGTTTAAATAACTCCGATGCTAAGGTAAACAAGAAGAAACACAAAGAAAACTTTGTTATGGGAAATGTAAATAAAGCTTCGTCCAAATCAAGAACATTACTCGAATTACGAATAAATTTAGGATTGTTTATAATCTTCCGTATTATTTGACGAAGTATTCGATACCTGATTGTAGCAAAGCATGGCAAAATAAAATCCCAGTGAAAGTGTAATGAGTTAAAATGTGTTGTCCGGTTATCTGAATTATATTGCGGATGGACCTATATAATAAGTTATTTGCATTTATGCCAAAACACAGTTACTTCAATAGAAAGACAAATACTTACTTATGCTGAATTTTCAGGAAGCTCTATCTATCAGGAAGCTCTCTATCCGTCTTGAGCATTTAAGTGATTATCTTAAATTTTGCTTTGATCTTAGCCGCTTGGTGGAAACATCCTACTTAATCATTTATTGTTTATTTGCGGAATCACTCAAACAAACTAGATTGAATAAGGAATGAGCCTACAAATTTGCAATGACCACGCGTGTCAAACAACACTCTAGCAATTAGAACTGCAATTTTGTTACGGAATACTTTATACATCAAAGCCGATTTTTGCAACAAAAATCAGAGGCCAACGGATAATATTAAAGCTTCATGCGGTATAAGCTCCAATAAGCAGGATAAGTCAGTAGATGTAGATAAACACTGTATTGACTCGCATCTTTTACAGGAAGCATCCCTAACAACGTTATTCCCTCTGTCGATGTTATCTGGCTCTGGTTCGCAAGTAACATTGCATAAAGGTGACCATGATGTTTGGAAATAAAACTCAAGCGATACTATTGAACCTTATGCTCTGAACCAATTATCATATAAGAGTGCTTCAGTGCACAAAACATGCTCTAGACTTATTTATTTAACCAGGGCCTGCACGCTGGGAGTACTGCCGACATTTGTAAGCTTGTCAGGATAATGCTTGTGTCAAAGAAGGGATTCATATAATCCGTCCAATCGCCTGTATATCCTTCAAGCTAAAATACTTCGACGATTACTTGTACATTTGATCTCAAGAAGCGCTGCAATATTGGATCTAGCACAGTTTTCATATGGGCCACGAGGTCTTACGTTGGAATCCTTAAGATTTCTTGTGTACTCTTTAGTATCTTCATTACATAAAAAAAGCAAAAATGCGCGGCTTCGCTTTTTAATTACGCCTAAGTTACTCTCAATTTCGACAGGTTAGTCATACCTAATCGGCATTGTAAAACTTTGTACAATCAACATTGTGCTGCCTAATGAGCAACCACTTCGGAAACTGATCTCAGTGTACCCAGATAAAGTGTAAAATCGTCCACGCTCGTAGCGATTTTGGCGGCGTCTTCGACGGAACCATCCTATACCTCTTCTTTTATTTATGGATCTTTAGGCTACCAAATCCTGTCAAAAACAAATGAGGTGTAAGTCTGATGACGACGTACTCTTAGGCAGCATTCATCTGATTGCTGAATCATCATGCGCTCTGTAAACCAGACCTGTCGAGCTACAGCAGTAATTGTCGTCCTGATCCCATATAATAAACGAATCGAAAGGCCGCTATATAACTTTCTCTTTCATCAGCACTGAAACGTACGATTTTGTAGAAGACGTCGCTACATATCTCCTTATTATATATTAATATATCTTATAATTTTATTATTATTATATATTAATCTCACAAGCTATCTTGGTCAAAACGCGTTGACGAAAATTTACGAAAGGTGCGGAAATTAGGATTACGTTGCCCAAGCCTAAAATCATTTTATTAACCTGTCTTTAATGCAATATTCATGACGGCCACTAATCGTCCTCATTTGTAATCTTTTGTGCCTATCTTTTTTCCTAGTCTACCACAAAAATTATGAGTTTTTCTTATGCGTCCCATTAAGTTCTTTTTAATGAAGTGGATTGTCCAAGGACTAGCGGACTTCATATTACTAAACAATGGACAGCACGTGACAACATTTCAGTAAATATTTTACATTATCATTGTATCTCTCTTTATGTGACTTATCTAAAACCCGTTCCTTTTTGTCCATCTGCTATAAATGTTTAGTTTTCTTTTCTCGCGAACAAGTTATCTCAAATCTATCGTAGCGTATGTATATCGCTTAAAGGTTTACTTGAAAGGTGCGTGCCAAATTTCATTTTGCTACAATTGTGTTTGCAAATCCATGCCGGTTTTATGTTCAGTACATCAGCAGTGACAGTGTAAAAATGCTTAAAATATTCTCAACTGGTTTTATAAAGTTTGTATTTAATTGACGTCTTTACTTGAACAAACACAAAGTAAAAGGATGGTTGTATGTTAACTCACAAAAATGTCTGCCGTTCACATTTTAGAATTTTCCAATTAATTACGCCAGCTCAAAGATATAATAAATCAAACAATAAATTAATCGAATCATTATTGGTACGAAAGTAACTCATTACCATTTTTCACAATGTTTATTGACTCAGTCTTAAGGCTACATTGGAAGAAACATTCATATGCAAGCGGAACAATGAAAACTATTTAAGTAAGATATAAGGAGCTATTTTCATCTAAAATGCTTTATACTGATTGTTAAATTATCGAAAGCTTTCCCAAACAAATAATCAACGAATTTTACTTTATGTACGATTAAGTTTTTTAAATTAATGCTGGCTTTCCTAGGTTTTGAACGTTAAAGTTTCATTCGCTAGACCAGTAAAAATTGGTGAAGTTCAGCCATATTATTAAGCAAAGGGAAAAATAGTCGGTTGTTTCATGTGCATCGAATAAACGCATTGATATTGTTATCATGATGGTTGCATTTACATGATCTCTGACGTTACCTAGGTCAAAATAAGCCAATTAACCCATAGAGTTGAATATGACTTTGAGGTGACGATTCATCAGAACATTATAGGTGGCGACCTAAACAAACCCGATATTGCACGGCAAGAAAAACAACAATATATAAATAGCAGAAATTCTTACTTCGTTAGTCACTCGTGGATAGAGTCAGTAAGCAAGCTACTAATTTGATTTAGGGCCTGACATATACACTGCTTAAAGCGGGCGCTTCTTATTCTCCCTGGTTATGCAGCTAATATTCAAGGTGTCGCATATAACAGCAATGAGCATTCAGCAGACTTACTAATTTTGAGCACATCACAAATTGTACTGGAATAGCTTTTGACTGACCATTCGAGCTCTTGACTGCAGTGGCTTTTTCCTTAAGGACAGTCCAGATTTTGCTGCTGATGAATTTTGATAGAATCTGCTATATCGCACCGAAGCGCCTGCACAACGGCAATCTAAAAATCTGCCAATGCAACGTTTGAAATTTCCAAAATTTAAAGATGTTAGCAGGCGTCTAAAACGCGGATTTCGCGTTTGATTATAAAAATAGGACAGTGTTAGTTCAAACGATGCAGGTGAAGCAGTAGGTGAATCCCGAAGTGAAAAGCGGAATATCACTTGCTATTAATACCATTAATATTGGTATATTATCGACAAAGTGACGTTATTTGTTATGCCACCTACCTGCCCATGAACGATTCTTGAACATGGAGTTCGCTAGTCTAAATTTTTCTGAAAATTACTGGATATCACTGCCAATGCTATACTTACAATAGTACGCCTGTCAATACACCCATCTGATTTTGGTCCCCAGCGTTGCTTAATATTCATTCGATTTTCCCGCTTTCCATCAAGTAACGAGAAAATTAAAAAGAGTTTAGAATGATATATTATTGCCACCATGTGCTTAACTACTTCATATTCAGTTCACCCGTCCTGAAATTTAATCTTGTGTCAGTGGGGCCACTGACATCTCGGATAGCGTTACTACCAAGATTATTACACAATAATTCACCTTACTTTAGCCAACTTCATAAAAGTATTTTGCCTTCCCCAATTTCTAACTATGCAGCTGTTGACGTAAAGGCTTATTGATGGGTAGAGACACACCTCCTAATCTTCTCCACAAACATGTTTTCCTTGGTGTAAAAAATGGCGTCGTTCAGAATGACCACATATGACGACTGATAAAGCACACTATCCCTATTGAACACAAAGTGCTCCGAAATATTTACAACAAAATTTAAATTGGCAAGACAACCGATATACTAGTTACAATTTGAATGCTGCAACGGCCAATTGCGTGATGTTAAGTAAACATTGCGCGTTATGGAGCTTCGCTCCATGATCTATACCATTCCAGATTCAAGGTGTGTTCTTAGCATATTGTCTTTCTCGTATAGGCACGTAAGTAACCATATGCCTTTTCCTATCATCTGTTCATTTGTTTTATCACAGTAGTTATATTCGATGTTCCCACGATAATGAACCCTGCGGACCTTTTCTACTAGTTCTGGCGGATGTGCTAATTGAGCATTTACCTCTTTAATTGTACTTGCGGTAGTAAGTACATAGGCCATACTGAGAGAAGGCTGGCCGCGAGGAATGCAGAGCGTGTTCCGCGAAACGTAATCGCTGAGGGTCCGAAGCTACCGACTAGCTCTATTGCCCTCCACATACATGACTGCCCTGAATGCCAGAACCCACGTGGCAATTTCAAGGTAGTTAGCAAACAACCTAATCTTCTTATACTACAGTTTGCGGAGGCGGCAGCAATTCGGTGGCTGAAGCCAAATATATGCAAGCAAACGGAATTCGTGTCCACGCTAGCCCTACCCTGGTGAGGCTAGTGATTGCGGTTTCCTCGGAACAGGTCATATGAGCCTAAAGAACTTCGATCGCCTTGAATTGTTGCTGTTAACATCGCACTGTTTTCCACTCATTGTATGTAAACAGCTGAGGAGAATATGCGAAATCGCTGAATTCAGTAAACTTTGTTAAAATGGTGTTTATTCTTGTTTTTTCTAAACAGCCAAATCTTTACTGTGCAACACTCCGGGTATCTGGATGCAAAAACCACGGGTTAGGGTACAACTAGCCCAAGTACACGTATAACAACACAACACACTGTTAAGATACACTGGGTAAGATGACCAGACGGAGAATACGGTAGGCGGGGCGATGAAACGGAGAACACGGTAGGTGATGGGCAGCGTGTATTTGTACAGAGCATTAAGGCTTTTATTCCACAATATTGTTGAGCATAGGATGTACGATAAATCTTTGGACAACATTAGTTTGAAATTCATGGGCCCATATTAAATGACTAAGTTCCCTGCTTAGCCGTGTACTCCAGTATATCTGAAGAAAGTTAAAAACGATTTGACGCAGGTAGAAATGTTTGTTATGTCGTTACAGAGCCAGTCATTAAGTCACCTGATGAGCGCAACAAAACTTTATTGTTCGATGGTAATTTATTCAGTGTTTTCAGTACATAGTGGACTAAGGGAAGAAGTAACACAATGGTAGTAACAGAGTATGTAAGTACGAGCCACAAAATATTGTAGAGTAAAAATAATTAGTTTCTGAGTCTTCAAGTACCTACTTCAAATTTGTAAACATGACATTGCAAGGATACATAAAGTAAGGTGACTGCATTTCCAATCATTCCCTATCATCTGAAAAGACACTTCCAGAAATATATTATGGGTCTGAGAGCCGTACACGGCGTGAAGTGTACTCCAGAGTGAAAAATAATAAACCACTAGTTGGACTCTGGCACTAATTACAGTTAAAGCTTAATTTGCATTATTTGCCAAATTTCAGCATTTCAACCAAAGAAGCCATAGGTAAATCAACAAATTTGCTAGTGAATTATGAATTCTTAATTGTTGACTAAATGCAGAATTGCGCAATAGCAACATTATTCATACCTTGCCAAGATGAGAGCCAAGAAGATTGAATATCTACGGGCTCACTTGAGCACCTCCATCAGTATTGGTAGAACTTTGTTGCAATCCTTAACGTCATGACTGCAGTACCTCCATCTGCTTAGATAGACCAAGTTCACAGCTAATACACAACTAATGTATAGTCGGTATCGTGCATACAAAATTGAGGAGGACAAATAAAACCAGTTGAATCTGGACCGTTTCAACTGACCTAGGGTGAGTAATTAGAAAAGTTAAAATGAATTTTATGGAGATGTCCAAGTTATGGTTTAATGGAACTCAACAGACCTGGAAGCACTTTATCCAAGCTGCCAAGGGCCACGTTGACACGACGTTGATTTTCAGTACAGGTAAATTTAACATGAAATAGTAAACAATAGGATGACATTAATGTGCAAAACTGGGTCTGGATCTCATTCAAACAAATTATATTTTTTTATTATTTGAAGATGGCGAGAGTATAAGCGTGATAAAAAGTAAGAAAAGTGGAGAGCCAAGCTGAAATGGTGTGGATTAGTAGAAGCATAGGTAAATGTTGTGTTTTCCAAGAAGATATAGTTAAGCAGCTAGCTGGATTATTTTCCTTTAGCGTGTTTGGTGGGTTAGCAAAACCAAGCCAATTCATGATGGACCGACGGGCAAAAAAGAAATGGAAAAAAATACAACTTCCACAGGACTAATATGATTGTCGTTGAAATGAAGTGAACTAAAAGATGCAAATTCAGGCGAGCAGAGTATACAAATCAAACTAAATAAAAATTTGCATCATTTAAGAATATGAGCAACCGGCATTAAGTAAGATTCATGAAGCAACTATATAAGATGTGGACTAAGGCGGGCGAAAAGTTACTCGAAGTAGATAGTTGTTCTATGGGTAAATTCGGATAAATATCATCTTTTACGGTTCATTTCTCCATTGTTGTAGTACCTGCTATACGGTGTGGTGTTTTGAGTTTTGCGTACGAAATACTGACTCGGTTTGTTTGCATATAATTAGCCCTTTCAGCTTGTTTCATACGTGTTATACACCTTGGGAAATATTTTACAAAGCAGCCTCGTACCTATTCTAGGGACACGGAAACTAGATAATAGATATTTAGTTTCTTTGGATGGAGAGTGCTCTACTTTATATTAACTGTTTCCCCAAGATTAGTATGAGCTATATCTAACAGAACAATTAAGTTGTCCTTAATTTGCCTAGCCATAATGGTTCTAGCTTATGGCAGTCGAACCGTTTTTAATAAGCCCCTCAGGCGTTAGTAAGATTTGGTTAAAAGATTTTGGCACTATTTCATGTTTGATTTTGTGCAAATATTTAAATTTGTAAATACTTATGAACAATATTCTAAAATAAGACGAGCGTATGTTTTATACACATGCCTAGGTTAAGAAAACCATCGTCAGTTTTATTAGCAGACAAATGTGCCGGTTTGGGAACCAGACAAGTTCAAGTAAATTCATCTGTGTTCTTAATTAATTACCATGAGACGTTTGATATCATCATACTTACCGTATATTACCGAACGAACTCCGAAAGCATTACATCATCAAATATGTCCAAAATTGTAAATCCCTGTCGTAACCGATTTTTAATAGTCAATAAAAGTGAAACGAACTTATTTCTATTATTTTGGTCTCCTTTCTATCTTATGCCAATTGAAGGAGTTCAGGTGACACCCGAACTACTATTTGGCAAATTGAGGTGACCGTATTGTGATATATTCGTTCTTAATGGAGCGTAAGGTCGTCAGAACAGACTTTCACCGCACCAGACTGTGCATTGATCAGACGTCAATTCACACGAACTGGTAAGTCAGCCGATAATATATGGAAAAGTGAGACGGTATGTCACACAATCCACAAAGTCGGATCGGCATGCAAATGAACCACATTAGGTTGCTGGGCAAGAGCGACGTTCGCGTTCATGAGTGTAGAACGTCTTTGTACATTCTAGGAACCGGATCGTCAGGCTTAACCTAATTTTCTTTTTAGTCATCGGACACAAACGTCAAAGGTGTAATAAAACGAGGATATTCGAGACTGTTGTAGCGTATCCATTTATAGGGTCATTAAATCCACTTATAGCATTGTCAGTCAATAACGGAAATCGTTAAAAGGCAATGAAGTCGCAGATTTGTGTGAATTCTTGAATGGATTCTGCATATGATTTCTCTCCAATTTTGGGCAATCTTTTTAAAAGTCAACACCAATCTACAGGAAAGAAAAACTCGCAAAATGCATCGGTCTGTATTACGTACTCTAGGGTATAGATCACTAAAATCCAACGTTGACAAAGAAATAGCGCCGCAAGGTCGTTGTGTTTTTATCGGCTTAAGTTGAATGAACAGGGGTTTTCTGAAATTTTTCCAAATACTCTTCCTCAGATGCTCCAGCAGAAAGTAAGGACTCCGGATAAGCACATAATCATCCCGGGAGAGTTTAAAAAATTTCTTACCAGCAGTAAAACCACATTCAAAAAATGAGTAGAACGTGCATACCTCATATCCTTCTCAACCGGTCGGTCCCGATCTATGTTAGCAATATATATAATTCATATATATTTTAAACGTTGCTTAAGACTAACCTGAGAGTGCCGTAGTTAAATCAAGTCCATTAAAACACAGTCGGCATAAATACTTCAAAAAACGGTATAATCCAGGGCGCGACCATGGTAACAACGCTGTAGAAAAAGGAAAAGATTGGTTTTCCATCAAAAAGATTATTTTACTCCATTAATGATAAAAAGTGCTGGATATTTTAGGATGGCTGTACATGCGTCTGCCCGATCAAAACCACGATACAAACCATGT
>OX104059.1:60366046-60413681 GCA_944474145.2 Dicrocoelium dendriticum | reverse complement strand
AATGAATTAAGTTAGTCAACTAATCGGACTGATCCACAGAGCACTTTGGACATACCTCAAGTGAGTTTTATATGTCACTGTGGAAACATTGACCAGCGTTGATACTGATACCTTCATAGATGGTGGGGTTTGGAATGACAGGACGCTAAAATCATAATGCGTATTCAAATTGATTACGATACTTCCGAATCGGGAAAAGCAAAACTAGTCAGCTAAAGTGAAACTGATACTTTAGCTAAGCACGGCTCTTCCAAATCAGGAAGACCCTCGTTTTTATTCACACTAAAGTTGTTTAATAATATACCGATCAAGTTTGAATTGCCAGTGTATTTATTTATTTTTCTATTGTCGAAATTGGGTTGTAAAAAAACATTTATTACAAATGCGCATTAAGCAGGCTGCTAATTGTTAACAGAAATTAATGTGCTCCGTAGTTAGCAATAGTAATAAATTGACGAATTTCATTTTAAGCTTTAAGTATGATGGTAAAACGCTGGACTTTTATTAGGTTAACAGCACGATGGTGCTTTTCAAAATGTAGCAACCTATTGAAAAATCCGTAATGCTGATAATACGATAACACTTTTAACGACATAAGGGAAAAGTTGAAGACAAAACATGAATATATAGTTAAAGCAGGAAATAATAAAATGTTTGTTTACTCATCATAAAATTTGCAAGCGACGAGGATGGAGACATGAAAGATATTCACCCAATTCCTTCAGATACACTGCAGCTGAGATTTTAGTTAAAATAAGTTTAGCTTATCTATCGACCAAAATATCCGCAAAAGCGTATTCTCTCAGTTTTCGCTATAATGCCTTGTAAGCTGAAATATGTTTAATAATAGAAAATCGGCATTTCGGTGAGTTGATAAACCTGCAATTAGCTTACTAGTATTGCAGTTGACATTCCAAGAGCAATCTTTATACAGCTTTTTATATGTGCCTAAATTATTTGAATTGTGGGTGAGTGGAATTAAATTCTTATGTTTAAAATCCCTCGCGTTAATTCTTTCTCCTCTGCTAATCCACCCACCGTTTGTTGTCCTCTTGCATTCCGTATGGTTTTCATGACGTAATTTGCAAGCGCTTAGGTGTCCTAAGTTAAATATTCTCTGTGTTGTTCACAACAGGTTACCAAAAAACGCAGTAAACGTATTTTATTACTTTACTCACTTATTTTACTTACTTTAATTTGCCTTACTTTTATCAGTAATATAAGTAGCATAGTATTGTTGTAGACGTAGTACCAGTCAAATTTTTTGAAGTATTACGAATGTTCTTTGAATGAAATGGTCAATGTCAGTAAACATGAACTGTATCGGCACATTAAATCCTTGAAAAAGCATTAAAGTGCTGTTCTCTTAACTAAGAAGAGCACAGTAAGCGAACAACTTGTTCAATTGTGCAGTAGTGACAAGAGAATGGCCGCAGCATTACATTGGTGTTCGTGCATTGCTTCTGGATGGTTGTTTGGCGAAAATCACAAGCTATTAACAGCATCATTCTAAAAATAACCTAAATTAACTTGCTGAATTAACCCAGCTACAAAATATTTGCAAGTATTCTGTGCTTCGGATTGCTTGGCAAGTGGTAGAATATTTACTAAGCGCATAGATAACTCCAATTGGGTGCAGCTATTACATTGTAGCAGCTAAGTGATAACTGCTGCATAACTTTTAAGCCAATCATACTAAATGAGTTATAGTACAGAATATAGCCATCATACAAATACATGGTATTTCCAAACCTAATATCATAACACAATATGCGCGCATTGGTGCAATATGCAAACACATTAGACAACTCCATCTTTAATGATCTCTAGGAATTATAATAAATAAAACCATCTTGCGTTTAATTATACTTTTGCGGAATATATAAGCAAAGTATTTATAACCTCTATAAAACACCGTTGGGTATGAATTTCACCATTTACAAAGAAACTAATC
This sequence comes from Dicrocoelium dendriticum, assembly GCA_944474145.2. Lineage (NCBI taxonomy): Eukaryota > Metazoa > Platyhelminthes > Trematoda > Plagiorchiida > Dicrocoeliidae > Dicrocoelium > Dicrocoelium dendriticum. The sequence continues at coordinate 60,411,727 of OX104059.1, read as the reverse complement.
CTCTATATGTGAAGGTGTGGTGTAATTTCCAATATATTTAATTGCATAAACTGTCATTTGGCGTACGTGTGTTGTAATATTTCTATTGATGCTGCTCTTCATTCAATGTAACAAGGGTTGTTCAAATGATTTTCCGAGAGAAATCTAGAAATAACAATTTGGTTTTGTAAAAGTTGCCATGGCAAAATCTTCACCATGGCGTTATGTAATTTGTAAACATATTTGCAATACATTGAATGATTGCCTCCTTAAACCTAGTGTAAAATGTTCCTTAATTTTGGTTCATACATAAAGTACAAATTGTTCTCTAAAATTTCTACTGCTATTCCCTTAATTTTGAGTATTTTCAAAACGAGGGTGAACTTACTATTTAAAAAACTAAAAATATAGGAATGCTAAGAGAAAACTCTCGTACCAGCAAAACAGTTCAACACAACCTGGATAATCTGACACCACTTTGACCGTCTCTAACAAGGTATTTGGAAAAAACACTAATAATCATTTTAGTAATATTTTATCGTTCAGTTAGCCAATGCACTTAAGTCTGGTAGTATACTTCACCCTGCAAGATCAACCTCTTCCGACCAAAGGCGTTATGATCCCGTAATCACTTACGCACCGGAGTCCAGTGTTCTATGACCCCAGTTGAGCTACAATCACGACGTAAATTGTACACAGGGTCTAATTGACAGACTGCTGGAAGCTGGTGAGGACTCGGTGAAAGTGTGGCAAATTACCCGTCTTGGAAAGCAATGCGATCAACAAAATCGGCCTATGAGATTCAAATTTGTGGACAAAGCCACTCCAAGACTGATCATTTCCCGCCTAAGTAGGCTGAATATTTGAAGGTCCAGGTTCGTCCAGACCTGGACCCGATTGAGAGGGAGCGGCTTAAGTCTGCCAACATTAAGCTGTAAAGACACACTGGTTAAGAGGAAACAAATCTTCGTATCGTAATTTTTCTGGTGGTTTACAAAAGCTGCTAATCAAGATAAACAGGCTGCTCACACCTCAAGCACGCCTGTGGTTCTCGCAGTGGCTTGCAAGGAGCATTCACAGACTTTTGCAGCGTTGTGAATAAGCGCAATGAGCGTTGTTGTTCCGTTGCGTCTGAGCGGCCAGATGTAGTGCGACTCGCAGAGACACGGATGCATTCAGATTTATACACTCAAAAATTTAAACTGAACGATTACTTATGTTTCCGATGTGATAGGCTAAATAATGCCCACGGTGGTGTCTTACTTTAGCACCGGTCTTCACTGCGTGGGGACTTGTGAGCACCGACCGAATTGACGATGGCTTGTGTGAGCAACTCTGGTGCACCATCCGCCTCAGCCACATAGAACTGTTTGTGAGCGCAGCTTATGATAGCCCCCAGAGATGTTGGTTTAATTGGCTGCTCATTTTTCGAACCCTCATGACTCTTCCAAAGTATCTACTTAGGGGCGATTTTAACTATTCGTGGATACTTTGGCCTAATGTGCATTTGATGCCTGGCCATATTGCAGTTGAAGCAAAGTTCGCGGATTTGTTAATTACAGCTGATGCATCGCAACACCTATGCCAGCCAACAAGCATAACAACACATTTAACCCTTCCCTGTCTCGACCTGATGTTAACGAGCTACAAACAACGAGTGTGTGCCGATCGGGTCCTAGAAACCTTGGCTAAAAACGAACATTCAGTGCTCATAGCAGATATGGAATTATCTTTGCCGTATTCATGTCCGCTGGAACTAGCTTCCAACTACTTGTAAACAGTCATCGATGGATTAGCTCGGGCATCGAGCCGATTGGATTGGTCGACGTCACAAGATGAATATGTGGAAGACGGTTGAATATTTATAAAAAAGATTGACACAATTGTTTTCGAAAGTTGTGCCATTGAAATGTTAGAAGGTTGTGCCAGTTAAGCCTCATTGGATTGACAAGGATTAGGGAAAATTGGATGGGAGAAATTCCTCCTATCTTGCGCTGTTAATGATACGAAGGGTATAAATGTCAGAGAAACCTCTGCAACAGTGCATAAACAGAGTAAATGCAACATTTCATACAGCAGCACGCAATAGCCGCGCAGGCTGCCCAAAAAGCATTTTTGCATAAGTGAAGCGACGCCTGAAGCCGGCAGGTAATGTGCTAGTGCTGGATGGCCCGGATAGATAGTCCCTTACCTCCAGCACCGGGCGTGCGTCCGCGTTACCGGCGGACATCGCTTCTGTCTCTCCGAATGACCAGGTGTTTGTTCCGAGTTCGTCGTGTACCGCTTTTACCGAACTCGATCGCCTGCGTTGCGGCGTTGAAGAGGTAAGGCAATTACTCGCCAACCTTGATTTCACCATACCTGCCGGATCTGATTGACATTACCCACTGGTTCTGAACTCAATTTCAAAGATCCTCTATCATGTCGTGACCTACCAATCCAGAAGGTCGCTGTCCGAATGTTCGTCGCCGGTTGACTGGAAGTGTTCGATGTAAAGCCTATTCTGAAAGGCGCGACCCTAGCAACGTAGACAACTACAGGCCAATTTGTCTGATACCTATTTTGGCAAAGGTTGCTGTGAAAATCGTAAAGCTGGGATTGCTGCAGTTGCTACAGGCAAGCGAGATCCTGAGGCCCGCACAGTACGGTTTTATGCAAGGCCACTCATGCATTACGAACATGCATGTGACGAGGCATGATTGGCTGAAGCCAATAACCAAGAGGATGTTCATCAACGTAATAGTCCACGATTTCAGTAAAGCTTTCGACAATGTCGGCCGTGAGGTTCTTCTTCAAAAACTCAAAATGTGTGGTGTCGGTGTCTCACTGCACCGGTCGATCTGCGACTTTCTTGTTAGACGAAATTGGAGGTTACACGTCGCCGACTATCTAACTGACTGGTACCCCTCTACAAGTGGCGTGCCTCATGACACTGTGCTAGGACCCATTGTTCCTGATTCACATCAAGGATCTTCCGCAGCTTATCCGCTCGCCGTGTAACTTGGTTGCAGATGACATGAAGATATGGAGAGAGATTGGCTCTCCCGATGACTGTGGCCTACATCAGCAAAACTCAACCGCCTATCCACATGGTCTGCAGAGGTTCTTCTCCCGGACAACCCAGCCAAGGCTGTTTTTATGAGCCTGAGTAAGGGAGCATTGACGGCCAACCGCTATATACCACGCCCTCATTAAAGGATCTAATTCAAATCTCGCGCTTCGATTGAAGTCCGTGGACAACACGAACAGGCTATTTCGTGAAGGAATGCGCATGCTTTGGCTCTCAAACTTAGCTTATGCACATGACCGGAAGATGTTGCCACTCGCGTCTTCTCTTTTGTCCGTAGACCAATGCTAGAGTACAGTTCAGTCGCCTATTTCCCGCTTACCCGAGGAGAGGCACAAAATATCGAACGAGTTCAACTCCTTGCTGTCAGGCTCATCCCGAGTTTACGTGGCTAGGGTTATAAAAACTGTTGCGAGAAAATACAACTCTTCACCTTGTCCTACCGTCGGATGCGAGTCGACTGCATTATGACCTACCTTATTTTTCATTTTTGGCCATTTTCCAATGCTAAGGCCAATGCTGCACTTACAGGGGCCATGCAACACAAGCAGACACAGATACAAACTCGTCGTGCGGGATGTGGAATGTTTTCCCCACCAACTGTGCTTCTAACGGGAGTAGCAAAAAATTGGAATAGTTTACCTGAACATATGATGGAGGCATCATTTCTGCAGCAGTTCAAAACATTGTTAGATTTGTATTTTACCACTATTCGAATCGGAGAATGACTGCACACTTGCGAGGACATATCACAATTTTGAGTCTTGAAATATCGTGAATCAGCTATTATAAATGGTAAATGAGAACAACAAAGATATTCACGGTTGACAAGTTTTACAATGTTTTTCACTATATTTCGAAAGAGTTGTAAATAATTCAATTCTAGTTGTTCTATTAAACAGCATTCAGTATACAATATTGACAACTATATTAAACATTTGTTTAAAATTGCTGTATGATTAATTAATAATAGTACAACGGCCTTTGACCAAATTTTGCCGGTATGGACGAACAGGTTTTCACGCCTACTTTAATAACTCCCAACTTACCCGTTCATTGTTCTCAAACTGCATGTTAGGGCATTTTTTAATTGGATAAGATCAATGGAGCTTTAGTCAGTGTTTAGAAAAGTTTGTTTGTCCAAAACCTTTAAATCGTCCTAATGTGAAAAATAACAGACACATTTTGAGAAGACACCTGTAAAAAGGATGATCACTGTTAAAAAGCTGTCGCTAATAGAAAATAGAAAAATACGGAACGTTTTGCATTTCCTTTCGTGCAAATTTTGCCCTACCTTTTGGCGTAAACATCCGTCACCTTATCCGTCTTCACGACAAAAGCGACAAATCAGTAAGCAGAATTTAGCTGCACTTTTTCTTGTTTTCTGGATGATAGGAACTTTGCCGTTTGTATATACGCAAACTGCCCTTTGAGTCACCAACCACCGCTTGCTTCCTACTGATGTGCTTGAGCAAAACACTTTGTTTATCATAAAACAATCTTTGTTTTTAACAACCTAGTCAATTGCAATGGAAGGCTAACCAAACAAGCATATTGGTTTATACACAATGAATGGTAAGACAGAGTTGATTTGCTAGGAAAACCACTAATTATTAATTTGCGTACTTGCAACGCTATTTACATACATGTTTCCTTTTATTATGCGAATATATACCTTTCTGATTGGTGGAGCCAATCGTCCTGATAACCGTAAGAAGTTATACAATTATGCGAGTATACTTGTGTATTTCCCGCAAGCAAGAGCTTTTGAACATTTACCGGAAAACCACGGGTATGTTGCCATGCAGTCTCGGAATAGCGCTGGACTAAAATCCATCACATTGTAATCCGTTACCGCGGCAGGGACTTTGTAGACAATAGCCGGTTTATTTGTGGCACAAATTACCATTATAAACCCTCGTTTGCTGCGCCGGCAAACCAACTGGTCAAACAGGACAGTGCGTTTTCGCGCAGCATTTGGAACTTTATAATGCTGACGTTCAACATTGATGAAAACACAGTGAAACTTGTATTGACCTCAGAGTAATATCGCGTGCAATCTTGATGTTAAAACTTCGAGTGTGGTGGTCTCTTTGTCTGTCCGAATTAAAAACAACCATTACCATTGGTAATTTTCGGCGTATATTTCTTCTGTTAAGTTAAACGGAACCCAGTAGACGAAGCTTTAGTGAAACCATATGTGACGAGAGTTAGTAGTCAAGTGCCTGTTTAAAGTACATGAAGCTTTGGGACAAACACTAAAATATGCTTATATCAGCCAGAGATAGCCCATTTGTTTTCTGCCATTAATCGCACTTCTATTTGCACCCTCGTTTTCTATCATTCTTGAAGCACAACTTAGCAAACTATTTTAAAATATAATTTATTAGTGCAATAGAATAGATTGGTATTCCACTTCACTGTTAAAACTAAGGAGTAGAGTTCAATTGCAGGCATTGCTATGCTAATCGCCAAATATAAGGAACATGGATACCTTATCCAATGGTTAATACCGATCGAACATGCAACCAAAATTTAAGTGGGGTACCCGTTTGGATTACGACAATCATAAAAATCAGCCTGACTTCACTTGTTTCAGTCTGCATCCACATAATGTTCCTTGCGAATATTCACGACGTGCAAGCGGCGATTTGTCAAGACGAAAAACGTATTGACTAGGTTTTTAGTTTAAGCTAATTGATAAGTCAACGCTATATCATTTGGCAAATCACAATGTTCACGTATATCGATTTAACTTATGCTTCTGCTTATTATTTAATATGTGCCATTTGGAATCGCTATGAATATAACACATAGGAAAATTGTTAACGCCAAAATAATTTTTGTTGTATGTGTTGTATAAATTGTGTTCGTAAGTTAATATCTAATAGATACAGTCTACACTAAGTAACTGCAGTTCGCAATTGATCAAACCTTTCAAATTATAAATATAACTGCGGTGTATGCAAGCATACAATTTCAACATTTATATAAATTTGCTGCTGTTATTCCGAATTGTGGTATTAAGCGAGTACCGACAATATTGATAAATATGAAAAGTTGTCAAGCGTTGCTAAGTAACACACAGAGGACGCTGCTTGGCAACATTTTCGTAGCACGATTTCTAATTAACATATTTTTATTTATCGAAATCCCTTGTTGTAGTTATAAGAGTCTTTAACCTTTTATGCTTTTTAAGGATATCTGAGTATCAACGCAGAATGTGACAGGTGGTTTCACGCTGACGTTTTCGTTTGTTGTATCCTAAAAGTTGGTTGTGTGACACTTATAAAACTTATGAGGAAATGGTTTAATTTCGTTAAAAATTCGAAAGCTCTACACATGTAATTCCGTAATGATACTGAAATCGTTTGGCTTCCTACATTATACACATTAGAATTTTTACATTTCTATAAAGATATATTTAAACCTGTGTATCGTTTACCTGACGAAATTCTTATGTATAAAGGCATATTGAGTTGGACTCAGTTTCAGGTTGCTACTTGTCAAATTCGTTTAAAATGCTTATGTGAAATATGTGATAAAATTAAAATCAATATAATGCTCCTTCTAACTCTTAGGACGTTATCGGCTCTGGGACTACGTGAAGCCATAAGCTAAACATGTGTTTTCTAATCCGCTTTAGTAGGTTCATCGATTACACCAAATATATTCCTTATTAATAATACCCCAAATATTGCAATTAGGGTGCCGACCATATTTTCCTAATTCCAAAAGCTTTAAGTTTCACTAATATTCGCCTAACGTAATTAGAGTCGACAGCTCATCCAACCAAATATTACAACTGAAATGATAGGATGACGGTAAAATCCATCGTGCTTCCTTCATCAGGTCTACTGAATTTACACTATATAGCTAAACTTGTTTGTGGCTTGTTATTGGTTGATTAAAAGCTCATGTTTAATTGACTTGGTATTATTTAAGTACTGATATATTTGTTACCAACTGTAGTGACAATGGCAATTTAGTACATTAACATGTATGCCATTTAGTCGAATTTATATAAGTTAAATTCAAAAGAGTGTGAGTTAGTTTTTCGGCGGGCATTCTTATCTTAATTATCTAAATGAAATGTCGATATATTACCAACGTTACAGCAAACCTAAATGTTTTATGGAAACAGCATTATATGTTTATAGTTACCTCATGACCTATGCTTATTTTAATATTTGTACTCATCCTCTGCTTTTATTTCCTTTTAAACTATATCTCAGTTTCAGGGCTAAATAAATTTACGAATGCATAAAATATTTAGGAAATATAATCCTGGAAAGAATGTTGTTAGCTTAATGAATTATTTAAATCCATATTTTCACTTTGCACTTTAAGCTTATGTACAGCTATATTAATTTTGACTATTGCAAATTCTGGTGTTTCTTTAATTGCTAACTTTTGTTTTCATTAGCAAATATAAAGCAGCTACCTATTGTTAGCTTAGTTGTTTTGGTGGAACTTGAAGTAGGTTCTGTTGACTTCAGGCTTCCGCGTGCAACACCAAAAATACTATGTTAATAAGTAGAAGAATGCCGGCCCAATTTTTGCACAACATACCCCAGAGTAATATACAATTCCCGCAGTTCTTAGTGGCAAAACTTTAATTAGTTAAAAGCCGTACTAAATAAAATGATGTTGGTAGAATTTAGGAACTTTCAAACATTAGGTCAACTCTATCCACCTCAGCTCATACTCCACCCAACAGCACCCAGTTTTTTATAAATTCCCAAAAAGTATGTTCCAAGCATAAACAATTTTTAGATTTTTGTGTCCCTCACCTCTGTATACGATTAAAGTGCATCCCATTTGGACTGACGTATTCCCGCGTGTCCTTCTCCTTTAAACGAGTCGCCATCACGTGCAATAATGAAACAGAAAATAATCAGGTTACTGGAGCGTCTACTTCTCTTATTCCACTCCAATGCAAAGCTTAATGTGACTTAAGTAAATCACAACAATGTTTAGATGTAGCGGAATATCCAACTTTGCGCACTATTATTCTTAATATTTAAGTCACTTTCAGCTCTCTCATAATTAAAAATTTTCTCTATGTTACTTGAATTGCATTTACTTCCAACATTTATTTTCTTGAATTACCCTAATTTACGTCTGTTGATAAAACGCGATGCCCAGCAGAAAGCAGCAACACGCAGATTAAAAGTAGATCATCTATTCTGCTGAAAAATCCTTCAAGTACACTTAGTGGTGGCTATGCTAAATATCTTTGGAATGGACAAATTGTGATTCACAAATTTCAAGATGCCGCCTATATCCTAGGATGTACAAAATGGCCGAAGCTCCTACTCGTTGCTCCTCCAGTGAGTTTTATCCAACGGCCGCCACCATTCACTAAAAATGAAACATACGTTGTGGCCGAGTCTGAAGCATACGATGAAAGATTAGCATTTTAATGACTACCAGTTTTATCGTCTAAGCACTACCATAAATTATTAACTGTATAAAGTAAAGTACATGCCTATATCAAATTTCAGCAAGCGCATGATATTGTCCAGCTTGGTATTCTAGACTCTTGAAAGCTCTTCTATATGAAGCATATTTGAGTGGAGGTACATTGAATTGAAGCATATATAGAAAATTAAAATAATGGCACAAAACGATGCGGGTATAAACAGGTCCCGTGGGAAGGCTTGTGTAAATTGCACACGCTCAACAATCTAGGTAAACTGTAGTGAAACTCGCATCTGTGTACTGAGCGTTATATACAAGTTAACACAGTAGATAATTTTACCCCAGTCTGACAGAAGATTGGTGAGCACAAAGCTGTCTACAAATTATCGGCATACGATGAGCACAATTCAAGGAAATAATAAACATACTGTAATGCATAACCGAACTTTTTAAAAAATGCGAATCGCGGGCGCTGAGCTGACAACATTTAGGATGACTTCCACAGTTAAAATGTAGAGGAGCAGTATCACTCCGGCAACAATACAGGCAACTGTATTGTTAACAGTTTCAAATTGTGACAATACTTTTGCGTTGTGGCTAAATTTCAGTAGGTGGCATTAAGTGTGCTCAGCTTTTTCAAGATGTAGTTTGCCAAAATAGGACGCCGTGAAGGGCAAAATCATAGCTGGTCACGTACATTGGAAATTAATCAATACCAAGCAAAATATCAGAATAAAGATCAAAACAACCCAACTGATATATTTGTACTTGAATGTGACCTATTGATTAGTGTACATTATTTTTCTGATAATAGATTTGTGTATGTGCTCGGGCTCTTATTTCGTTTCAGTTGATGAGAAGAATCGATCTATTGAAATATTGCAACATAAATATATATATTTATGTTTGCGCACCGACAAAATCAAGAATATCAAATAAATATATATGCATCATATCAAGTATTTTAATAATAACATCATGAAACAGGGTTGCGTTCCACGCTAAAGTGCACAAAGTATATCAAAAGCACTAATGTTTTTTCCAAATTTTTATCCGAGTATTTAATATCACTTTCAAAGAGGTGACCATTTTATACGCATTTTTAATATCATGACAGAAGTATTAGTATTAAGCTGCTTTAGTATGTTGTAAGCGTATTCGCGTATGCTGCGCGACCTCATTATAAAAAGGATTGATATGTATACAGAGCAGATCAACTTACAGACGACCGAAAACTATTAACAAAACCTTTTTGGATTATTCATGTCTGCGATACTTATCAAAGTTAACATGACTCAGAGGTAGAGCGGGTCTTTAATGAATATAACCTCTTGATGTAAGATAAGCATTTTTGTTACTAGAAAATAATTGAAAATCTGCTCAACCCGGCCCTAAAACATTGCCTACTTAGTACCAATACTGTGCTCCTAACTGCAATTGCGTAATAAATTCCTTGTCGCATTGTTTTGTGCTGGTAATATTAAAAAGCGTTATAGTTTTTGGACTGCCTCGAGCAGTTAATGGAACTACTTCGCACTAAGATCTGAGGTAAATGTGGGTCATTGTTCGCGACATAGGGAACAATCCAGTTAGCATTAAAATCATTCAAGAAAGCCTTGTATATTTTGTCAGTTTTGGAGCTAACTTGAGTTAATCAATTTGTCTGTTTCCTTTGAACACATGATCCCCGTAGAATCTAATATCGACCAATCGAAAGGTTTACGCAATTGTTGCGCCAACTGTTGTTAATAGCAAAGAACGCAAGGTATGTGCACCAGTGGTAAAACAACTACCCAAATGTTTCAATGGTTTTGCCTAGTCCAATGATATCATATAATAATCAGGCTTGAAGCTCGTCCACATTTATTACGCAGCTGCAATTTACTAACTCTTTCGAATACACCTGCCTTCTAGCCCTAAGCGTAAATAATTTCTTGGGCTATTTTTATGTTTAAATCTAGGTTTGGACAAGAGCTCGCTTACTAAACGTGTATTTCCTGCCTCTGAAATTCTTTGATTTTGATCTAAAAAGGAAGGTGAAAATTATGTGTATCAAATACTTTTCTAAAAACAGTTTTAGCCGAATGTCTCGCAAATATGAATAACTATCAGTATTATGGATGAAAGCCACGGTTGCATAATAGGAATCGGTTTAACACAATTGCTGTATTTCATCCATATTTGGCACGTCTTCTACATAGGGTATTTGAGGTTGTCCCAAAAATGAAGTTCACATCAATGTGGCGTATTTAGCTTTCACAGCAGTATATTTATTTGCAGACAAATGGAAGGACATGAGCAACAGTTATGAAATGAATTACAGAAAGATGTGTATAGCACAATTAAATGAGGAGCAGATTTATACTTATTACCTGCAATAGGAATTACATTCTGCATTTAGGTTCAAAAGCATTTTGTGTCGTTAACAATAATCATGCATCTACCAAATAATAACCTTTACTGCGTGTTTGTTTTTCTCTGCAAACATACTTGTATAAAGGACATATTTAAAAAACTGGAACGCAACCAACTACGAGAATATGGGTCAGTATTTCAGTGCCGTTTAATATATACTAACTAATATTCACGAACAATTGCTCGACGTTGCTCGCATTTGATGTAGGGTTAAATTGGCGCTTCCAATAGGGTCCAATTTCGACATATGGTTGCCAGCCGAAAAGTAAAGTCCCGTCTTGCAATATAATTTTACAAAAATATTTATACTAAATAAGTAGCAAATCGACAGTTATCACAATCACTATCAGCTAGTAATAACATATCAGCCTATATGTTCAGCGTTGTTAAATCTTATTACTCGGCTTAAAAATTTATAAATGTTTTAGATGGTACCAAACACGATTTAGTTACTTTGATACTCTATAATTAAATTCATTTAATTACAAAAATATTTTTCTCTGTGTTAGTAAAATAGTATAAACTGGGCAATCACAATACACAATAAAATGATCTGTTGCATAATAGTAACGGTTAATTTAAACAAACAAATATTACTTAACTATCCATCGCTAACTTTTTAAATATAACATATTATCGCACTATCTAATTGCCAAGATAATTTAAAATACATTCTTCTGATATAATGAGAAAATACATACTGAATATGTACTACTAAACACTGAGTTTATAGAGCGAGAATAACAAATATGTGTTGCTCCATCTTAGGTGAATCTACAACGCGCGCGAGATCACGTCGCTTATTCCTGCGCATTGGCAGCATATTACAATTCACTACATTTTATCCGGGTTCGATAAGCCCAATATACCTATAGTCCGCATTTGTGCGACAGGGATAAAATTAAAATCCGATACCAATTTCACCTAAACTAGCATCTCCGGCAATTTGTTACAATATTGCACTACTCGACACTCAAAGTATAGGACTCGGGTGCTGTGCTTTAAATCCGGTACCACTAGTTTTTCCGGTGTCCTCGTGTGTTGCTTGGTGAGCGAATGTGCAGCAGCGGCTTCCACATAGGGAAATTAACCACGTGCGCTATCTCGAGCCTCATATTGAGATCACATTAAAGCCGTAAATATAAGATTACGTTTAATGTAAATAGTGATTAACTAATGGTTTTATTTTGGCTCTTGTCCTGAATATACTTGGCAAGTAACCATAAATAATTTTGTTGCAGTAACTGCAGCAGGTAAACCCATACTATTTAATTATTGCTGTAATGCATATATTTTTTCATTTTGTACAATTGCAGCTTTATCTGCATATATCATCTACACCAACAAGTAGTAGTTGTAAGATAAATAGCGCATAAACGCTGAAATACAACAGTTGCGTGACCGAATATACAATTAACTGCTTTTATATATTTTCTGATCCAGATATCAACTTTGTTTCAGGCTTGCCTTATCCACTTCTAGTATGCAAGTATTTGTTCAGTTACTTGCCAAATGTTCCTCAACGGTGACCTACAGAAGTAACCTTGGGCAGTAACCCTCAATGTGAATTTAAGTCAACCAGCCTGTAATATACGTGGTATTCATTTCTTTAGGCACACAGTATTAATGAGAACAAATAATGTGTTTTGTTTGGGAGATAGTGATACTAGCAACTCAGCTTCAAATACGCTAAGAATGTTTGATGTTAGCTAGAAAATTATCAACAAAGAAAAAGTTATTAAAGATTAATACTGCAAGGACTGTTTAACGAATGTAAACATTTTTCTTTTTGGTTTGGTCTTTTCTTAACTTTCAAAGACACCTCCGGGCGAGAACCTAGTACATAAGCAGTGTTTACTCAAAGTATTTGCTAAATTAACAAGTAAAGCATACACGAGTGAAAAAGCTTCACAAGCTTTCTTCCAGTACATTTCAGTTACATATTTTAAGATCAAAAGGTAAACGATTGAATTTAGCATTCAACTTTACAAAACGTAACTGGTGTACAGGAATTAGTGGTAACAGGTTGATTAGTAATATGATTTAATAAAATCCGCCTGTATTTAGATAGAAATGTTGATTACCAAACTTGTCAAATTTCATATAATTCCACAAAAACAGTAGTTTAGCAACCTGGAGGTAATTTCTAGCTATGTATTAGCATTTTTCTTGGTGAAAACTAACCTATAATTTGAAACAATTAGATCCCTTTAGTAATTTGAATAATGCAGTAAGAAGACGAACACTGGCAGATGTCAACATCTGCCAGTGTTCGTCTTCTTACTGCATTATTCAAATAACCTATAATTACCCATATACCAGAAAATAACCGATGAGTTTTTTCATTTAAGACTAAAAGCATTATATGATAATGTCATGACAAAAACACATTAGATAAAGGTAAGAAGAGTTTGAAGCCAGGTATAATGGATAAAAGCCGTATACCAGACAGAATAAAAGTAAAATTCGTACGCATGGGCGGTCATTTAGGTTGGCTAAATAATACCTAACTATGTAATTATCATCCTCATTTCAGGCACTAGCCGACAACAGTAACATTTTGGATTCCATAAGTGGCAATTATAAGAATCGGTACCGCTATGTCTTTCTGAATTTACATAAACACTTCCCTGCTTCACACTTAGCACGCAATAAGATTGGCGGAAAATGATTTTAAAAACGGTGCATTTAAAAGATGTATATATGCAGAGGCAAAAAAGTGATTTTCAGAAAACTAAGGTTCGTTTACCATTTCCCGTTCTGGACAACCATCTTGGATCACACAATTTGTTAATTTTTAAAACTAGTTCGCTTCCAATTTTTATGATTTTTACACCAAAGATTTGTGCAACGATAACGATTAGCACATGAACATACAGCTGTCTAAAGCGGCGCATAAAAACAAATAGTGTGGAAATTCTTATCCTCCCCTGCATTGGAACCACTTATTCCGTTTTATTATATTATAACTGCAGCAATAATGATGCATTGAAGGCTTGCGGAAATTAGTAACTCATTTAGGGCAGCGGAGTACCAATTTGTTTTAAACTGTTCGAAGTTTCTAGAGCAAAATATCATGTTTGCAATATTTTTAACTTAACGAAGCAGCATTTTGGCCCTAGTCTGTGACGCAGTCTTACAGTTTATAATCAACCAATCGCTTATAATATATTTGAAACCTTTTTCTAGATTATGTGCACAAATCTAGAAATCAGAACAAGCATTTTCATATTTTCATTATTATATGGATACTGTGGGTCATCCAGCTTTCAAAGAATTCATAACAGAATACGGAATAAAAAATTCTATTTAGAGTAAGTTTTTATATTTATTTCACCTTACTACGTCCTCATGTGCATTTGCTTCTGCCTTGTTGGTAACACTAATGGTTTTATTTTTAATAAGTAAGAAAAGTCAAAAGTAAGAGCCGTGATGTTTTTGCAGCTCTATAGCAAGTTGCACACTTAAATTTGCTCTCTGCGTTCGGGTCAATGAGAGTCAATACTGAGCCGGAAATTTTACACTTAAGGCGTCAGTAAAAAATTATTTTTACAAGTTAAATCCCAACATACATATACCGCTGCACTCCTGCTATTCGTGCTCTTAAATTTGCGTAGTAGGCTGCGCTCAAGTATCCAATTTAAAAACAAAACTTCATAGAATCCTTGCTCTTAAAGAAAATATTAGAAGCAGTGATGCCTTTTTGTAGTCCGTAAGCATAAGGAAGATTACTACGAACAAACTGTTTTATTTTCGAAACGTATTATTGCCTTGTACCTATGGATTGGTAGCAATAAAAAAATGTGTCCATCAGTGTCATTACACCAACGCGCATTTCTCATTGTATCACTTAATTGGTAAAAAGGTAATACAATGCACCACAGTCCGTAATGTGCTCACAGTTGGTTTATTTTGCTTGATTCGGTAAAAACCCTACACTGCAGCCAATGTTGCACAATATATCTGAGGTTTATGGACACAACTGACATCCTAGTCCTCCAATTAGACTCTCGCTGAATGAGAATTAAAGCCGCGTGTTTTATTCTGAACGGGGCAATGCATATGTCAGCTTGTGCAATAGGATTTCGTTTATTAAATTCGACCTAAAATATTATCATCTTGCGTTTTTGACTACACCGGTCTAAAGGTTAATATGGTTTCGTGGATAAGCCCCGACAAGGCGTTTCGCTGTCAGTTGACTGAAATAACTCGGAGCTTAAGCATTCATAAGGCCGCAAGAATAACGCCAAAGCTCTGTTTAATTATACTTAAATTAGACGTATAATATTTTAATATTTGTACATTAAACTCAGCTCAGTGAACCAAGCCAAAATGGTTTAATATGAAACTCTATTTGGATGACAAGATATGGTTCTCGGATGTTATATTATAACGAGTTCTTAAGTCGCCAAATTTGAATCATTACCTACGTGCCTTCTTTTATCTCAACATATATGTTGAACAAAGGATTTGCCGCGTGGTAAAACTTGCCTGATGTATATGTGCTATTTTCTACCTTGCGGAGAAAATAAGAAATCATTAACTGAAGTTTAGATACTAAGAATATAATAAACGCGTAATCCGGGCGTCGTTAAAATTCCGCTTTGATTTAAACGAATATTTATCCACCGTAATGTACCAAAGTTTGTACATTGTTTTAAAATACTGTGGCTATATTTCTACACAAACTCAAATTCAACAGCCAAACAAACGAATAATTTTGTAAAATGATTGCTTGAATATTAATATGGAAGTAGCTGACGGGAAGTAAGAAAATAAATAATTAATCCGTAATATTCCATGCATCTTAATCCGCAACCAGAACAGGGCAACGACGATTTGCTTTCTGCAAATGCGATGCGTCTTGCATTAGTAATAGCGTCTGCAGGTAATATGCAAATTCAGAATGCCTTTAGCTAATGAGACCTGGGAACGCAGCTATTGTTCAAACTTGTTTCTACAATTATATGCCGTGTGTTTAAGAGCATCAAATTATGGTCAGCATTACTATTTTAGTCATGCTCTAAAATATTTTCAGCAACTTCTATGGAAACAAACAGGCCACAAAACATGAAATATTTTTGGATGATTTGACATTAGGCGCAAAAACTAAAATTTGCTGGTATTTAAGCTAGACTCAACACTGTCATACCAGAAATGCATTTTTTCCGTTTACTCTTTCTAGTAGTATATAGTGGATTCTCACGAAAACTGTTGATTTCGAGGGTCCTTTGCAAACAATAGAGTCATTAATACTTTTGTATTGCAATCTTACAAGATATTTGGCGAATTCTTAACACTGACCATGGCGTCCTGCAACTCAGTATCGATTGCTGCAGCTGTTGATATCGCGCAGCAATGTCATTGGTGCGGAAGAGATGTGTTCAATACATTTGCAAAGATTAGTGTATATTATTTTCACGGAGGTCCACTTACTCAGTGAACTATATTAATTAAACACCAAATGAAGGAATGAAGCATTTTAGTGGATTTCTGTATTTTGTTGTACGGTGACTTGATGTGACGCCATGCAAAATAATTAAAGCTCCTTTACCATTGATCACATTCTGCGATTGCGGAACCAGTCAAGGAGATATTACATCTTAATGCTCTTTTCGTTTTCTTTGCTGTGTAACTATATAAAACAGTTTTCTTACGTTCAACAACGTCGACTATTTCATTATAGTGTTTACGTCACCAGTAACTGGCTAATCCCCAGGATTCTAACCAAAAGTAGACAAAAAACCTATTTGGTTAATCTAATGCTTCCACTTCTTGAAACGATACACTTTGTGATATCATTTAAATCAAGCCCAAAACAGCGCTTTAGAACTAATATACCCCTTGATCCCATTGACCAAATACCCTCCGTTCCGTGTAATCTAAATCCATGATTTGTAAGTGCAAGTATCTTTCTTTAAGGGCTGTAATATCTCTCAGTTATTTTCCCCCGGATTCTTCTAAACGAATAAATATTTCTTTTTGCAATCTCTAAATCGCCTTCCAATTTCCTGGATCAGGCTAATAAACACGGTTTTATTTTGTGATGAGTAAGCCTTCCGTAGCATACTATAAATTTTTGGCTAGTGTTATAAAATGCATTTCTCACAACCACGACAATGTATTAGCGAGTATGGTATCCAATTATTCCACTCGACAGGAATTATGGATATATTTTCCTATACTGAAAATGTCGCAAGTTACAATCATGCAACCCGACTCGCTTGTTCGTCAACCCAACGGTTATCAGTTATCAAAATCGGGAAGTTATTTAATGTCTAAATTAAATCAGGTTGATAAGTTTGTCTTTTCATTAACTTTTCTACATATGTCAGGTCGATTTATGTCCTCGGAATCAATGTCATTCGCTAACTCTGATCGCAATTGGAGTACAAGAAGCGTAACTCGACTTAATTAACTTTGCTAAATTATATCTAAAACAATGGGCCATTGCGACAAATTAACATATCATGCAATATTTAAGCTCTGGCATATTTTGTAGGGAGCAATTTTGGAACAACTTGAAGAAATTATTGAAATACTGTCTACTGTGTCAGAGGAAGATCTTCGTATTTTTTGACAAACAAGTATATCTAGATGGTTGTATATCAAATTATCCGGGATACTTCACTGCTGCTTCCTCTACAGTTGCGGATATAATTTTTAAGACTTAAAAATGCCTAGAATCCTATTGGCTAACAATTCTAGGATTTAATAAAATACGCTCAAAATTCCGTTGTTAAAACACTAGCTTCCTTGCACACAAAGCTGCAAATATTGGTGGATCTAAGCGGCATGTTCCCGTTTGGTTATCCGGTAAATAGGCAACTGGTCCGAAGCTCAATTTGCACCATAGGTATATTCAACTGCTTACAAAATGTGCTTCTGAAAAGATGCCGTTGAAACCTATAAAGGAAACGGCAACCTGGAAATTCAAACACTGAACTCTGTGAAAAACTGGACTTTTGATATATTACCACTTGTAAACCTTACTGAGGGATCGCATTTGCTGAAGTATTTCCCTTGGCCAAATGCCGTAGATCAGCTTATTTTGTTCGCAGTTTACTATGTTTTTCGTAACATTCATTGAAAAACTCGATGTATACGCAAACAGAAATCACCATTTTTTTTTGTAACCAAGACGACAAATCTAACAAAGACCTACAGCTCGTCTACATCAGCCATTCCGCCTAAGTAGTGAATTTGTATTGTAAAGCAAACAGAATCCTTCTGGCCAGAAACAAAATAGATCGTTTTGATCGATCTAGGTAAAGTGAAGGTAACCTTCAAAATTCCCCATCCTGGGATACTATTCCTTGACATGTGACTCCGCTCTCCATGAATGTGCATAACGATTATTTTTAAAATGAAAATATTCAAGACACAGGATGGAATCAATGTTTAAACTCAGCGCAAATTTTTGCAACACAACCACGAATTCCAACTGATGTATTGGGATCGATCACTTTTATGTGGCCTGCCTTATCACTTGTAGCATGGAACCGTTACAAGTTTGCAGGAATTCCTGAATAGATCCGCTCTAAACTTTTGGCATCGATTCGTAAGTATTATGTTGACTTTTCCCCTGTTTTTTGCTGGAAGCACACCACTTTTAACCAAACAATAAAGTTCCCAGATCAAATTCTTTGGCCCAAACAGCCACAAGTTTCTGGTAGAATGTTCGAATTCTAAGAACGTCTGACAACATAGAGTGCATACACATTTGAAGACTGAGCATACCAAGCAAAATGAATTTTCTAAAGTTTTGGTATTGACTGGCCCCACACCAGGCATTATTCGCTATCCATTGAGTATTCCACGGCGGAATATTTTTAAACTTATTGTGTCTTCATAAAAGCTTTTCAATTTTGTCAGTCTTGCAGGATAAAACGCAACTCTGCACTAGATGGCAACTGCATTTTTTCCATGGGAAGCTCGTTTAACAATTCATTGAAGCAAATATCAAGGCATTGACTAAGCAGTAAATTTATTTTCCGCTACAGTCGCTTGATATTTCCAACATTACTCCCCAGCATGATGTTACACCAATTCTAATGTGAAACATACAAACTTGAAATTTAGATGTGCTTCAGCTCTGCTACGTCGTTCCTGACATAATATTATGGGCGCTGCTTCGAGCAAAATTTTGCTACATCTGTTAATTCTAGTAAGACTGCCCCACGCAAGAAAAGGCGCAATTTTTATTAACTGCTTCCATGTCAGCTGCTTTTTCGCCTTTTCGTACTGCATCGTTTCCATAAAGCAGACGGCGCATCCCCGATAATATGTCAAAAGTGGATGTGGGTTGTTAATTCAGACCAAAAGCGCATATACACCAAATATATTTCCTTTACATTTTCTACAATTACTGGATATGTTGTGATTTTTCATGTGCAACATGTTTGACAATGCTGGCAGCGCTCCAAGCATCAAGTTAGCCCTGTTCACCTATTTTGCTTCTGTGACACCCTGTCGCCAATCTCAATGTTTCAGGGGCAAGCGAATTATTTGCCTAAGTAAGCTCCGCAAATTGACAGCACAACCGGCATGCAGAATCCACGGTATTAATAACTAGGCTAATTCCAAAACTAATGAGGCAGCTGCCTTCATGAGACTCTTTATTTGAAGCAGTAAAACAAACTTGCTCCAAATCAGCCAACCAGGAGCCAGCCAGCACACAGGTGACACATGCCCTCGTGTACAATCAACCACTTTGTTTGCTTGTGGCAAGCTGACTGCTATATTCGTTATGCAAATCTATATTTTTGGTCTTGTTCACAATACCATCACATTTAGCTGGAGTCCCAGTGATCGCAGTGAACAAGGTTCCCTTCAAAGTGAATCGTAGTCTACATTGATATTGCGCATTGCAATCAAATACATGTAGTCCAACATTAACCCACCAATCAATCATTCCATGCTGTGCTAATTTTTGGCTGTCGTGACCTGTTAACCATAAGGGGAGAGTTTTCGGCAACTGTTCTGACTGTCGCGAGTTTAAGGCGTGCCATCCCCAATCATGAAACGAAACTGCGCCAAATTAGGAGTTACGCGTGATCAACACCCAATTTCATCTATTTATAAGTTGGTGACACATTATAACTGAAGCTTGCAGTTCATTTATGTTAATTAGGCTGGAAAAGCTTTCGTTAGCTAATTTATCCCGCATTTTAAAAAACAATTATTGATTGTCATGTAATATATTGATAAATGTGCTAATAACCGTGAACAAGTTAATTCTAAAAGTATATATCGAGGATATTTGTTGTCCTAATTTAGTAGCCCGCAAAATACCAATCCAATCAACTTCATACTACGTAGGAATTCACGTGACATATATATTTATTTAAACTTTTCTCGACACAAAATATATCCCATACGGCAATCGCTTGTGCCATAGTTAAATCCTGTGTTTTTCAGTACAAGTTCTTTTCAAATTCATTAAATCAAAATAGTGATAAACTTAGCATAGGTCAGTTATGATAATTCATGAACACGTAAATCATAAGGCGAACGAATCATGCACCTGATTAATATCAACAAACATTTAACATTACCAATATGCAAAAGTTTTCGTCTTTATACTGCACTTGTTAGCGCTGGAATTAAGCACAGGTATGTTGCTGCTTATTCCAAATATTTGATGATAATGATGAAAAACTAACACGAATAATGATGAGAATATATATTTGAGAGAACGCCAAATTTCACCGGACATATTTTGTAGAAAATTGCACAAAGGATTTAAAATACTTTAGCATGATAATATCTTGTAAATATGTTTTTAATCCATACATTAATACAAATAGTATAAAAAATATTCCTACTAAAAATGGTGATAACAGTATTATTAATGAATTTAATACTAACTTTAAAAATGTGATCTTGTATATTTATTCGCGTTATTTCTTGACAATGGCATTGCTAGTAACTTTCCCGATGCTAATCAGTACCGCCATCCCTTGCTTTAAAAATATGTATAGGCGATATTCTCTAAAGCCGAATTTTAATTGAGATGAAATGCCACAGTATTGTAGCTGCGAACTGCAAATACTGTATGCTGATATTTTTTATCAGATTTAATTTTACTTCTTGGCAACCACTTCGAGGGGTATCGGAAATTCATGTTGATAAATATTATTACTTATTTGTTAAAATAAACAATTTTATTCAGCTGAATTTGCATAAAGGATGTGTTAATACAATAAAGTATAGGGTAATCTATTCCGTTATTTGAATTTCTACAGACGTATAGATATTCAAACCAACTCTTTGGCTGGCTTTGACTGATTTCTTCTTACTTGATCCAGCTAATAACAATTTTTGGTTGCAAGACTTATTTCAGTGAAATCTATCCTGGTGTGCTATTATGACGTTTTTGCTTTCAGGTTGCCCTATGAGCCTCCTTGCGATATGAAATGTAAATAAATATGAAGCACGAAAGGGAGACAGTAACTGGCGTTAGTAAGAGAAACCCACAAATTTCCCAATCTTAAAAATAGGAGTACATAATTGCGGTTTTCACATGTTCAGCACCCGCACATCTTCCAAGCACCGTTTAAAAAGCCCAGCTGACAGTAAGTAAGACTCTTTTGCAGTGATTTTATTGCCTATGGTTTGATTATATTCACACCACGGGAGCTGGGTAGGCGCAAACACTCTACTTCTTTATTCATATTTGTAGCAGTGACGAATACATAACTTATTACTAGGAGCGGAGTGAGCTGTGTCAATAATGGGTGAGTTGTCAGTTTAATTTGTAATGAGCATGTAGAAGATTGCCGGAGCGCCCAGGCCACATAACTTGTAGTTTGCGCTAGCTTACTTACCACATCAAAACTGGGATCCCCAGCAGTACTCCATGGAGTTTTAGTGTACCTTTGCGTAGCTAAGTTTGCTGTACTCAATGAAAGTCCAAGCTTCGCTCTAGAAATATTTCAAATTATTCTCAACAAGTGATCGCCGATATACAGCTTTAGAAACAAGTCACCGCTTAAACATGTTCAAAAACGAGGAAACTACCTTTAGCTAAAATGAACATAAGTGCCGCATTTGTGTGTGCAAACATGCAATGCTGCTCTTTCGGTTTATTCGCTACGTGGAACACAATTAGTAGCCGAGCAGCTTTTTGACGTCGCCTGGAACAAAAATATCACCCTGGTGAACAAGATGACTGGCAACTTAGTCGGAATCCGACGTGCTTTACGATAAGCAAACGCAGTCCTGCTTTAAAAACCAGAAGGCAAATGCATTACTGAAATGGCCTGACGCAAATTTATAGCTTGTGCGGGTGCTGGGATCTGCGTTGTTTACATTCATGGGCGAAACAATTACGTCAAATGAGCCTACGAAGACGAAACCTAACTGGAATATAGTTTAGGGACAAAATTCACCGGTTATCCCTTAGCAACGCAAAGGTACGTCAAAACTCCATGGAGTGCTGCTAGGGATCCCAGTTCTAAGTGTAGTAGTTAAGCTAGAGCAAACTACAAGTTATGTGGCCTGGGTGCTCCGGCAATCTTCTGCATTCTCATTACAAATTAAACCAACAACTCATCCATTAATAAAACTGCTCACTCCGCTCCTAGCAGTCGAGAAAAGTGCGCGATTCCTGCGTGGGGCAATCTTACTAGAATTAACAGATGTATCACAATTTTGCAAGAAGCAGCGCCCATACATATACGTCAGGAACTAATTAGCAGAGCTGAAGCACATTTGAATTTTAAGTTTGAATGCATCACAGTCTCATTGGAGAAAACTCTTGATGGGGATAAGTAGTGGAAATATCAAATAACTGTAGCAGAAAATAAATTTACTGCTCAGACAATGCCTTGATATTTGCTCCAATGAATTGTTAAACGAGCTTCCCATCAAAAAATGCAGTTGCCATCTAGTGCAAAGTTGCATTTTATTCTGTAAGACTGGCAAAATTGAAAAGCTTTTATGAAGACAAAATAAGTTTACAAATATTTCACCATGAAATACTCAATGTATAGCGAATAATGCCCGATATGGGGCTAGTCGATACCAAAATTTAGAAAATTCCTTTTGCTTGGTAAGCCCAATCTTCAAATGTGTATGCACTCTATGTTGACCGACGTTCATAGAATTCGAACATTCTATCAGAAACGTGTCGCTGTTTGGGCCAAAGAATTGGATCTGGGAACTTCATTGTTTTGTTAAATGTGGTATGCTTCCATCAAAATATAGGGGATAAAGTCAACATAATACCCGCGAATCAATGCCGAGAAATTAGAGCGGATCTATTCAGAAATTCTCGCGCACTTGTAACGGTTCCATGCTACAAGTGATAAGTCAGGCCACATAAAAGTGATCAATCCCAATACATCAGTTGGAATTCGTGGTTGTGTTGCAAAATATTGCGCTGGTTTTAAACGTTAATTCCATTCTGTGTCTTGAATATTTTCACTTTAAAAATTATCGTTATATACATTCATGTAGAGCGGAGTCACATGTCAAGGGAAGGTATCCCAGGATGGGGAATTTCGAAAGTTACCTTCACTTTACCTAGAACGCGAAAATCGAGCTATTTTTTTCTGGACAGAAGGATTATGTTTGCTTTACAATAAAAATTTACTACTTAGGCTGAATGGCTGATAGAGACGAGCTGTAGGTCTTTGTTAAATTTGTGGTCTTGGTTAGAAAAAGGAGATGGTGATTTCTGTTTGCGAATATATATTGAGTAGTTAGATGAATGTTAAAATAAAACACTATAAACTGCGAACATAATAAGCTGATCTACGGCGTTTGGCCAAGGTAAATACTTCACCAAATGCAATCCCTCAGTAAGGTTTACAAGTGGTAATATATGAAAAGTCCAGTTTTTCACAGAGTTCAGACTTTGAATTTCCAGGTTGCCGTTTGCTTTATAGGTTTCAAGTGCATTTTTTCAGAAGCAAACTTAGTAAGCAGTTGAATATCCCTACGGTGCAAATTCAGTTTTGGACCATTTGCCTATTTACCGGTTAACCAAAGAGGAACATGCCGTTTAGATCCACCAAATTTTGCAGCTTTGTGTGAAAGAAAGCTAGTGTTCTAAAAATAAAATTTTGAGCTTCTTTTATTACATTCTAGAATTGTTAGCCAGTAGGATTCTATGACTTTTTAAGCCGTCAGCATTATATCTGCAACTGTAGATGAAGCAGCAGTGAAGTATGCCGGAGAATTTGAAATACAACCATTTAGATAGCCTTGTTTGCCAATAACATAAACTGATTTTCCTCTAACGCAGTAGTCAGAATTTCAATAATTTCTTCAAGTTGTTCCAAAATTGCTCCCTATAAAATATTCCAGAGCTTATATATTGCAACTTAGTTTAAGTTATAAATCAATGGCCCATTGTTTCATGTATAATTTAGCAAAATTAATTAAGTCGAGCTACTCATTCTGTACCTACTTGAGATCAGTGTTTGCGAATTTCATTGATTCCGAGGACATAAATCGTCATACAATATGTAGAAAAGTTAATAAGATGACAAACTTATCAACCTGATTTAATTTGGACATTAGAAACCTTCCCGATTTTGATGCTTGATAACCGTTGTGTCGACAAACAAGCGAGCCGGGTTGATTGATTGTAAGTTGCGATATTACCAATATAGGAAAATATATGCATAATTCCTGTCGAGTGGAATAATTGGATCCCGTAATTGCTAACAGGTTGTCTTGGTTGTGAGAACTGCCTTTTAGAACACTGGCCGACCCCTATAGTATGCGACAAAAGGCGTACTCACCACCAAATTAAACCGTGTTTATTAGCCTAATCCAGAAAATTTTAAGGTGTTTTAGAGGTCGCACAAGAAATATGTATTCCTTTAGAAGAATCCGGGGGAAAATAACTGAGAGATATTAAAACCCTTAAGGAAGGATACTTGCATTTACAAATCAAGGGTTTTGATTACACGAAACGGCGGGTATTTGGTCATTTAGGTCCAAGGATAAATTAGCTGTAAAGCGCTCTTCTGGGCATGAGTAAATTTATATTACGAAGCGTACTGTCTCAAGTTGAGGAAGAATTCGATTGACCAAATAAGTAGTTCGTCTACTTTTAGTTAGAATTCCGGTGATTAGCCAATTACTGGTGACGTGCACACTATAATGAAATAGTCGACGTTGTTGAACGTGGAAAAGTGTTTTATATAGCTACACAGCAAAGGAAGCGGAAAGAACATTAAGATGTAGTATCTCCTTGACTTTTTGCTCAATTGCAGAAGGTAGTCAATAGTAAAGCAGCTTTAATTATTTTGCATGGCGTCACAACAAGTCCCCGTACAACAAAATACAGAAATCCACTGAAATATTTCGTTCATTCATTAGGTGTTTAATTAATAAGTTTCACTGAGTAAGTGGACATCCTTGAAAATAATATACACTGATCTTCAACAATGTATTGTTCACATCACATCCGCGCTAATGACATTCCTGCGCAATCTCATCAGGTGCAACAATCGACGCTGAATTGCAGGACTACAGGATCAAGATTAATGTTTCGCCAAATCTCTTGTAAGACTTTAATACTTAAGTATCAATGCTTCTATTTTTTGCAAAAGACCCTCGAAATCAACAGTTTTTACGAGAATCCACCGAATACTACTGGAAAGAATAAGCGGAAATTGTGCATTCCTGGTATGACAGCGCTGAGTGTAGCTTTAAGACCAGCAAATTTTTATTCTTTCTACTGATCTCAATTCATTCAATACTATTTCTTCTTTTGTGGCCTGCTTCTTTTAATAGAAAGTTCTTAAAAATGTTAGAGCAAGACTGAGTTAGTTATGCTGACCATAATTTGATGCTCTTAAACACACGGCATATATTTGTAGAAGCAAATGGAAATAATAGCTGCGGTTCTCAGTTCTCATTAGCAAATGTCATATATATAGCTCACGGCATTCTGAATTTGTATACTATCTGCAGCCAATATAACTAAAGCAAGACGCATTGTAATTTGCAGAAAGCAAACCGTCTTTCCCCTATTCCGGTTGCGGAGTAAGATGCATGGAATAATACGGAATAAAATATTTATTTTCTTACTACCCAACAGCTACTTCCATATTAATATTCAAAGCAATTCTTGTACAAAGTTATTCATTTGTTTGGCTGTTGAATTTGATTTTGAGTAGAAATTTAGCCACAGTATTTAAAAGAATGTACAAACTTTAGTGAATTAAGATGGATAACTATTCGTTTAAATCAAAGCGGAATTTCAACGACGCCTGGATTATCCGTTTAATATATTCTTATTATCTAAACTTCAGTTATTGATTTCTTATTTTCCCAGCAAGTTAGAAAAATGCACATACACACCAGGCATGTTTTACCACGCGGAAAATCCTTAGTTCACCCTATATGATGAGATAAAAGAAGGCATGCAGATAATGATAAATATTTGGCATTTTAAGAAATCGTTATAATATGACTTCCGAAAACCATATGTGGTCCTCCATATAGCGTTTCATATTAAACCATTTTGGCTTGGTTCACTGAGCTGAGTTTAATGTACAAATATTAAAATATTGTACGTCTAATTTAAGCAAAATTAAAAAGAGCTTTGTCGTTATTCTTTTGGCCCTATTAACGCTTAAGCTCTGAGATATTTCAGTCAGCTGAAAAAGAAACGACTTGACGGGGGCTATTAAACGAAACCTTATTAAAATTTAGACCGGTGTAGTCAAAAACGCAAGATGATAATATTTGCATTTGCATTTGCATTGCCCGGTTCAGAATATAAAACACGGTTTAAATTCTCTTTTAGCGAGAGCCGAATTGGAGGCCTAGGATGGCAGCTGTGTTCACAAAGCTAAATATATTGTACAACATTGGCTGTAGTGTAGGGTTTGTACCAACGCCAGAATAATAAACCAACTGTGAACACATTATGGACTCTGGTACATTGTATTCCGGCTTTACCAAGTAATTGATACAACGAGAAATGAGTGTTGATATATTGACACTGATGTACACATTATGTTAATTGCTACCATTCCATAGGTTTAGTGCAATAATAGGTTTCGAAAATAAAACAGTTTTTTCGTAGTACTCTTCTTTTGCATACGGACTACAAAAAAGGCTTCACTGCTTTCACTGTTTTCTTTTTTTATAAGTCATTGTTTATAAATTGCATACTGGAGCGCAGCCTACTGCGTACATTTAAGAGCACGAATCGCAGGAGTGCGGCGGTATATATGTGCTTGGTTATAACTTGTAAATAATAACCTTTTACTGCCGTCTTATGTGTATGTCTACTGGCTCAGCATTGACCCTCAATGACCCAAAAACAGAAAGAATTTGTAAGTGTAACACTTGTTAAATAGCTGCAAAGCCATCATTTCTGTTACTTTTGACTATTCTTACTTATTACAAATAAAACCATTAGTGTTACTGACAAGGGGAAGCAGATGTATATGAGAACGTACCAAAGTGAAATAAGGATAAAAACACTCTAAATAAAATTCTGTATTCTGTATTCTTCTGTGAATACTTTTAATGCTGAATGACCCAAAGTATCCATATAATAAGGAAAATATAACCATGCTTGTTTTTTTGTTTTTTAGATTTGTTTACATAATCTGGAAAAAGGTTTCAACTATATTATATGCGATTGTTTAATTATAAACCGTAAACGTGCTTCATCACAGAGTAGGTTTAATATGTGGCTTCGAAAAGTTAAAAATATTGCACACATGATATTTTCCTCCAGAAACTTCGAACAGTTTAAAACAAATTAGTACCTCAATGCCTTAAGTGTGTTACTTATTTCCGCAAGCATTTAGTGCATCCTTATGGCTGCAGTTCCATAACAATAAAACGGAATAAGTGATTTTTATGCAAGGGAGGATAAGATTTTCCACACTTTTTGTTCTTATGCACTGCTTTAGACAGCTGTATGTTCATGAACTAATCGTTAATGTTACACAAATCTTTGGTGTAAAAATCATATAAATTGTAAGTGAAGTACTTTTAAAAAGAAACAAATTGTGTGATCCAAGATTTTTGTCCAGAACAGGAAATGATAAACAAATCTTAGGTTTCTGAAAATTAATTTTTAGCTTTGAATATATGCAAATTTTAAATGCATTGATTTTAAAATTATTTTCCGCCAATCTAATTGCGTGCTAAGAGTAAAGCAGGCAAGTGTTTAAGTAAATTTAGAAAGACATGGCGGTGCGTATTCTTATACTTGCAACTTATGGAGTCCAAATGTTACTGCTGTCCGCTAGTGCGTGAAATGATGATGCAAATTACAAGATTATGTATTATTTAGCCAAACTAATTGACCATTAATGCGTATGAATTTTACATTTATTATTTCTGGTATACGGCTTTCATCCATTAAATCTGGCTTCAAACGTTGCTTCCCTTTATCTAATATGTGTTTGTCATAATATTAGCATAGAATGCTTTTAGTTTTAAATGAAAAAAAATAATCATAAGTTAATTTCTGGTAAAGGGGTAAATATAGGTTATGTTTCACCAAGAAAAATGTTAATAAATGGCTAGAAAATACCTACAGGTTCCTAAAGTACTGCTTATGTACAATTATTTGAAATTCAACAAATTTGGTAATCAACATGTTTATATAAATGCAGGTGGATTTTATTACATCGTATTACCAATCATCCTGTCACCACTAATTCCTGTACACTAATTGTGTTTTGTAAAGTTAAAAGTTAAATTCAACCGTTTACCGTTTGATTTCCTTAAAAGATGTAATTGAAATGAATTAGAGAAAACTTGTAAATCTTCTTCACTGTTATATGCTTTACTTGTTCATTCAGCAATTACTTTGAGTAAACATTGCTCATGCACTATGTTCTCATCCGAATGTTTCAACGAAAGTTACGAAAAGACCAAAACAAACCAAAAAATGTTTCATTTCGTTAAAAATTTCTTGCGGAATTAATATATAATAGTTTTTTCTTTGGTAATAATTATCTAGATAAAATCAAATATTATTATCGTATTTAAAGCCGTGTTGCCAGTATTACTATCTCTCAAATATAATCTTTTACCAGTTTTCATTAATAGCGTGTGTCTAAAGAAATGAATACCAGGTATATTACAGGCCCGTTGACTTAAATTCACATTGAGGGTTAGTACCCAATGTTTCTTTAGTAGACCACCGTTGAGGATCATTTGGTAAGCAGCTGAACAAATACTTGCTAATGAAAATAAAAGTTAGCAATAACAGAAAACCGGAATCTACAATATTCAAAATTAATATACCTGTACATAATCATAAAGTGCAAAGTGAAAAAAGGGATTTAATAATTCGTTAAGCTAACAACAATACATCCAGGATTATATTTCCTAAATAATTTTTGCATTTGTAAATTATTTTAGCCCTGAAACTGAGATATAGTTTATAAGGAAATAAAAGCAGAGGATGAGAACAAATATAAAAATAAGCATAGGTCATGAGGTAACAAAAACAAATAAGGCTGTTTACATAAAACATTTAGGTTTGCTGTAATGTTGGTAATTTATTGACATTTCATTTAAATAATTAAGATAAGAATGCCCGCCAAAAAACTAACTCGCGCTCTTTTGAATTTAACTTATATAAATTCGACTAAACGGCATATATGTTATTACAGAAAACATGGTAAACGACCGGTTAATGTATTTATGAGGATACACAACGTTTCGCATTTGACACAAATGCTTCATCAGGCGAAGTGAATTATCTAAACATTGTCATTATATAGCGATCATGGCTAAACTACATACAAAGACGAATCAATTTGCAGTTCATCTATGAATGATAACAGCGGTCAAAGGTCAATATGTTCGCGGGTACACTGTAGTTTGTTTCAGTCAGGGTCAAGTGGGGGAAAGGAATTGCCGGTCCGTGGATAATTGCATTGTGGTTAACAATCTTAATTGGACCGTTGCAGGGAACTTGGACACCGATAGAATTTGGCTTTAGTACTTCGGAGTTTGGTGGAGGGTGGGCCGATAGCTCATTCCGACTTGGGATCCATTCGCCGATGCATAAAATGCTGGCCGGAGTAAGACTGGACACCAGGCACTAGAAAGCCCTACTCCGTCTATTCTATTCACGCAGTTGTTAGCCTGTCATAATCGGTCTGTGCCACTGCAGTCTGTAAATCCAAGCGCAGCTGGCTCACATGGATGCGGATTTCATTTAGACGTCTAGTTGTTAGTATATTCTTTGTCTCAGGAAAGCTTTGCCTGCTCTGAGTGTTTTTCGTGCCGAGGTATACGAAGAATCCGGAGGTTTAGCTTTGAGGGATTTGGGAATAATGTTGTTCTTGAGACACCTGATGTTAAAAATCTGATGATTTTCCCAATTGGCTTCGATGTTTGCTAGGCGCCTAGCAGGCAGTGGCACAGACCGATTATGACAGACTTTGTGATAAGGCCTCCGAAGTTAAGGCAGCAAGAGGACGGGAGTCGAAGGAAAGGCAAATACCTATGTTTGAATACTTGACGACTTCACATAATAAGGTCGATAATCGTACTGATAAGCAAGTATCTAATAGCAACTATTGTAGCGTTGTTAACATGTCAGATAGAGTGTTAAGTGTAATAGAGCGTAGAGTTTTAGAAAAGGGTCTGAATTTTACTATCAGTAAATCTAAACTAAGGGCAGAAGATGTAATTCCTGGAGTTGAACCCGTTATGACTAGATTACCACTTGAAAAGGCGGAAAACATCCGCGCCCAATTAGCAAATATAATTAGATTTCTACAGCCGGTAGATTCGAATCTTGCTCCAGCTGAACACGCAGCGTAAAAGACCCTGAAAGAGGATGGTAGTATTGTCATTACAAGGGCGGATAAAGGTAAAGTAACAGTGGTAATGAATAAAACAGATTATTTAGATAACATGAGGGAGCATTTGACCACGGGACCATACAAAGAGGTTAAACAGAAATCCGTTGCATCGGTAATGAATAAGAAGAAATCAGAGGTCGCTAGTTACTTAAGGACCGTGAAGGACAGTTTAGGAAAGGGCAAATGGTACAGCATTTATCCGAAGTCGGCTATTCCACCTAGAATTTACGGTCTCCCAAAGATACACAAGCCCAAGGTCCCCTTGCGACCTATAGTGGATGGCATAGGCTCTCCCACACATGAACTCGCGAGATATCTAGCGAGCCTGCTGCAACCCCTAACAGGGAGAACGAACACATTTGTAAAAAACTCTTATGAGTTTGCACAAATGGTGCGAGGGGTAAGCATCGAACAAGACGAATTGATGGTCAGATTCGATGTTACCTCCTTGTTCACGAATGTACCCAAGGAGGAGGCGTTACGATTAGCGAAAAACTGCTTGAGAGAGGACAGCAGCTTGGAGGGCAGAACAAAGCTGACAGTGGATCAACTGATCGAGGGAATAGCTTTGTGTCTCGACATGACTCATTTCACATTCCAGTATAGAATGTACACTCAAGAACAGGGTCTGGCCATGGGATCTCCATTATCCCCCGTATTAGCCAATATGTACATGGAAGAGTTTGAAAAGAAAGCATTACCCAATTTCCGTGGTGCCCTGAAAGTATGGTGGCGCTACGTGGATGACACTTTTGCGATTACAAAAAGGGATACAAAATAAGCATTTTTAAACTATTTGAACTCTATTGACAATGCGATAAAGTTCACCATGGAACTTGAGTCGCAGAGCGGTACACTTCCGTTTTTTGATTGTCTGGTACATAGGAAGGAAGGAACGTTAAAAACAACGATGTATCGCAAACCAATGGACACAGATGGGGTACTCAGCTATAGTTCAAGCCACCCAAAGCACGTGTACGCGGGAATCGCCTCATCACTATTTCACAGAGCAAGTGCTCTGTGCACGGAGGAAGAAGATAAGAAAGCAGCGCAGAGGGAAGCGATGAAAAACTTAGTAGCTAGCGGATATCCGAAACGATTAGTGAAACGGCAGCCACATAAATGTCTCAACCCACGCGCAACTCCAATCGCAGAGGGGATAGCGACAGTGGGTATTCCGTATAAAGAAGGAACCTCGGAAGCGATTCGGAGAGTACTGAATAAGGAGAAGATAAGGGTAGTTTTCCAGAAGGGTCGAATGTTAAGGTCCACACTTGTGCACCTGAAGGATACACTCTCTTTAGATAGAACAACTAACTGTATTTACAAAATTCCATGTAAAGATTGTACACAAGTGTATATAGGCCAAACAGCGAGGGAATTACGTACAATGATTTCAGAACATAGGCGACACATATCACGACCTCCGCGAAATGAGCTAGAGTATGTAGCTCTATTTAGACATTCAACAATAGCAATGCATGCGCTAGACACGGGACATAAAATTGACTTCGAAAATGTGGAGGTAATCAGGAGGGGATTACGATCAGCCGAACAAAGGCTGATTGCTGAGGCTATAGAAATAACCAAGGCTAACAACTGCGTGAATAGAATAGACGGAGTAGGGCTTTCTAGTGCCTGGTGTCCAGTCTTACTCCGGCCAGCATTTTATGCATCGGCGAATGGATCCCAAGTCGGAATGAGCTATCGGCCCACCCTCCACCAAACTCCGAAGTACTAAAGCCAAATTCTATCGGTGTCCAAGTTCCCTGCAACGGTCCAATTAAGATTGTTAACCACAATGCAATTATCCACGGACCGGCAATTCCTTTCCCCCACTTGACCCTGACTGAAACAAACTACAGTGTACCCGCGAACATATTGACCTTTGACCGCTGTTATCATTCATAGATGAACTGCAAATTGATTCGTCTTTGTATGTAGTTTAGCCATGATCGCTATATAATGACAATGTTTAGATAATTCACTTCGCCTGATGAAGCATTTGTGTCAAATGCGAAACGTTGTGTATCCTCATAAATACATTAACCGGTCGTTTACCATGTTTTCTGAAATGATGTCTTCCCGATCGGTTCCAAATATGTTCTAAGATAATGGCATACATGTTTATGTACTAAAATGCCCTTGTCACTAGAGTTGGTAACAACTATTTCAGTACTAAAAGAATACCAAGTCAATTAAACATAAACTTTTATTCAACAAATAATAAGCCACAAGCAACTTTAGCTAATCAGGGTAAATTCAGTAGACCTGTTGAAGGAAGCACGACGGATTTTGCCGCCATCATATAATTTCAGTTGTAATAATTGGTTGGTAGAATCTAATTAAGTTAGGCAAATATTAGTTAAGAAGAAAGCTTTTAGAAGTAGAAAAATATTGTCGGCACCCTAATCGCAGTATTTCGGTGATTATTATTAATTAATATATATTTGTTATAAACCATGGATCTACTAAAGCGGATTACAAAAATCACGCTTAGCATATGGCTTTAAGTAGTCTTAGAGCCGATAATTTCCTACTAGTTAGAAGCAGCGTTATAGTAATGTTAGTTTTATTGCATATTTCAAATAATAATTTTTAACGGATTTGTCAATTTAGCCACGTGGAGCTGAGTCTAACTCAATATGCTTTTATACATACTGATATGCATCAGATAGATGATACAGATTTTTAAGAATATCCTTATGGAAATTTAATTTTCTAAGGGATATAATATAGTAAGTCAAACGACTTCAGTATTATTACTGAATTATTTGTGTACAGCTTTTGAATTTTCAACGAAATGAAACCATTTCGTCTTAAGTTTTATAAGTGTCACACAATCAATTTTCTAGGATACAACACAACGAAAACATCAGCGTGAAACCACCTGTCAAATTCTGCGGTGATACTCAGGTATCCTTAAAAAGCAGAAAAGGTTAGAGACTCTTATAACTACAAACAAGGGATTTCGATAAAGAAAAATATATTAAATAGTAATCTTGCTGAAAACATATTGCCAAGCAGCGTCCTCTGTGTGTTACTCAACAACGCTTGACAACCTTTCATATTTATCAGCATTGTCGCTACTCGCTTAATACCATTAAGTTTGAATAAAAGCAGCAAATAAATATAAATGTTGAAATTGTATACATGCGTACATCGCATTTAAATTTATTATCTGAAAGCTTTGCTCAATTGCGAACTGCAGTTACTAAGTATAAAGTGTATCTATTAGATATTAGCTTACGAACAAAATTTATACAACACATACAACAAAACTTATTTTGTGCGTTAAAAATTTTCCCATATGTTATATAGGTAACGATTACAAAAGGCACATATTCAAGTAGACGTGGAAGCATAATTTAAATCGATATACGTGAACGTTGTGATTTGCCAACAGATAAAGCGACGACCCATCAATTAGCTAAATGTAAAAACCCAGTCAAGAAGTTTTCCATTTCGACAAATCGCCGCTTGCACGTCGTGGATATTCACAAGGAGCATTATGTGGATGCAGACTGAAACAAGTGAAGTCAGGCTGCTTTTTATGATTGTCGTAATCCAACGGGTACCCCACTTAAATATTGGTTGTATGTTCGATCGGCATTAGCCATTGGATAAGGTATCCAAGTTCCTTATGCCTCGCAATTAGCTTAGCAACGCCTGCAGTTGAACTCTACTCCTTAGTTTTAACAGTGAAGCGAAATACCAATATATTTATTGGATTAATAAATTATATTTTAAAATAGTCTGCGAAGTTGTGCTTCTCGAATGTTAAACAACGAGGGTGCAAATAGAAGTGCGATTAATGGCAGAAAAATATGTGTTAACTCTGGCTAATATAAGCATATTTTAGTGTTTGTCCCATAGCTGCATGTGTTTTAGACAGGCACTTAACTACTAAATCTCGTCACTTATGGTTTCACTAAAGCTTCGTCTACTGGGTTCCGATTCCCTTAACAGAAGAAATATACCGCGAAAATTACCAATGGTAATGGTTGTTTTCAATTCGGACAGACAACGAGATCACAGCACTCGAAGGTCTTACATCAAGATTGCACGCAATACTACTCTGAGGTCAATACAAGTTTCACTGTGTTTTCATCAATGCTGAAAATGAGCATTATAAAGTTCAAAATGCTACACAAAAACGCACTGTCCTGTTTGTCATGTTGGTTTGCCGGCGCCGCAAACGAGGGTTTAGAATGACCATTTGTGCTAAAAATTAACCGGCCATGGTCTACAAAGTCACTGCCGCGGTAACAGGTTGCAATGTGACGAATTTTAGTCCAGCGCTATTCCGAGACTGCACGTCGACATACCCTTTGTTTTTCCGGTAAAGGTTTAAAAGCTCCTTCTTGCGGGAAATACACAATAATTATCACATAAGTGTATAACTGGTTACGGTTATCAGTACGTCTGGCTTCACCAAATAGAAAGGTATATGTTTGCGTAATAAAAGCGAACAAGTATGTTAATAACATCGCAAGTACGCAAATTAATAAATATTGGTCTTCCTAGCAAATCAATTCTGCCTTAACATCAGATATTTATAAACCATTATGCTTTTTTGGCTAGCCCCCCATTGCAATTCACTGTGTTGTTAAAAACAAAGATTGTTTTGTGAAAAACAAAGATTGTTTTCCTCAAGCAAATCAGTCCGAAGCAAGCGGTTGTTGGTGATATAAACGGCAGTTTGCAGATATAAAACGACAAAGTTCCTATCATCCAGAAAACAGGAAAATGTGCAAATAAATTATGCTTATTTATATGTCGCTTTTGTCGTGAAGACGGATAAGGTGACGGATGTTAATGCAAAATAGGTAGGGCAAAATTTGCACGAAAGGAAATGCAAAGTGTTCAATATTTGTTCTATTTGCTATTAACGACAGCTTTTTTCAGCGGTGCTCATCCTTTTAACAGGTGTCTTTTCAAAAGTTGGTTGTTATTTTGCACATTAGGACGATTTAAAAGGTTTAGGACAAGCAACCTTTCCAAAACACTGACTAAAGCTCCATTGACCTTATACAATTAAAAAACTGTTTTCTCTTATAGCTTGGTTTTTCAAAATGCAGCAACATGCAGTTAAGTTTGAGAGAAGGAAACGGTTAAGGTAAGGGTTATTAAATTAAGTATGAAGACATGTTTGTCCATACCGGCAAACTTTGGTAAAAGGCCGTTGGAATAATATTAATTAATTATACAGCAATTTAAATCAAATGTTTAATATAGTTATCAATACTGAATACTGTATGCTGTATTATAGAGTAAGTAGAATTGGATTATTTACAACTCTTTCGAAATATGGTGAAAAACGTTATAAAACCTGTCAACCGTGAATATCTTTGTCGTTTTTATTTAACATCTATAATAGCTGACTCACGATATTTCAGGACTCACAAATGTGATATGTCCTCGCAAGTGTGCAGTCGTTCTCTGAATCGAATAGTGGTAAAATATAAGTCTAACAACGTTTGAACGGCTGCAGAGTTGAAGTCTCCAGCACATGTTTAGATAAACTGTTCCCATATTTTACCACTCACAGTTAGAAGCACAGTGGGTAGGAAAACATTTCACATCCCGCACGACAAGTTTGTATTTATGTCTGCTGGTGCCGCATGGCCCTTGTAAGTGCAGTTTTGGCCTTAGCATGCGGAAAACAGCAAAATGATAAACACGGTAGGTCATAATGCGGTCGACTCGCATCCGACGGTAGGACAAGGTGTAGAGACCTAGTTTCTCTCACCGGTTTTTATGACCCAAGCCACGTAAACTCGGGATGAGCCTGACAGCAACGTGTTGAACCCGTTCGATCATTTGTGCCTCGCTTCGGATAAGCGGGAAATAGGCGAGCGAACGGTACTCTAGTATTGGTCTACTGACGAAAGAGAAGACGCGAGTAGCAACATCTTCAAGTCATGTGCAGAAGCTACGTTTGAGCGCCAATGCATGCGCGTTCCGTTACGATATAGCCTGTTGGTGTTGTCCACGGGCTTCAGTGGTAGCGCGAGAGTGGACTTAGATCCTTTAATGTGGGTGTGGTATATAGCGTTTGGCCGTCTATGCTGTAGGTTCGGTCGTCAGCTCCCTTCCTCAGGCTAATAAATACAGCCTTGGCTGGGTTGTCAGGGAGAAGATCCTCTGCAGACCATGTGGATAAGCAGTTGAGTTAATGCTGATGTAGGCCACAGTCATCGGGAGAGCCAATCTCTCTCCAAATCTTCATGTCGTCCGCAAACAAGGCACACGGCGACCGCAGAAGCTGCCGTAGATCCTTGATGTGAATTAGGAACAGTGGGTCCTAGCACAGTGTCATGGGGTACGCCACTTGTTGCGTGGTACCAATCAGTTAGATAGTCGGCGATCTGTACCCTCTACTTTCGTCCAACAAGAAAGTCGCAGATCGACCGGTACAGTGAGCCACCGACACCAGACCTTCTGGGTTATTGAAGAAGAACCTCATGGCTGA
Source organism: Dicrocoelium dendriticum (assembly GCA_944474145.2). Classification (NCBI taxonomy): domain Eukaryota; kingdom Metazoa; phylum Platyhelminthes; class Trematoda; order Plagiorchiida; family Dicrocoeliidae; genus Dicrocoelium; species Dicrocoelium dendriticum. Next base: position 60,374,550 of record OX104059.1, on the reverse strand, counting down.
CATTGTCATTGCTTATTGCCTTCAACAAATCATGCCTCGTCACATGCAGGTTGGTAATGCATGAGCGGCCTCGCACAAAAATCTACTGTGCGGGCCTCAGGACCTTGTTTGCCTGTAGCAATTGCAGCAATCCCTTCTTCACGATTTTCTCAGCAACCTTTGCCAAAATTGGTGTCAGACAAATTGGCCTGTAGTCGTCTACTTTGCTAGGGTCGCGCCTTTCGGAATAGGCTTTGCATCGAACATTTTCAGTTGACGAACATTCGGATAGCGACCTGTTAGAATGGTCGGTCACGACATGATAGTGGATGGTAGAAATTGAGTTTAGAACCAGTAGGTGATGTCAATCGGGTCCGGCGGGTTTGGTGAAATAAAGGTTGGCGAGTAGTTGACTTTTCTCTTCAACGCCGCAATGCAGACTATCGAGTTCGGTAAAAGTGGTACACGTCGAACTCGGAAAAGACACTTGGTCATTCGGAGAGACAGAAGCGAAGTACGCCGGTAACGCGGACGCATGCCCGGTGCTGGAGGTGAGGGGCTATCTATCCGGGCCATCCAGCATTAGCATATCACCTGCCGGTTTCAGGCGTCGCTTCACGTACGCAAAAATGCTCTTTGGGCGGCCTGCGCGGGTATTGTGCTGCTCTATGAAATGTCGGCGTTTACTCTTTTTTGCACTGTTGCAGTGGTTTCTCTGACATTTTACCATTCGTAATCATTAATAACAGAGCCAGAGAGGAGGAATTTCTACCATCCAGTTTTCCCTACTTCTTGTCAAACCAATGAGGCTTAACCGGCACAAACTGCTAACATTTCAATGGCAACACATTGGAACATACTTATGTCAATATTTTTATAAATTTTCAGCATTCTTCCACATATGCATCTTGTGAGTGCTATCAATCCAATCGGCTCTAGGCCCGAGCTAAACCATCGAAGTCCGTATACAAATAGTTGGGAGCTGATTCCAGCGGACGTGAATACAGCGAAGATAATGTCATATCTGCTGTGAGCACTGAATGTTCGTTTTTAGCCAAGGGTTCTAGGACCCGATCATCACGCACTTGTTGTTCGTAGCTCGTTAACATCAGGTCGAGACAGGACATGGTTGAATATGTTGTAATGCTTGTTGGCTGGCATAGGTGTTGCGATGCGCCAGCTTCACTTAACAAATCCACGAACTTTGCTTCAACCACAATATGTCCAAGCATCAAATGTTCATCAGGCCAAAGTATTCGAGAATAGTTAAAATCACATCTAAGTAGAAAGTTTGGAAGACTCATGAGGGTTCGAAAAATGAGCAGCCAATCCAACCAACAACTCTGAGGGCTGCGATAAGCTGCGCCCACGAACAGTTCTATGCGGCTGAGGTGGATGTATCAACACAGTTGCTCACATAAGCCATCGTCACTTCGGTAGGTGCTCAAAGTCCCCACGCAGGGAAGACCGGATGTAAAGTAAGACACCACCGTGGGCACTCTTTAGTCTATCACATCGAAAACATAAGTAACCGTTGAGTTTACATTATTGGCTTTATAACTCTGCACGCATCCATGTCTCTGCGAGTCGCACTACATCTGGCCGCTCAGACGCAACGGAACAACAACGCTCATTGCGCATATTCATAACGCTGCGAACTTTTGTGACTGGTCCTTGCAAGCCGCAGCGGGAACCACAGGCGTGCTTGTGGTGTGATCATCCTGTTTATCATGATTCGCAGATTTTGGAAACCACCAGAAAATTTACGATAACAAGATTTGTTTCCCGCTAACCAGTGCATCTTTACAGCTCAATGATAGCAGACTTGATCCGCTCCCTCTCTATTGGGTCTAGGTCTGGACGAACATGGACCTTCAAATATTCAGCCTACTTAGGCGGGACATTATCAGCCTTGGAGTGGCTTCGTAGACAAAATTGATTCTCATTAGCCGATTTCGTTGATCACCTTGCTTTCCAAGACGGGTAATTTGCTACACTTTTACGATTCCTCACTAGCATCCAGCAGTCTGTTACTTAGACCCTGTGGAAAAACTACGTCGTGATTGTAGCCCACTTGGGTTGATGGACCGCTGGACTTCGGTGCGTAAGTGATCATAAGATCATAACGCCTGTGGTCGGAGGAGGTTGATCTTGCAGTGTGAAGTATAATACCATCTTCACGTGCTTTGGTTAACCAAGCGATGAAAAATTTTCTAAAATGATTACTAGTGTTTTTCCAAAATACTTTGTTAGAGACGGATAAAGCGCTGTCAGATAATGCGGGTTGTGTTGAACTGTTTTGCTGGTACGAGAGTTTTACCTTAGCATTCCGATATTTGTGATTTTCTAACTAGTAAGTTCACGCTCGTTTTGCCAATAATCTAAATTAAGGGAATAGCAATAGACCTTTTTAAGAGAACAATGTTCAACTTATGCATGAACAGAAGTTAAGGAACATTTTACACTAGGTTTAAAGAGCACAATCATTCAACTTGTAGCCAATATGTTTACAAATATATAATGCCATGGTGAAGATATTGCCCTGGCACCTTATAAAAATCCAAATTGGTAATTCTAGATTTCTCTCGGAAAATCAGTTGAACAACCCTTGTTACATTTAATGAAGAGCAGCAAACTATAGGAAAGATAACACACGTGAGCCAAATGACAGTTTATGCAATTAAATATATTTGAAAATACACCACACGTTAGCATCTAGAAGATTACTTTCTCTGCGAGATGCTGAAATTCATACCCAAAGGTGTTTTATAAAGATAATAAATAATTTGCTTATATACCGCAAACGTTTTTATTAAACGCAAGATGGTTGTATGTATTTTAATTCCTAGAGAGCATTATGGATGGAGTGGTATAATGTGTTTGCATAATGTATTATGATATTAGGTTTGGAAATACCGTGTATTTGTATGATGGCTGTATTCCGTATTAAAACTCATTTAGTATGATTGCCTTAAAAGTTATGCAGCAGTTCTCACTTAGCTGCCACAATGTAAAATCTACCTAATTGAAATTATCTATGCGATTAGTAAATATTCTACCACGTGCCAAGCTATCCGAAGCACAGAATATTTGCAAATATTTTGTAGCTGTGTTAATTCAGCAAGTTAATTCATGTCATTTTTGGAATTATGCTGATAATGGCTTGTGATTTTCGCCAAACAACATTCCAGAAGCAATGCACAAACACACATGTAATGCTGCGGCTATTCTCTTGTGACTACTGCACAATTGAACAATTTGATCGCTTAGTGTGTTCTCCTTAGTGTAAGAGAAGAGCGTTTTAATGCTTTTTCAAGGATTCAATGTTCGGATACAGTTCAAGTTTACTGACATTGACCATCTCGTTCAGGGAAAATTCATAATGCTTTCAAATATTTTAACTCTAGTACTAGGTCTACACCAATACTACGCAACGTAGATTACTGATAAAAGTAAGGGAAATAAAGTAATAAATTGTACGTAAGGTAATAAAACACCTTTCATGCCAATTTTGGTAACCTGTTGTGTACAACACAGTAAATTTAACTTAAGCCACCTAAGGACTTGCAAATTACGTCATGAAATCCATACGGAGTGCAAGAGGATAACAAACGGTGGGTTGATTAGCAGAGGAGAAAGAATTAACGCGAGGGATTTTAAACATAAGAATTAAATTCCACTCACCCACAAAACAAATAATTTAGGCACTATATAAAAAGCTTTATAAGGATTGCTGCTGGAATGTCAATTAAAATACCATTAAGTAATTTGCAGTTTTATCAACTCAGCGAAATGCCGATATTCTATTATTAAACATATTTCAGATTACAAGGCATTAATGCGAAAATTGAGAAAATAGCTCTTGCGGATATTTTAGTTGATAAATAAGCTAAACTTTTTCAACTAAACACTCTCCTGCAGTTTATTTGAAGGAATTGGGTTAATATATTTTTATATCTCCTTCTTCGTCGCTTGAAAATTTTAGGATGATTAAAGAAACTTTTTATTATTTCCTGCTTTACGTATATATTAATAGGTTTTCTTTAACTGTTTCCCTTATGTTGTTAAAAGTGTTATCGTATTACCAGCATTACGGATTTTTAAATATGTTGATGCAACATAAACGTCCAGCTTTTGACCATCATGCTTAAAGCTTAAATTGAAATCGGTCAATTTATTACTATTGTTAACTACGGAGCACTTGAATTGCTGTTAACAATTAGCAGCCTGCTTAATACGCATTTGTAGTAAATGGCTTTTTAAAACCCAATTTCGACAAAACAATAAATTAATATACTAACGATTCAAACTTGATTGGAATATTACTAAACAACTTTAATGTTGATAAAAACGCAGGTATTCCTGCTTTAGAAGAGCCGTGCTCAATTAAAGTAGCAGTTTAACTTGAGCTGACTAGTTTTGCTTTTCCCGATGCAGAATTGTCGTAATCCATTTGAATACGCATTATGATTTTAGCGTCCTGTCATTCCAAACGCCACCATCTATGAAGTTATCATCCTTATCATCATCATTATACACAGCAGCTAGACGTGGGAAAACACCTCCGCTATCGTGCCGCAATACATGAAAGAAAGAACCACATACATATAACACAATACACAAAGGAAAAACATACAACAGCTGCATGCCAGTTGAGCTACCAGCAACGGATAGGCATCCTTCCGGTAAGCTTCCAGCCAGCTACTAGGCAAAAAGAAAAAAAATATGATTATTATTATTATTAGTTTTACCCTAGGAAATGAGATCGTGGAAGGAGGGGGAGACTAAAAGGGATAGGGAGGGACAAAGAAACTCACAGCAGGAACGCCATTGAGGTCGGCTGCTTACTATGTCAGCAAGTGTATCCAGCCAAACGTGGTCACCGCCTTTTGGACCCTAAACAGGGAGCCGTGAAACTCCAACCCAGGCTAGCTCCGAAGTGAGGGACTTTATTCCTCTCGCCCAAGTCATGGCTTGGCCACCTCTCCTCTTATTCCACCCACATCCCCGGTGAGCAAACAACGCCCGTCAAGGGAGTCGGTGGTCTGGCATGCGTAATACCTAGCCCAGCCATCGGAGACTGGTGTGTGAACTAACAGTGCTGAGCGGTCCATTTCCTTTTCCTGTGCCACGCTCGTTACTCACGCGGTGGTCCCAGCAGATGTGAGCCAAAATGCGAAGGCACCGATTGTCGAAAGTACGTAGCCTCTTCAAGTCCGCCGACCTTAGGAGCCAGATTTCGCAACCGTACAGTAAGGTCGAACGTACCATTGCATGTACACTCCATCCGTCAGGGCAAGAGTGATGTCGCGCCGCCGCCATGGGTAGCGAATGTTAGCAAAAGCAATTCGAGCTTTCGCTATACGGTTTGTGATCTCGTCTTTGATCCCAAGGGCGCTGTTACAACTTCCCAGGTAATTGGATTTTTGAATGACTTCTAGCTGATCCCCACCAAGGGTCCGTGCCAATAATGGAGGAACGCTTTGCAATTCAATGGTGCAAAGACAAGGCCGAAGCGGCTGACAGCCAGCGCTAGTCAGTCCAGCGCGGCTTGGCACGTCTAGGGGCTTTCACAGATGAGGGCAAGGTCGTCTGCTACTCGAAGTAAAGAAGTCGTTCTCATGTAAGTAGCTCCATACCTTCCAAGTCATGTCCTGTAAATGCAAACTCCATGACATCGTCAATAGCGAAGTTGAAGAGGAAAGGTGACAGCTGGCATCTGTGTCTCACACCGCTGGTAATATTAAAGGGTGGCGACAGCTTGCCGTGCTACGCAAATATAATGCTTATATAATATTTACGTATTTCTCGGGCACACCTTTCCTGAGTATACAATTCCAAGGGGCACATCGATCAACCGAATCGAAGGCACATTTGATGTCGAGGAACTCGGAAACGCTGGGCCGCCAATATGTGTGGCGGTGCTCCAACAACTAACGCAAGGTGAAGATGTGGTCGATGCAGCCACGACCCCGACGAAACCCGGCTTGCTCCTCAAGAATCTGGCTTTCCCGAGCGCCAGTCATTCTGTGAAGAATTATGGAGGGTAGTAATTTGGAGGCGATGGAGATCAGACTGATTACTCTGTGGTTGCGCCATTCTGAGCGCGAGCCGCGTTTGAAGATTTAAACAATAACGGAGCGGTTCCCGTCGGTTGGGACAGTCTCCTGCTCCCACACTTTCACTAGTAATTTATGTAAAGCATCAATAAGAGCCGAGCCTCCGAATTTGAGGAGGGCTGGTCCTGCGGCTTTGTTCAACTTCAGTAGTCCGATCTCCCGTTCGACTTCTGAGCGAGAGGGTGGATCCAAATGGACAGCCCAAGGAGCAGGGCGATCAGAGGCCGGCGTAGAATTAAACAATTCTAGCCGATTAAATTGCTTTTCAAAATGCTCAGCCCAACGCTCCAAACGTTTTTACAAATTGTGAATAGGCTGTCCACTCTCATCACAAATTGTTTCACTAACAAAAAGTATCCTGCTGCCCGTTTCCCGTATCTGACGGAATAACTTACGATGGTTGCCATGGGCAGCGGCCACTTTCATATCTGACGCACAATGAGACAACCAAGATTCGCGGTCTCTCTTCAGGCTAGCGCGGATTTTTACCCGGAACTCTTTGCGAGTTTCATTGTACTTGCTTCTATCCGGGATATGCCGGCGAGCGTCGATAAGTTCCAGAGACTACGAGGAGACCCAATGTCCATGTTTGATTTTAGACATACCACATGTGGATTTGCCCGCTGCTAGTAAGGTCTGGTGTACATGTGACCAGTGACCTTCAATTGTCTCCAGTGAGCGATTTCTCAACTCGCATGTCAGCGTACTTTGATGCGCATTCAGAATAGCTGGCTTTGTCAGTTTGCTGGTGTCAATGCGCTCACAGCGTCGTCGTGGGCGTCCGTCAAAGCGCATCCGCACGTCAGCACTTAAAAGTGCATGATCAGTGTCAACATATGTGCCCCAACCCGAGCGACAATTCTGGATACAGCCTCTCCAGCGGTAACTGAAAACAATATGATCGATCTGCGTCCAAGGCTGGTTCGAGGCTGGTAGGTGCCAAGTCACCCTCCGGTGGCTGCTGTGTCGGAAATTAGTGCTCGCAAGAAATAAGCGAGCATCTTCACACAAATGAAGTAACCGCTCACCGTTATCATTACGATAGCCTACACCGTGATGACCGCCCAGATGCATATTATCAGTGGACAGCTTTTCAACCTGCGCTTTTAATCCCCGCCAGCACAACAGTGCCCGTGCTTCTTCTGTGGCGATGGAGCTGAGTCAGTTGTCGGTAGAAGTCGTTCTTTACCGAATCATCGCAACAGTTTGTGGGCGCGTAGGCAGCAATAATGAATAGAGACCTATTAGTCCCGCGCGACATCAAAGCTTTAAACAAGCCAGCCAACCGGACGGCACACATCCGGCTACTGATTGGAATCCAATCAACCAAAGCAGCATCACCCAGGCGGCTCAGGGCAATGCCAAAATCAGCTTGGCAGATGCGCAAAGCTGCATCGTCACCAGATAGGCGCACTGAGAAAAACGCTGCTTGCGTCACCTGAAGTGGATGGCACAGTGAGCACAGAGCTCTAGTCTTGCAGGCGGGACTCTGATAAGCAGCAGATATCGATCGAGAGGATCTCCAATGTTCGGGCAAGTGCTGCCTTTTGACCGATCAGTAGTAGTGTGCGTACATTAAGGCATGCCAATCTGAAGGAGGATCGAGGGCTCAAAATGGAAACCGATAAACTAGAATGGACCGCTTGGTTGGACATGGGCTTGTCGACAGCAGAGTATAGACACTCCGCGTTCATATGTGAGTTGCAATTATATGTTAAATGTCTTGCAAAGCATGTTTGGGGATGGCCAAGAATCAGGGGCTGAAAACTGGGAGGATATAAGTGCAGTTGGAAGGGGACGGTAAGAATGAAAAAATGTATGTTGAGGAATAAGAAGAATGGAAGACTTGAGCAGTAGCATCCAAACCCCTTTCCACCCTGCCCGATGCAGCCGATAGGGCAATGTTAGTTATCTTCTGCGGTAGCCAGAGCATTAGGAATTTGTTTTAGATAAGATCCATGGCATTGCGTATGCTGGATACTGTCAGGTTGCCCAGGCCTAGACAGGAGAACGAATAGGGTTCTCAACCCAAGCCTTTGGTTCAAAAACCTGACCGCAAGGCAGCGGGTTTGGCGTTGGGCTACAAGGAGTCCATTTTAAGGAATAAGGTGCCACCCTCATTCCAACCCTCAACCTGGAGGACCAGGGGGCTGAATTTGTCTGGCCTCTAACTATTGACCAATCTGGTATGAGTTACTCTGAAGGTGCAAAAGCACCACCCAGCATAGCTCAATGGATCTCTGAGGCACACAAACCATCGCAAAACGGTAAGGTCCAGCCTCATTGCGATAGATGAAGTTATGAGTATCACCACTCGTCAATGTTTCCACAATGACAAATAAAACTCGTTCGAGCTATGTCTAAAGTGCTCTGCGGATCAGTCGGATAAGTTTACCAAAGTAAGGC
>OX104059.1:60343532-60365548 GCA_944474145.2 Dicrocoelium dendriticum | reverse complement strand
AAGGTGACAACATATGCAATAACCCAGAACAGAGATTTCATGTATGGATAATGGGCGCCTATTTGTATACCGCAGCACCTTTAGCTTTACATTAGATTTGATCTGCGCCTCATATTGATCAGGTAATGCTCCGTACACCATTTAAACAAGTGCATTACTACCAAATTATATATATGAATTTAGTTAACAATTAAGTATTTTAACGATTCAATTATTCAATTTGTACGAGGAAATAATGATACTAGTTTTAATCTATATCTGCGGAGCAACAACATGTGAACTATATGACGATGCGTAACAATGAAAGTTATTATTCTTTAACCCAACTCATCAGCGCTACAGCCTGATCATTTATTTCCGAAGTACCCTCGGATGTGACTTTGCTCAACTTCGTCGACAAATTCCTTTGGCTGACTACAAATGCTTCTAGAGCCAAGTATTTTATGAGGTCTAATACAATTTCTTTTGTTTGGAGCAGAATTCGAAAATGAGTGTTCCGTAATAACACAACATGGCGGCAAAGAGAGCAGCTCCAACGCCAGGAACGTGAAAGAATTATGTAATCCAACCTGTTCTGCGTTCAACTGCTCCGAGAAGACAAAACTGCCACATATATGAATACGTTAAGCGCTAATCACAAATGCTGTACAAGCATGTTAATGGCCTACTAACGGTGAAGCAAAGCTTTTCTTTATAAATTTGGCTGATGCTTCCACAAGAACAGTTAGAAAATCAGCAGATGCGTTGCGAATATACTTGCCACCAGGTGATCATCTTATATTTTCGCCTCCCTGTCATGAATCACCTAGAGCACGTTTACTGCTGTAGGGTCTTATAATAGTTGAGGTCACTGCGTAACAACGCGTTTCAATTGTCAATAGTAGTTGCACAAATTCATTGGGAGCAACGTCAAGGAATTTGGTATAACATGGCTCAGTTTTCCAACGCCGCTGAGACCAGAACCAGTTACCTGCTATGTATAACATTTGGAATATTACCTCCGATTCGCAAAGATAAAAACAGAACGAAGCCTTCAAAGTACCGCTCAGTAGCTCTTATTCCTATTATGTCTAAGCTATAGGACCCATCTTTTCTGATACTCCGGTGTGTCGTGTGAAAAAGTTTAACATTATTGCTCAGAGCAGCACGGTAGACTATAGTGCGTTGTGCAAGCAACAGTTGGACCAAGTCAGCTGACGTTGGAGAAAAGGTCGTTGCCATGTATTTTGACTTCAAAGGTATTCAAGCATCTAGATCATCGGATACTCATTTACAAGCTCTAGTGAAGCGGAATCAGTGATCCTCAGCTAAGCTGGTTCGCCAACTATCCTCCTCAGCGGCAATTTATGTTCAGCTTTGGGAGCTCTTTATCCGACCCTATGCAAGTCGAATTTATTGTGCCGTAATGCTCAGTACTAGGTTCATGTTTAGTCGAAGGTGTTTATTAACGACCACTTGCAAACAACCTTTTCGATTACAGTCATCCACACCAGTAAAATATCTGGATATGACGTTGAGTTACAATTTCTCTTGCTCGTTTCAATTAACTGAAAGGTGTACAAATGTCAGAAGGCTGTCATTCTATACCTTGCGGCTCAGTGCCTTCAGCGTTCCTCGTGTGTTGATCATTCATTTTGTAAATACCCGTGTTCTTTCCCACCGGACGTACTGTTTCCCGCCGCTATTTCCCGGATTTTAGGTGAACATTTTAAGTTAATTCTCAGATCATTGAATCACTCAACGTCAGAATTTGGCGCCAGTTTCGTGTGAATGCCGAACAACAACCGCTTTAGAATGACATAGACAGGATAAATACAATAGCTGCTGCATGCTGGCGTTAGACAATTCTAGTACTCTCTAAACGACGCCACATCAACTACGCATACTGGCTATAATTTACTGCAACAATTTTCGTCGAACTTGCTCTGGATGTGCTTGTGGAAAATCAATACTCCTGCACTAGGCAATTAAAGTAGTCCACGTAAGCTAGAAACGTGCATCTAAAACTGTTGCGTCGACAATTGCTCAGTTTGTATGTACGCCAACTTAAGGAATAGACAATTTAAGTATGGAATCCATGGATGCAACCCGACCTTATTGCACTAGAGAATACTTAAATTTGGCCATCAAATAACGTCATTGGAATGTCGCTCTTACATGAAAGTTGAATATGTAACGAATTAGGTTTTCAGCAGACTATATCACAGACTACGTATCAATCTACTAATGGCCTACTTGATTCTGCACGACCAAGGTTATGTATGCCGCCCATACGGTAACAACATCAATAAAATCTGAGAGGTTACTCATTGAAATAGTTTAAATGTACAGCCGTCATGAGTAACCCAGGAATTTCTTTTCCATCCGTGCATTTACACAAGAAGAAAGCTCTACATGAATCGGTCGTCCATGCAACGAAATAAACGCTATTTATAAGACAGATAAATAGCGGATTTTTCACTTAAATTTCGTCACTTAGAAATATGTCTTCACCGTACCTTTGGATTTAGTTGCTGTTATATGTGACTAGTGTGAAGCCACTTAGATTGCAAAAATACAGCCTAACAAATGAGAAGACTCAATTATACCTGATGAACGAACTGTGTTATTGTTAATGTTGAGATAACTACACCAAAATTCCAATGGTATTAGTAAAGCAGTTCCCCACTGCCGGATAAATTCATTATTCCTTGTTTCTCTCAGCTGCAACCATGTCTAAAAACCTTTTTTTGTTTTGCAAAAATATGGACCTTAAATCGTCTCGACTATTAGTTAAATAAGGCGGTATCCATCTGCTCAGTCGGAATGTAAATTATATTACCTACCAAAAATCTCTACCCTTTCTACTGATTTTCTCAGGTGTTTCATAAAAATATGTATAACGAATTCACACAAACTGGCTATACTGTCACCTGCCACTACTAACACACTACGAACATATAAATTATAATGACCTCAAGGAAATCGAAATATGTTATTAGGAAAGTTAATAGGAGTTGCTTTGATAATAGTAAATGCTCATGCAATGATGTAACTTAATTACAATTCAGCCAAAAACGGTGTATACGTAACTTGGTTTTGAAGCATTATTCTTGTGGATCCCAGGCGTTCTCATTACTTCGAGCATATATGAGCCTTTTAATTGTCTGACTTGCCAACAAGCAGGAAGTGAAATATAAACAAATACGATGCGAAATAGTGACTGTGAATTTTAGCCCTTGGGGTATGGTGAACATAGTGGACGGTAAGAAATTAAATGATCCAAGGAAAATAAGCACAACTGCATATAGTAAATTGCACCTAAAGTCCTGAAAATTCCGGTTGACAACTCACCACATGCATAATAATTATATCAACCATTACAATACAGATTACTAATTTCGTTTTTGATTAAAAAAGCAATGCAATAAAATGTTTTATAAAACTATGGAGTAAAACGCAATCATTAATTAAATATTGCAACAGTGCAAATAAAACCAACAAGTAGTGTAACAAGGTTTAGGAAACCGTCCAGTATGCTCGACCTTACCACCTAAGCGCAGGTTACCGGAGTCAGCAGATCAGTTCGATTGAGGGAACGCGTGAAACCACCGGGAGACACAGCGATGGCTGGACAGCGAATCACGAGTGGCACACGTATCCAGAAACCGACAAACAGGATTGGACAATAGAACATAGAGGGCGCACTGGCAACTCGAGAATCGCTATTAACGGCAAGTTTAGAGTGCAAAGCCAAATATGAGCGGTCCAAAGAAATACGGCCAATCAGATGCCAAGCACGGAATATGTGATCATTGCGCCAGACAGGAAGACAGCGCCCGAAGAGGAATAACATAACCCAATGAAATAAAAAGGGGAACGCGACCAATGAGGTGAACCGAAAAACAGAAGATCCACTGAGAAGGCTCGAAGATTAACAGTGTTTATTTCTTTTAAATATGCTACCCTATACTGAATAAACGCCTGTTTTCCGCTCGCCGCCATCGTGCCTTTTTGATCGTGTCCGTGTCCCATAACATGGTGACAGAGGAGAGAATAATCCGATGCCCAAGATGCACCTTGTAGTTGGAGGTCAACCGGCGATTCCGTTTCCATCCCCTTTGCAGATGACTGAGAGTTCACTACCAGAATTTTGGCGGATTTGGAAGAGCAAGTGGGCGGATTTCGCAACACTGTCTCAGCTGGACGCCCAGCCGATGAACTACCAACTCGCAATGTTTAGGCACGCTATTGGTGACGATGCAAGGAGGGTTCTTGAAACACTGAAGTTTGGCGACCAGAAGGCGGATCTATCCGAAGTGATGCGGACATTTGGCGGGCTCTGAGAAGCGCGTGTGAACGAGACCTGCCAACGATATCTGTTTTTGGACGCGATCGTTTATCGGGGGAGTCGTTCGAGAAATACATCACAGAACTGAACCTCCTGGCACGAACTTGCAATTTCTGTGAATGCATGAATGAGTCACTGATTCGGGATCGCATCGTTATTGGGATAAGGAACGATGAACTCACACGCCGCTTTCTGCGACAAAGGAACTTGTCACTGGAACAGTGTGGCGAAATCTGCCTCAGTGAGGCTAGAATAGATCAGCAAGTCGAACATCTGCGCGCCGAATAGAATACGGAGTTGTTCGCAGTTTTGCGGCCGCAGGCACCAACGTCCAGCGTAGGGTCGGACGTGCATGAAGTGCTCAAAGAAAGGTCACTTTGCTCGTTGCTGTAGATCATACAGAGTGAGTTTTGTTGCCGACGATGCCAGAGAACGGGAACAAGAATTGTTGATAACCAACATGGATGGCCGGGCGAAAAGCAAGTGCGTGTTTGCAACACTTTTGGTTCGAGGACAACCGGTACGTTTTCAGCTAGACTCCGGGGCTGCGGTTAACATCTTGCCTGAAAAATACTGCAAGGGAGTGTGATGTGAAGAAACTCAAAAGTGTCTCAAAATGTGGAACGGCTCAAGGCTGCAACCGAAGGGCATCGTCATTTTGGAGACGGTCAATCCAAAAGAAGGAACAGAAAACCCGCTGGAGTTCCTGATTGTTTCAACAGACCTTACGCCCATTCTGGGCATTGATTCTATCCAGAGATTTGGTTTTATTTCTTTGAACCACGAACGTTTTGTTCATGCGTGTGACGTCGAGGCAGATATTTTCGATAAGTACTCGAGTGTGTTTGATGGCGGAGTAGGGATGTTCGAAGGACCCGCTCACTTATCGTTAGAAGAGCTAGCAACACCGGTGGCGTTACCAGCTAGGAAGGTGCCAATTGCCTTTCGCGAAGATTTCTTGAACGAGTTGCAACGTCTCTGTAGTCTGGGAGTGATAGCTAAATTTGACGAACCGACTGATTGGGTCAGCCAGGTGGCGATTATTACCAAAACGTCAGGCGAGCTGCGTATATGCATTGATCCGAAATCGCTTAACGCTGCACTCAAGAGAGAGTATTTTACGTTACCGACACTAGACGACATGCCTCCGGTGTTATGCAATTCTAAAGTTTTCACGAAAGTCGACTTCGCCTCTTCGTCCTGGCACGTATCACTAGACGATGAGTCAAGCTACACGACAACATTTGGAACACCATTCGGGCGGTTCCGTTGGCTTCGTTTACCGTTTGGACTGCAAGTGTCTAGCGAAATCTTCCAGAAGCGACTAATGCAAGCGTTGGACGATCTACAGGGAGTATTCTGTGTAGCGGACGATGTGTTGGTTTTTGGCACTATTCGTGAAGATCACAATCAGAACCTTCGTAGCTTTTTACAACGTTGTGTTAAAAGAAACATCAAACTGAAACGCGTAAACATCGAAATACGCATTACAGAGGTTATATTTCATGGGCATGTGTTAAGCGCGGAAGGGCTAAAACCAGACCCTGAGAAAGTAAGAGCTATAAGAGATATGCCGTCCCCCACAGATGTGAAAGCGGTTGGCAGGCTAAATGGGATGATCAATTATCTGAGCCGGTTCCTGCCCAAGTTAGCTGATGTTATGATACCGATCAGGAAGTGGACTCATAAAAGCGAAAGCTGGCATTGGGTTGCAGAACAAGAAGAGGCCTTACAGGCAATCAAGGAACTCATCACTAACGCACCTGTTCTCGGCTACTATAATCCGCAACTCCCCATCGAGATTCAATGCGACAGCAGTCAATTCGGTATCGGGGCCGTACTCATGCAGAATGGGGAACCCATCGATTTTCGCAGTAGGACGTTGACAGAGACCGAGGGTCGTTACGCCCAGATAGAAAGAGAATGCTTGCAGTGGTTTACGCCGTCGAACGTTTTAATGACTATACATTTGGCCGGAAGACTACAATGTTTACAGATCACAAAACGTTGGTTTCCATCGCCAACAAGCCGCTACATGTTGTTCCCCGCCGCTTACCGAGAATGCTTATTCGCCTTCAAAAGTACGACCTAGAGATTGTGTATCGACCTGGACCCGAAATGCGCATCGAAGACACATTATCCAGGGCATATCTGTCAGACACCCCAGAGGAAAAAGAAGATTCAGATTTCGTTCATGCAGCACAAATAGTAGCTGTTACCGAGGAGCGATTGAAACAGCTCCAGCAGTGCACGGAGGAAGATGGGTTATGCAAACAACTGAGACAGACAATACTAAGTGGCTGGCCCAAGAACAAGAAAGATCTACCAGGAGACCTGACCCCGTTTTTCCATTTTCGTGATGTACTCATTGTCCAAGATGGATTGATATTCAAAGGCAATAGGATACCAATCCCTAAAGCGTTGCAGCGCGCGATGATAGAGATTGTCCACTATGCACATTTGGGTTTCAACATTTGTATGGCCAGAGCGCGAGAGCTAATGTTTTGGCCGGGAATGACCAGCCAAATACGAGATTACGTCTCAAATTGTCTGGCATGCCGAACAACCGACGTACGTCAGTCAAAAGAACCGATGATGCTCCGTGGCGTTCCGTACAGGCCCTGGCAGATGGTTGCAGTAGACATCTTCAACCACGATGGAAAACGTTACTTAGTTTTGGTTGATTATTTCAGTGATTACTTTGAAATCGACGCTCTTGCTACGACCAGTACAGACGCAGTGGTGAATAACCTACGATGTCAATTTCTCGCCACGGAATACCGGAGGTAGTAGTCTCGGACAACGGGCCGCAGTTTGTTTGCGCAGAGTTCCGAAAGTTCACCAGAAAGTGGGATTTCCATCACCGGCTTACTAGCCCATATCACAGCCAACCAAATGGAAAGGCCGAGTCGGCGGTAAAAGAAGCAAAGAAGGTGCTTACCAAAGCTAAGGAGACTCAGGAGGACCCTTATATTGTGTTGCTAGAACGCAGAAACACGCCATCAACAGAAATTGGGGCAAGTCCGGTGCAGCGAATTTGCAGCCGGAGGACAAGAACGTTGATACCAACAGCGTCAAATCTGCTAACACCTGAAGTATCACCAACGACCTCGATACACGAGCGGTTAAGAAAAAGAATGCTTAGGCAAAAGAGATACTACGATCACGGGGCGAGAAAACTCCAACCTCTAGCATTGGGAGAAGTGTGGGTGCAACCAGTACCAGGATCAGAGGGACACTGGAGGAAGGGAGATATTCAAAGCCGCAAGGGAGAGAGAAGCTACGAAGTGAAGCTGGGGACACTACAATTAAGCGGAACCGAGCAAAAGTCCGGAAAACAGGTTGTACACGTTTTACCCAGATGGAAAACCGATAACAGCAGCCAAGACAGACACGCGTCACCCCTGCAGAAGGAAAGAAACTAACACGCAGCGGAAAGCGGTATGGACATACTGCGGCGCAATCCTAACAAAACAAAAGGAAAAGGATGTAACAGGGTTTAGGAAACCGTCCAGTATGCTCGACCTTACCACCTAAGCGCAGGTTACCGGAGTCAGCAGATCAGTTCGATTGAGGGAACGCGTGAAACCACCGGGAGACACAGCGATGGCTGGACAGCGAATCACGAGTGGCACACGTATCCAGAAACCGACAAACAGGATTGGACAATAGAACATAGAGGGCGCACTGGCAACTCGAGAATCGCTATTAACGGCAAGTTTAGAGTGCAAAGCCAAATATGAGCGGTCCAAAGAAATACGGCCAATCAGATGCCAAGCACGGAATATGTGATCATTGCGCCAGACAGGAAGACAGCGCCCGAAGAGGAATAACATAACCCAATGAAATAAAAAGGGGAACGCGACCAATGAGGTGAACCGAAAAACAGAAGATCCACTGAGAAGGCTCGAAGATTAACAGTGTTTATTTCTTTTAAATATGCTACCCTATACTGAATAAACGCCTGTTTTCCGCCCGCCGCCATCGTGCCTTTTTGATCGTGTCCGTGTCCCATAACAAGTAGCATGCGTAGTTAAATGTTGCCATTCAATGTATCGGCGGCATTATTCCAGGACTTTGTGAGTTTTCGCCTGGAAAACATTCACCCTATAAAAGCCACAAATGTTGTTTTAACAACACTATGACGTGGCGGATGTGACTCGCCACCGAATAATGTCACAGCCCATGACTCCACTCTGGCAAATCAAAAAGCGTCACATTTCACCATTCTTGATACTTTCATTACACTGTCAATTTAACATCTGCATATACTGTCGTCTTATTCTTTCTAAGAAATCACCGTTGCAATTTAAGTTACTTACACCCGTACTCAGTACCGCCACACCACCCTCGATTCTGCATTTCAATTCTATTCTAATCGATCATCCGGGATCCTTGGCATATTATTGGCTGATGCATGACTGCAATACATGGCAGACTAAATTTTCCCTTACAAACCAGTCCCCATCTCACGACAATTCAACTCGTATTATACACCCCTACCAATATACAGTTGCAATTCTGAACGTTTGGACAATTTGCTACTGTTGCTGTTACAACTGCAGCAAAATGTATGTACAATTGCACCTACCTGATCCTGTCTACATGGGAGTGCTTAGCATAGTCAATAATAACAAAATTATTTATTTACTTACATTAACCTAATATACTTGGTTATTACTAGAAACTGAAAACAAACTTTTAGTTGAAAGGAATTGTTCTTTGTTTGTCTATTAGGTCAATATGGATTTTCGCACTACAGACTGGTTGAACAATACCAAAATTTTCAATCGTATTCGTGCATGCTGCTTTGCGAATTAGCAAATTTCTTTAGTCAGAAAAATGGCGTACAAAACTAATTATTATTGTACAATATTGTAGTTATTGTACTTATTACACTTATAGTTGAGTTATCAGAAAACGCTGGGTTGGAAGGCGGCATGCATTGCAAGTTTCACAGTTGCATGTTTCACCTTTAACATAGGAAGTCTATTCCGTTCCGAACCTATCAGTTCCTGCCGGCATCTTTCATCGTGCTTGATTTTGGACTCCCTGCTCTCAATTCGCAGCACTGACTGAGTTTTATCGTTTCTGCCTCATGCTTTATGACGGCTCTCAGTCTGTTGAAACAACTTTATAGAATGCCTCATATATACCTACGTTCACATACTTTGAACTTCAAGAAATGCCTCTATTACTTTGCTGTAAACTGGCGAACAGCTGCATCTGCTGCCTTCCCTTACACAGCCTATATTAGCTCCCTTCTAGCAAGCTAAGACGGCTTTAATACCCTGCGTGACGCTGCACCTTAGCCCGTTAATTATTGTCACACACATGTCAAATCTTAGCTGTATTCTGAACTGTTCCCTGTAAACCGGCGTCCAACCCCACCACTTGTTTTACAATGCTTGGTCTGCATCGAACCTCTTATCCCAGGAAGTTATGATGACTTAATGAACAAGTGCGACGCAGCGCCATAACCTCGCATGCGCTGATGTGCGCGTAATTTTAGTATCTATATCGCCTTCAACACTTCAATGTAAAGTCGTCCAGACATATTACATGATTTGATTAGCCAGTTGCATCACCTCTCTTTTCACAGCTGGATACGATTACTTTATTAACAGGCGCTACACAGCGCATAAAATCTGTTTTCCTTATGAATAATTTCCCTTTACTCGCTGCTGTCTCTGGCACATAAATGTATACCGTCTTACAGCTCTGCTTTCACACTAATCGCATTGCCTCTGCATTTATTTTTATCTGCTTTCGCCCTTTCGTTGCATCGCTAGATTCTCTCTCCTAAGTTAGGTTGCCAATAAGTAGACACGCATTTGACCTTGCTACCCATCACTTAGCTCCCTACCCATTTAGTTAAAATCTATAAATGGTGACCTCAGTAAATGCTTCGTTGCATGTCGTACATCCGATTTCCTCCGTCCAACTTGTACTTAACAGAGTAATTTCAGGTAGCTAAAGTCTGCTATTGGTTATCCTCATTTGGCTGGCTCATCACTCCTAACTTCTCTGAAGTCTGAATAATGTACTTTAGGAAGTTCCCGGAGGTTACGCGACAGTACGACTAACCGCCTATTCGCATCAGTGGATTAAATTTAACAAACATGGACAGCTGCAACTCACACGTGCGTGCAAATTAGGTAAAATTGCCATTCCGCGAAACCCGGAAAAATGCAGCTAGATGGTAGCGAATCTACTACGCAAATGCGATGAGAAAGCGCAACCTTTCTTCACCATGTTATATAAACGCCTAAGAAAAACACGATTGTAGCCCCCGTCCTATTATTTGGATTACATAGACAGAACCAGTTATATCCATCCTAAAATCAAGGAAAAACAATCAAAATGGCATTGGCAAGACTAAGGCAATTCGAAGTGATTTCCTCCAGAGTTTCTGTGCACGTAGCACAGATTGATGAGGCGTAATTAGCAACGCCTGAAAAATGCCAATTTTTGGGATTTACTTGCGCAATTTGACTCCGAATATAGTTTAGGATTCACGTGATGACAGGTTGTAATGTGTTGTTGTGATAGGTGATTCCAAGTTTGCATCCAGCCTCAGATATGCCAGGTTTAGTTGCACTGCTCTTCTCCCAACCACTTGGTAAATGTTCGGGTATCTTTGATCTAACTGCCAGTTAATTATGGCTATGTAAATGTCACCTCAACTGCAGGTAAAATGATGATCAACGAGAGAGACCAAATTACCCGAAGATATTCTCCTACGGTTACGAAGAAAAGACGCTAAAGTGGTATGCATACGTCGCAATAGCGCGGTCATTTGGTGAACGTTATGGCTGACCAATTCATTTGCCACATGGCACGAACAAATGAACCGCCATTTTCTCAGCCGTCCGCACCGGCGTTTTTCTACTGGTTGTTCTGCTTTGTACCTGACCCAAATTTTTGGGCTCAACTTAGTAAATCAAGTATTACATAGAAATGTTTCTACAGTTTTTAGTGTATCGGAGCTGCAGATACCGCTAACTCGATAGAAAAATCTTCGCTAAGCCACGTCTGTATGTGGATGGGGCGAAGCTTAAAATGTGCGAGTACTTTTATATCTGCCTTGAAGAAATGGCTAAAACGGTTCCACTGTTTTTCATTGCACAAATCAGCCAAATCTTATGAGATATTAGACTTCTTATTTACCCGTTACTTGGTAATTTTACCTTATGTTTACGTTAATGCGCCACATGTTTCAGCACAAATGTTAGGATGAAATATATTGACTATATTATATGAATTGCGTGGTTTGTATAATATGTAGAAACGACACATTTGTGAAAATGACAAGAATTCTGAAATTTGCTCAGTGCTTTTGGTGAACTTCAAATGAAAATCATTTATTTCCTTGGCGCTCAAACAATTAATAGTGTGCATTTAAACAAGAGCGGTTTGTAACACAGAAGAAGTGTTCACGGTAAAACCGGTGTACTTATGTTGATATTAAACAATACTGTTCAAATAAATCCAAAATGTATCCTCAAAGTATGGATGGAGTCTGGGTTGATAAACAACCCGTTTTCAAAATGGTATAAAAGTATTCATTCCAACGGAATACTGCAAATCCCTGCTAAACATGTAAGTATGTGTAGCATCAAGTTTCTGAGTTTATGCAACAACTATTTATTTCCGTTAGATCTAATGCCATCAGTGCACTTTAAGTATCAATATATGGCAACCGGACCCGCTATCATAAACCAACAATTAATCGTCATTGCTGCACATTATAGGTTAGGTACGCCTAAATATAACTAGATCCTAATGGAAACGGAAAATATTAGCAAACCACTGGACAAAGAAGCTATTTCATTAAAACCAAAATCCGTTCGTCAAACCTTAGGAAAATTTAGAATATATCCATTAAGGCGTAACTGTAGTAAATGTGTATCTGCAAATCATCGATGTGAATTTTGTACGGAGTGCGAGTACCATAAAAATAAATCTACCACGGAATGCCCTTAATGATCAAATTTAGTGACCGGAACCAGGTTATGTATTTGATAGTATTTGTAGAGTGGTTTTGCTCAGACAAAAGCTTGTTATGCTCGTTAGGGAAATGTTAAACCATTCTGGTATATACAACACTCGTTAGCATGAATTAAGCACTATGTTTTTTATGTTTGATGACTAATGATTCATTTTTACAGCGTCGTTATGATGGTCGCGCCCTTGTTTATAGCGTTTTTTGAAGAATAAACGCCGACTATGTTTTGATGGACTTGATTTAACCACGGCTAATGCAGGTTAACTGTAAGTAATGTTTAAAAAGTATATAAATTATATGTATTGCTAACATAGATCGGGACCGTTTTGTTCAGACGGATGGGTGGTAGGAGCAAACGACTCTTTTTAAAAGGTGTGGTTTGTACTAGTGTTAAAAATATTTTACATTTGGCCGGGATTATTTTGCGCTAATCTGGAGTCCTTACTTTCTGCTAGAACGTCTGATGAAGAGTATTTGGAAACCATTCAGAAAACCATTAATCATTAAAATTAAGCTGATACAAACACAAGGACAATGTGTCATCATTTTTATGCAACGTTAGTTTTTTGTGATATATATCGTATAGTACGTAATACAGACCGATGCATTTTGCACAGCTTTTCGATTCAGTAGATTGGCGTTCATTTAAAAAAAGATTGTACGAAACTGGAAAGATATCACATGCGAAATTCATTCAAGAATTCACTCACAAACAGTGTCTTCATTGCCTTTTAACGTCATCCGTTAGCGACTGAAAAACGTTAAAAGAGGATTTGGTGTGCCTATAATGGATATGTTACCGCAATGTAGAATACCCACAGTTCATTACACGTTTGACGTTTGTGTCCGATGACTAAAGCAAAAAGTATGTTATGCCTATGTTTCCGGTTCCTAGAATGTACAAAGTCGTCGTAAACTCCTTACCGCAAACGTTGCTATTACCTAACATTTTAATGCGATTAATTTGCATGGGGACCCGACTTTGTGGATCGTGTGACATACCGTCTCACATTTGCATATATTATCGGCTAGCTTACCTGTTTCATGTGAAATGACGTCTGGTCACTACACTGTCTGGTTCATTGAAATCTGTTATGACAACCTTACGCTCCATTAACCGCGAATATATCACAATGCGATCACTTCAATTGACAAATAGAAGATCAGGTGTCACCTGAAATCTTTCAAATGATATACGGTAGATGTGCGGCCAAACGGATAGAAACAACTTTGTTTCCACTTTTACTGAGTTTAGGGGTCGACTACGGCAGAGATTTACAAATTTGGATTCATTTGATCATGTAGTTATTCTGCCGGCTAACTTATGTTCGGCAATATACAGCAACTATAATGAATCAGACACTTGCTGCGTAATTAAGCAAAATCCCAAATGAAGTTATTTGACCTCTACTGGTTCCCAAACCCGGTTACCCTCACACGGTGTTAAACAATTTGCTCTGCTAATAAAACTGACGACCATATATCTAACAAAGTATGTGTATAAAGCATATGCTTGTCTTCTATTCGAATATTGCTCATTAATATTCACAAACGTAAATATTTGCAACATAATCAAGCTCGATAATGTGCCACTACTTTTTACCAAACTGTTGTTAATGCTTGAAATAACTTACCAAAAGCGGTTAGATTACCCTAAGCTAGAGCCATTATTTCTGAGAAGAATTAAGTTCAAAAAATAGTGCTGTCAGATATAGATCATATTATTCCTGGGGAACCAGTTACTAAATAGTTAAGCACATTCCACCCATATGCTACTAGGTATACATTATCTAGCTTTCATGTCCTTAGAATACGTACGAGGCTGCTTTCGAATTATTTTCCAAATATAAAACACGTTATGAAATAAGCTGCCTGGGCCCATTAGATTCAAACAGCCGAGGATGTATTTCATACTCAGGAGTCAAAAACACAGCACCGTGGAGCAGGTACTAAGTAAACTGGAAGAATATACTGCACAAGATGATATTTATGAGAAAATACTCAGAGAACATCTATATAATCCAAATTACATTAGGCCGGCTTAGTCCTAATCTTGAACATTGGCTTTGTGAATCCGTTTAAATATCTTTCCGCTCATTTCTTAAAAGATGCAAGTGTTTTTTTACTTTGTTTTGTGTACTATGCTTGCATGATTTGGCAGATTTCAGTCCACTTCATTTCACCGAAAATCCTAGTAGTCTTCGGTAAGTTGCATTATTTTCCATTTATTTGTTCCCTGTCCATCAAACATACCTTGACATATTTTTACAAAACCACCATGCTAAGCTGTAATAAAATAACTCAGCTAGCTGCTACACTATTTCTCCTATGAAAACCCAAATGTTGCCCATGATTTTACCAATCCACACCACTACATTTTGGCTCTGATCAGTCCTTAATTTTCCCCATACCTTTACTCACGTCATTCTATAATATCAAAATAACAATGTAACAGAATGAGAGGCAGCCCCAATTTTGGACAGTTATTGTCGTCCGGCTCTTTACTATTTCGTGTTCAATTTAGCTGTCCTGGAAATTAACCTTGTGTCACGGTGACCCCTGGCATCTGGGATATACCGAGTTTCAGGACACCTGTATTCCATTACATCCCAAATAACTATCTCCATTAAACTCCCTTTTGTATTTCCCCATTCCCCGCCATTCGTCAGTAGAAGCGTATTCTTAATGACAGGTGGACTCCCAGGTTCCATTTTCCTTCACAAACGTTTACTCCTTTGTATAATTAAAATAGCGTAGTCCATACTAACGACAGCAGCTGCGCCACACTAGCCTTAATGACGCCTTAGTACTAAGCACTATAACGGTCACAATGCAGTTAGATTCAGCTCATGACCGCAAACTCAATAGAACTTTAAATTGTAGGACGAGCCGATATAATGTAAATTATGGGAATGCTAAAACGGCCAAATATAAAATGATAAAAGAAATTTCAGCCTTTTGACTCCGAATAACAGGATCCGTAGCGGTCCAGATTCAACCTATGCTTTTTTGTTCTATCTTAGTTTTATATGTAGGATAGTAGTCATACATGTTTTGTGTATTCGCTGTGGACTTGATTTACCTTGGACAATATAAGCACTGTAGCCATGATGCTAAGACTTGCAACACAGATCTACTATTCCTGATGGATGTGCTCAAGTGAGTCCGTAGATATTCAATCTTCCAGGCTGGCGTCGTTGCAAGCTATGAGTAACGTTGTTATTGCGCAATGCTGCATCTAGTCAACATTTAGAATTCATCCGGCACTAGCAACTATGTCGGTTTTCTTATTGCGTCATTTGTTAAAATGCTGAGATTTTCCAAATAATGCAAATGGAGATTTCACTGTACTTAGTGCCAGAGTATAACTAGTGGTTTATTCGTTTTCACTCTGGAGTACACTTCACAATTCTCAGAACGATAATTTATTTCTAGTAGTGTCTACTCGGATAATAGGGAATAATTGGAAAAGCACTCCCCTAAGTTTACGTAGCCTTGCAGTTTCATGTTAACAAAGTTGAAGTATATATTTGAAAACTCAGAAGATATTCATATTTAATGTCCAATATGTTGTGGCGCTTACTTACATACTACTGTTGTGTTACTTCTTCCCTTAGTCCGCTTTGTACTGAAAACACTGAACATGATTCAATCGACTGATGAAGTTGGATTGAGCTCAGCAGGAGACTGAATGACTGGCTATGTAGCGGTATCAACCCCACTTCCAACTGCGACAAATCGTTTTCAAATTTCTTTAATTATACAAGCGTGCACGGCTTAGCAACTAGCGCATATATTGTAAAGAACAACTACATTAGAGTTAAGAACCGCATCACTCTGCTGTCTACTCCTTTCCCATCCGTTTTTTCTTTATGCATATTGTGCGATAAAGGCCTTAATGCACTGTACAAATACAAGCTGCCCATCTCTCATTATGTACTCCGTTTCATCTTCTCTTCTACTGTGTACTGCCTATGGTCTTCTCCTCCACTGGGTCTTAATAGTTGATTGTGTGATTATAGTGCATTTGTGTTGGTTGGATTTTAGCCTGTGGTTTGCGTCCTACTACCAGGACTTTTGCAGAGTAAAACGTTGGCTGCGTAAATGGAGCAAACATGCTAAACAGAGGACAATTTCAAACTTCTATTAGCAAGCCGGAACTGAAACCCTTTGTAATTTAATCACCACTGACCCCATTGGAACGTTTCGCGGTTGGCGTGAAATCAGGGAGGTGGAAATGGACGAAATTTTACTGAAAGCCGTTCCTCCAATTAAAAGCGGAAAGTTTATTACTTAAAACCTTGCGAATAATTAAAAAATGGTTTTAATATCCTTAGAATTTCACGCTTCCTATTTGTGGACAAGAGTTTGACAATGCCGGCTTCACATTTTGGTAGCCAATGCTATTTGTCCTGTTCAAGGAACCAGATTTGATAAATATCCCATTGCTTGGAAGAAAGCTTAGGCGACTGCTTCTCGCTTCTCTGTAACATGGCGTTACGTGCTTTCGGTATGTGTTAGTCACCATCCTGTTATCGTTCATATTGTTTCGCCTGATTTAACGTGTTTCGGGAGACGAAGGATGCGAAGCATGTATTCTTGACCCACTTCTTTCATCGAATTGGCTATGGTTATCAGCCATGAAGACGACACGGCAGGACGTGTCAGCAAACAGCCTCAGGCCAATTATTTCTTGATGTCCAGAGAGGAAAACAGCGGTCAGGCACTTGACATCTTGGAACTTGACTGGATTTTGTTTTTGTCGAAAGTTTGTGCCACATGCTCAGGCTTGCGGACACAACCGACCAGCCACGTTTACTGCAAACCGGGAGCTACAATCACTTCAAATCATTGGGGAAATTCCTAGACTGTCACTTGCATCCACCCATTCATAGGTCAGTACAACAGATCGTCAGCGTATTTATGCCTTAGTCAACACAGCAGCATCCTGCTTGCTTAGTAAACCCGGTTTATGCACTTGGGGCCAAATCCTAACTGATAATACCTCCTGAAAACCACAAATTGCAAGTAGCTGAAGATGCGTTGCATCGCTGTGGTAGACCTGATCGTTGGCAAAGAATAGCTGTCAACTCCCATGTGTGCAGACGTGCAAATGACGTGAAACGTAGTGCTCAGCACAAAGTTTACAAATATTTAGGGTGAATGCCTATCCATGCGACACAGGTAGATGAAGTTTGCTTATCCTCAGTTGGCCTTTACAGTCGATTAAAACAATTTGCCATGGTGTGTCCAGCGAGCCATCCACCAAAAATGTACGAAACTGATAAATACTTTCGTATTTCTTGTGAGTGACCTACTTCTACATGAATCGTTCAACAATTTGTAAAATATAGTAAGATAATGTGTTTCGAGGTTCGTTTGACAATGGTCACCATTAGTATGTTCTACTGGCATACGTCACAAAATTGACGTAACGTCCGAAAGGCAATCACCTAGCGACTATGCCGTGTACCCGTGCAATATCGAGCAGAGCTCTAGAAAATTATAAGATACTTGATAAAGGTGAATAATATCACTCCGCGAAATCATTATGACAGTCATCATATTGCTCGTTAAAATAAAGAACCGCACATTGCGCATCTGTGTAGACTACCGAAAATTGAACCATGTGACATCAAAGGCTCGTTCCCTGTGCATCATATAAATGATACTTCAAGAGCCACTGGCCATCAATTAGATTTCTACCCTTTTTCTTTCATCTGCGTCTTGATAAGTACTGGTAAGTTTGGCGGATCGGAAAAAGACTTTTGTGTTACCATCAGGCCTGTACATTTTACAAAAAGTTAGTTGACGTAGCAAAAGTACGGGTTATTATTCAAAGCATAAATTAACTAGTCCTAAGAACCTTGTTCCCAAACCAATGCCTACTACACTTAGACGACGGAATGGTGCATAACGGCATCCCGGAGCACCTTTGCAAAAATTTAGACGTGGCATTAAACAGTCATCTAGAACTTAACACAAGTTACAGTTACACACTTGCCGTTTATTAAAGAAAGTCGTCACGTTCTCAAGGCTGTTCTTTACCTCATTTGGTGTTCACGGTGAAACAAACAATAAAAAGGCGATCCAAGATTGGCCCAGCCAGGCGCTGCTGTTGAGGTGCGGCATAGTTTGGTCTCGCTTCTTAACCCTACGGGTTCGTTCGTAACCTTGCGTACATTGCTGGGCTGATGCATCGTTTGACGACAAAGCGATCAATCAAGTTGACTTACCAGTGTAAGAAAGTCTCTATGCGACGGCATTGATAAAATCACAAATTGCAACAATTCCGGACCTTCTTCCACCGCCAGTCAATTTATCAACGACACAGTTGGTAGCTTTACCAGAATCAATGACGTGCTGTTGTAAGAAAAATCCGTCGGGATGGAGAATATAAATACTTGTAGAAGTAAATATCTGAGTAAAATGGAATTAACTACTGCACGAAGCGTAATGTGAGGGCAGATTTGGTAGACGTCACAAAGCGTTTTCGTCATTTTTCGCCCTGTTGGCGTCATGTTATTCGTACGGAGCAGCATTCCCTCCAGCGGCTACAAAACGTTTGCGGCCCCGCAGGGCAGGTCGCTTGTTAGCAGGAAATATTCGTAAGATATGACGCAATGCATTCATAGGCCCGGAAAACAACAGGCTAACTGTTACGCTATTTTAAAATGCACGAGTAAACACCACGGCAACTATAACTCCTGCGCAAAATAAGTAAAAATAATTACAAACTGTGTACCTCTATTACACAACCGTTCTTCTGCCACTATGTTTTAAGTCATTGTACTATAAGGGCTTTTTTACGCAGCGCTCAAATAGTCTGCCCATGGCCCATCGTTTTCATCGTTAGATGTTCGCATACATCGAGTCTAACTATGTATTGTGTAATTATGCATGCCCATATGATAGTTGATTATCTGCTTGTGTGTTTAGCTCGCATTACCCAGACAATTGTGTAATACAGCTCGGCCACATAATTCCCAAATCCTTCCCCTTGCCGGATGGCGCTGGTTAAGATGTAGGGTACATGTTAACCGATACTAGAGTCTATGTAAATTATACGCCCTTCTAACTGAACTATTTGTATTTGAAAAATGGTAGCTGATATAATATTTTACATAATTTCCTCGCATAGGTTTAGAGAATATGTAAGGAAACGCTTCAAACTTGTTAATGGTTAATTATTTTAAAGACATCTTTCAATAAAAAAATAAGACTTATTTATGATTTTTGTACGAAGGACGTCGACGGCTAGCCTTTATCAAACTTAAAAGCAGAAAATATAAATAGCAACTTTTCCAAATATCTGTGTTAATGCTTCGCAAGCTATGTTTCAACATTCACTTTTCCATATATCTTTATTCACTGAAACCAAAAATCCGAACACACCAAATTGGCTGGTTTTGAGAAACCGGCAAGCAATAAGCAAGTATGCATAAGAAACTTAGTTCCTATATAGAAACCATTGCAGCAAGTTATAATTCTTTCAGTGTAGTTAGCAACGTTTTTCTAACTACGCTGAAGTTTTAAAACATTTAGATGAAGGTAACAATGCACTGAACGCTAACCCAAATTTTAATCTCCTAATGACTTAATTAGTTCCATAATTCCGAATTTGAGTCGATGTCTAAATAGGTATAAAACGCTTTATGTGTCATATCTTTGCAGTTTTAAAAGCTGAGTAAGTCGCCGACACCAGAGGATACGTGTTACGTATGATAAATCAAACTAACCAAGTTATATAAAGAAAATATGTAGCTTTATGAAGCAAACTTTAAATAAGGAAACATGCAGAATCCAATGATTTTGCTTCTACTATGGCTTAAATTAACATTTGTTTAATTAACTCCAGATGGATTATTACATATTCTGCTGCACTTTGTATAAACGTTTAAGAAACCCCTAGCCCAAATAGTTTAACCATTGAGGTTTCAGAATTTTAATAATAATAATAATTTTAATTACAAGCTACAATAACTTTGTATTTTTAATTCAAATTGTCGCTAAATTTGTGCTGTGCATAAAGTATGAATTGCGCATAAGTTGATGTTAGTTTCCTACTTGGATTCCATTGCATAGGAGGATAATGATGTTGGTCATTACCGTAATTATTATTGATCAACTTTTTGAAAAATTACCTCATATCGGTATTTATATGCTATAAATATATTTTAGTTATTTCCAACTGGCAAGCAAATGTTAGTGTCAAATTGTAACTGAACTTTTTATTACTTGACAAAACATTCCTAGCATGTTGATGTTCTATAACATTTCATGAAACTTGTTTCTTTTATTTAAGAGCTTTTTAAGAAACAAACTATAATATTGTATCAAAATAAGTAGAACTGTTCTTAAATTGTGTAAATGTACAGTGATTTGCTTTTTCATCATTTTAAATAACCGCACTGTTTAATGGGTGACTGCAACAAGTGCTTGCGTGAATGCAGATCAAATACGTAAACAAAAAACCATTTTGTATTAAATAAAAGATTAAAAGCAATTCTATTTTACGCGCAGTCAACCTCTAGCAAGTTACGTTGAGTTTTGATATTCATATCCTCAAAACTGGGAAGTAGAATTTTGTTGTCTTATGCAGTGGTGTTTCCGCTCAGTTGTTTTGAATCTATGAGGATAATGGATGTATCTTACAAGAGAACACGCTCAATAGCGTCAATACATTTATTGTAATTAATGCTTATTAGCGATTTGTATTATATTATGGATTAACTTTTATATAGCAAAATCTCTCTAAAGCATTTCTAAAGGTAAATATAGAAAGCTTTTACATTATAGATTTCAACATTTTACACAGTACACTAGTACTTTTGCCATTTCCCGACCCGTTTTCTCCAAAGTAATCGTGGGGCATTTTAGTTTATATTCTGGCACTAAACACCTCTCTTTTGTCCATAATGACAAGCATGCAACGCTGATATTCGCTACATGGTCAGGACGGCAAATGTTTGCCTTTATTTTTTACTCTTTATTATTAAAAATATTACTGAAAAGTCGACCTATAACTTGCAATCACTGCGTCTTGCTGTTCAACCTCTTTTATTACGGTGATTCAAATCACGGTGTATCACAAATTTGTTGAAGCTTAGAGCTATATCTGATGTAAAGGCGGCAGCGAACTCAACCTGAGCAGCAATCCTCATGTTTAACGCATAATGATGGCGGAAGCGAAGGGAAGGTTGTATGATTTCAGCAAACTTGTGGGCAATGTCTAACATGCTATTCATTTATTCAGAGCATCACATTATGTGACAAATATTCAGATTTTGAATTTTGATTTTAGCTTAATTCCGGTGTATGTTAGGCTTACTCACAAAACATCGGGATAATTAAGTAGCTATTTTCTACTGGATTATATGCCTTGTATTACCTAAAGTGAACTGCTTTTGGCGCTTCACTTAGAAATACCTCCTTTCAAACAGACTGTCTTATTCGCTGAAGATATTTACCTAAAACAAAAAGGTTAGTTCACATGTTGCAATAACATAAGCTGGCCTCAGGTTTCACATAAAACAATTAACGCCGTCCTTGGTTGATTAGTTAAGGTAAATAGTCTCTCGAATAACGCAACCCGTCGCCTATGTTGGTTCTGCCTATTAGCAAAAAGTACCTGTTCCACCACTCTAGTACATCTTGATCACGGTTGTGGATCGCGAA
>OX104059.1:60317857-60343049 GCA_944474145.2 Dicrocoelium dendriticum | reverse complement strand
GCAGATCCACACAAGCCTTAATGACGCCTTAGTACTCCACAGCACATCTGACCTAATGCATTCAACTTCAACTCATGACCGCAAACGCAACAAAACTTTAAATTTTAAGACGAGCCGATATAACTTAAATTATGTGAATAGTACAACAGCCAAATATATGATGATAACTAAAATTTCAGCCTTGTGACTCCTAGTAACATGATCCGCATCGGTCAAGATGAAATCTATGTTGTTCACGTTCTATCTTAATTTTATATGTAGGATAGTAAACATACATGCTTTGTGTATTAGCTGTGGACTTGATTTACCACAGAAAAGATAAGCAATGTAGTCATGGTGTCAAGATTTGCACCAAAGTTCAACCATTCCTGATGGATATGCTCAAGTGAGTCCGTAGATATTTAATCTTCCTGGCTCTCATCTTGGCAACGTATGATTAATGTTTCTATTGTGTTATGCTACATTTAGTCAACAATTCAGAATGCATCCGTCACAAGCGAATATGTTTGTTTTCCTATAACAGCAGCGTCATTTGTCAAAATGCTGAAATTTGCCAAATAATTCAAATTGAGCTTTCACTGTACTTAGTACCAGAGTCCAAATAGTGGTTTATTCTTTTTCACTCTGGAGTAAACTACACACAGGGTAAGGCTCTCAGAATAAGAATATATTTCTGGAAGTGTCTACTCAGATAATAGGGAATAATTGGGAAAGCCATCACCTAAGTCTATGTATCCTTGCATCTTCATGTTAACAAAGTTGAAGTTGATATTTGAAGACTCAGCAACTATTTGTTTTCACTGGCCAATATTTTGTAGCTGTTGCTTACATACTTTTTACTGCTGTTGTATTATTTTCTCCCTGAATCCACTATGTACTCAAAACACTGAACATTTTCAATCGACTGATGAAGTTGGACTGCGCTCAGCAGCAGACGGAATGAATGGCAATGAAGCGGCATCAACCCCAAATCCAACTGCGTCATATCGTTTTCAACTTTTTTTTAATTTTGCTAATGTACACGGCGTAGCAACTAGCGCTTATATTGTAAAGAACAACTAGTTTGGAACTGGGAACCGCATCACTCTGCTGTTCGTTCCTTTCTCATCCGTTCTTTGT
This sequence comes from Dicrocoelium dendriticum, assembly GCA_944474145.2. Lineage (NCBI taxonomy): Eukaryota > Metazoa > Platyhelminthes > Trematoda > Plagiorchiida > Dicrocoeliidae > Dicrocoelium > Dicrocoelium dendriticum. Next base: position 60,341,930 of record OX104059.1, on the reverse strand, counting down.
TTAAGCGCATTGTGCGATAAAGGATTTACTGCAGTGTACAATACAAGCTGCCCATGTCCCATTATGTATTCCGTCTCATCTTCTCGTCTATCGTGTTATCCATCCACTGGGTCTTAATAGTGCGTTATGTGATTATACGTGCATTTATGATAGTTGGATTTTAACCTGTGGTTTGCGTCTTACTACCCGGAGTGTTGCAGACTAAAGAGTTGGCTGCGTAGATGGAGCAAAATTCCAAACCGAAGACAATTTCAAACTTCTATTAAAAAGCCGGAAGTGAAACCTGTGTAGATATGTCACCACTGACCCCATTTCAACGTTTTTCGGTTGGCGTGAATTTAGGGTCTTGGAAATGGACGAAATTTAACTAAAACCGTTCCTCCAATTAAAAGCGGACAGTTTAATCCTTAATACCTTGCGACTATTTCAAAAAATGGTTTTAATATCTTTAGGATTTCACGTTTCCGATTTGTAGACTAGATTTTGTCGATGTTGGCTTCACCTTTTGGTTGCAGCTGCTATCAGCCCCGTTCAAGGAACCAGATTTTATAATTATCACATGACTCGGAAGAAAGCTTGGGCGACTGCTTCTCGGTTCTCTGTAACATGGTGTTACGTGCATTCGGTATGTGTTGGTAGCCACCCTGTAATCGTTCATATTGTCACGCCTGATTCAACGTGTTTCGGGCGACGAAAGCTGCGGAGCATTTATTCGTGACCCACTACTTTCATCAAAGTGGCTATCGTTATCGGCCATAAATACGACACGGTGGGACGGGTCAGGAAACTACCTCAGTCCAATTACTTACTGATATCAAGCTCAGAGCGAAATACAGCCGTCAGGACCTTCAGATCTTAAAACTTGTGTGAATTTTGTTATTGTCGAAAGTTTATGCTACCTGCTCAGGCATGCGTACAAAACTGTCTGGCCTCGTCTTCTGCTGATTGCAGCACAAATCGGGAGCTACATACACTTAAAAGCATTAGGGAAATTCCTACGCTGTCCAATGAATCAATCCGTTCAGTAAGTCAGAACATCAGATCGTGAGCGTATTATGCCTTAGTCAACACTGCAGCATCCTGCTTGCTTAGTAAAACATGTTCGTGCACTGAAGGCTCAAAATCTAACACATTCTACGTCCTGAAAATCAACCATGGCAAGTAGCTGAACATGCGTTGCATCGCTGTGGTAGACCTGTTCGTCGGCGAAGATTTGCTTTCAAATCCCCCGTTTGCAAAGTGCAAATAACATGAATCGTAGTGCTCAGCACACATTTTACACAATTTTACGGTTGATGCCTAGCCATGTGACACAGGTAGATAAAGTTTACTTATTCCTAGTTGGTCTTTACAATCGGTTAAAAACATTTGCCAGTGGGTCCAGCGCGCCATCCAAAAAACATATGAAACTGATAACGGCTTTTGTATCCCCATGTGAAAGACACTTCTATATGAATCGTTCAACAACCTGTAAAACATGGCAAAATAAAATGCTTCCGGGTTCGTTTGACAGTAGTCACCATCAGGATGTTCTTGCGGCGTACATAAAAATTGGCTCAAGTTATGAAAGACCAGTCACCTAGCGACTATGCCGTGTGCCCGCGCAATCTCGCGCAGAGCTCCTAAAAAGTATAAGGCACTTGATCAAGACGAACAATATCACTCCGCGAAGTCACAATGACAGTAATCTATATCGCTCGTTTAAAATGAAGAAACACACTTTGCGCGTCTGTGTAGATTACCATAAATTGAACAATGTAACACCAAAGGCTCGTTCCCTGTGCCTCAATTAAAAGATACTCAAGAGCTACTGGCCAGCAAGTAGATTTCTAGCCTTGTTCTTTTTTCTGCTTCTTGGGAGGTACTGGTAGGTATGGCGGATCAGAAAATAACTTATTTTCTGCTACCATCTGAACTGTACGATTTACAAATTGTTAGATGACGTATCAAAAGTACCGGTCATTATTCAGTCCAAATTAAGTAGTCCTAAGAATTTCGTTCCCACATCAATGTTTGCTACACATAGACGACGGAGTGGTGCATAATCGCATCTCGGAGAACCTTTGGAAAATGTTCGACATGGTATTACACAGTCATCTAGAATTTAACACAAGTTACAAGTACATAATTTTCGTTTATTAGGGAAACTCGTCATGTTCCCAAGGCTATCATTTACCTCATATGGAGTTCAAATTGAAACAAACAAGAAAACGACGCTCCAGTATTTGCCTAACCAGGCGCTGCTGTTGAGTTGTGACATCATTTTGGTATCGCTCCTTGCCCCTGCGGGTTCGCTCGTAATATTGCGGACATCGCTGCGGTGCTGCATCATTTGACAATAAAGCGATCAATACAGCTGACGTGCAAGTGTAAGAAAATCTATTTGCGACGGCATTGATAAAATCACAAACTGCAAAAATTCCGGACCTTTTCCCCTGCGATCCATTTTATCAACGACACAGTAAGTAGCTTTACCAGAATCAATGACGTGATGTTGTAAGACTAATCTGTCTGCATTTAGAATGTAACTACATATGGAATCAAACGTCTGAATAAAAATGGACGTAACCACTGCACGAGGCGTAATGGAAGGGCAGATTTATAAAAATCACAAAGCGATTTCGCCATTTTCCGCCTTGTTGGCGTCATGGTATTCGTACGGAGCAGCATTCGCTTACGTGGCTACAAAACTTTTGATACCTCGCAGGGCAGGTCGCTTGTTAGCAGGAAATATTCAAAAAATATGAAGAAGTGAATTCATTGGCCCGGAAATCAACAGTGTAATTATAAAGATGTTTCACAATGCACGAGTAAACCCCACGGCAACTATCCCTTCTGTGCAAAACAAGTAAACAAATTAAGAAATGCGTACCCCCATTACCTAACCTTTTTTCTGCCACTATGCTTTTTATTGTACTATAAGGGCCTTCGTTCTCAGCCCTCAAACAGTCTGCCCATCGCCCATCGTTTTCATCTTATGGTGTTTGCATAAATCGTGTCTAACTATGTATTGTGTAATTATGCATGCACGTATGAGAGTTGATTATCTGCCGGCGGGTTTAGCTCGTATTACCTAGACTATTATGCAATACAGCTTGGATATTTAATTCCCAATTCCTTCCTCTTGATAGATGGCGCTGGTCAATACTTAGGGGACATGTTAACTGCTACTCGAGTCTATGTTAAGTATACGCCCTCCAAACTGAAGTATTTTATACGAGAAATTGTAAGTGATATGATATTTTACATACATTCCTCGCGTAGGTTGAGAGACTTTGTTAAGAACTGCTTCAAATTGTTTGATGGTTAGTCATTTTACAAACCGCTTCCAGCCAAAAATAAGACTTATTTACACTTTTAGAAAACTATACATAAAACCAGGTCATGTTAACGACTGACGTTCATGACTAACCTTTGTCAAAATTAAATGCAAAAAATATAAATAGCAAATTTTCCAACTATGTGTGTTAACGCTACGCAAGCTAGGTTTAAACATTCACTGTTCTATATATCTTTACTCACGGAAACAAAAATCGGATCACACAAATTGGCCGGTTTTGAGAAACACGCAAATGAAACATAGTTCCAATGTGAATCCATTGCAGCAGGTTATAACTATTTTAGCGTAGCAACCAATGTCTGTCTAAGTTGGCTGAAGTTTAGAAATATTTAGATTAAGGTAACAATGCATTTAACAATAACATAAATTTTCATCTCCTAATGATTAAATTAGTATAATAATTCTTAATTTGAGTCGAAGTCTAAATAGGTATAACAAGCCAGATTTGTCGTGCCTTATCAGTTTTAAAAGCTGAGTAAGTCACAATCACCTTTGGATGAGTGTTAAGTATGATAAATCAAATTAACCACGTTATAAAAATAACATATATAGCTTTCTGAAGCAAAATTCAAATAAGGGAACATGCAGTTTCCAATGATTTCAATTTTACTATGGCTTAAATTCAAATTTTATGAATCAACTACAGATGGATAAATAAATATTGTGATGCACTTTGTATACAAGTCTAAGATACCGCTGGCGCAAATTGTTTCACAAATGAGGATTACGAATTTTCATGTTTTACTAGTACACTTATCCAGACAACGATGAATCTATGAGGTAAATAATAAATTAGGTAAAAAGGACGCAGTTGAAACGTGATATGCTTAGGTAGACAAGGATTGATAAACCAACGTGCTTCATTTAAATCGTTACTTAAATGTGTTTTCCGCTTGACATTTAAAGCCACGCGCTTGTGTCGTGTCTAAAAATGAGCAGGGAAAGAAGATATTGTTAACCGTAAGTTTCCTTACATGTTCGTTTTGTTTACATTTTTTCTTTTATGCAGTGGATAAGGATATCATAATAAATTTGTGTTTAGCAATTGGGCTTCTTCAAGCGTGGACACTACATATATTTATCAAAAGCTACAAATATCTGTGCATTTTTCATTCAAATTGTCCCAGAATTTGTGCAGTGCATAAAGAATGATTTGCTCATAAGTTGATGCTAGTTTCCTACTTGTGGACCATTGCATAGGAGGATAATGCTTCGGACCTATCCGTAATTATTATTGAGCAGCTTTTTAATAAAATTGCTTCATGGCAGTATTTATATGCTATACGTGTTTTACAATTATTTCCAACAGAGAATCAAATGCGTGTGCCATAGTTTAACTCAAATTGTTATCACCTAAGAAAAAATTCTATAATGCTGATGTTCTACAACATTTCATAAAATCTCGTTTCTTTCAGTTAAAAGTTTTTATTACACAAATAAGTGCAAAGGTATAGTGTCTATGCGTTTTCGGCTATATAAATAACTGCACTGTTTAACGGAAAATTGCAAAAAGTGCTTGCGTGCTTGCAGCTCAAATCCGTAAATAAAATTATCTTTTATTAAATAATACGGTTAAAATAAATTATAGTTCACGCACAGTCAACCTATAGCAACTTACATTGAGTACTGAAATTTACATCCTTAAAACTGAGATGCAGATTTAGGTTGTCTTATTCGGTGATGTTTCCGCTCAAGTGTTTTGGATCTGTGAGGATAATGGATGTATCTGACAAAAAAACGCTCAATGGCGTCAATCTGTTTATTTTAATTAATGCTTATTAATAATTTGCACTTTATTATGAATGCACTTACATACACCGCAAATTCTATCTGCGGTATTTCTAATGGGGAATGTGGTAACATTTTACATAATTGATTTATATATTTCTCCTTGATTCACACTATTAATATCCGACCGATTTCCCCAACGTAATCCCATTTGCATGCTCCGTGCTCTCCATAAATCGCGCAATACTGCCCAATACCTACAAGCTAAGGCTTGGGTTGAGGGTAGTAATCTGGATTTAAAGCCTTGATGAAAACATGTATTGCTACCTACTGCAAACGGGAGTGGTCTATTGCACATCCACACAGTTTGTTGATGTACGGCCAGAACCTACGTGCTTCAACAGCTCATTTTCTGCACTGTCTGGACAGTTGTCGGTAGATGCAACTGCCCATCGAATTGACTGTAGCTTGAATGGCGCCGCAACCATTATTAGTCACCGGTCATGCAAAGTGCCTGCATAGCCAGCTAATCCACGTTAATCAACTTGTAATTAATGTCTGCAAAATAGCTCAGCATTATCAGAATGGTCACTTTGACAAACGGGCCATAGGCTCACCATTGCAACCTAGAAAATTGTCTACTTACATGCCCTAGTACTTCTATCTGGATTTCCAAGAATGTTGCACACTGACTGGACAGAACCGTTCACTGGTATGAGTATGTAAAACCACCGTACCCGTTGTATCACAGAGAGTATGCAACATATAGGGGGTTAAATTTAGTTCACTTCAAACGCCTGCATCCAGCGACCAGGGCATTTCGCCAAGGGACGAACCAAACGCAACGTTACTTGTTTCACACATATTGGTCCCTGCCAATATATTATTTTAGATAAAAGGATACAAGTTTTAGATAAAAAATAGATAAATTAGTTATTGAATTAATTCTGAATAAATTCTACTTGTATCTACGCGATTCTTCCACCGATTTGCAGATCGATGTATGCTTATTTTAAAAAATAAATTCATTTTGTGAGCTAATGTACTGCTGGAAACCTTATAAATTCGCTATCGAACTTTCCTCTTAATATAATCCACTCTGAAAAATGGGTACTAATTGGTTGGGGAAATATCTGGTGAATATGGAGGGTGTGACAACATTTCATAATTTAGTGGAGTTAACTTGTTAACGGTGAATGAAGTTTTATGTGCTTATACGTTATCGTGCAGCAATATTGTTAAGATCCGATTAAGCGTTGCTGGTTTTTGCATAAGTTTCTCATGCATGGCTTTAAAATTACAACATTAATACTGTGTTATTATGGTTACCCTAAGTTGTAGGAAGGAATAATCTAGCACTCCTTTGACATTTTACCATATGTTTACCTAAACCTCTTTTTCCTGAAATTTTGCCTCTGGGGTCTATCCAGATGTGCATTCTTATCTACCAGTTTGCTTGATGCTTTCCAATTATAAATCGAAATCTATATTTCATCACTTGCGGATGTAATGTAAAATCGGCAATCGAGTTTCGCGAAGCCACATACATTCGCACTTGCTCTTGCGTTCGATCGTTTGCATTTGCGTCAGTTCGTACGTCAAATATGAGTCATTTTTTACTTTATTTATTGCACACATATATATTAACACAGTCATAAGGTTTCTATTTAACACCCAATTGAACGCATGGTTGTGTATATAAGAGATTTCACAGTGGTCCTTAAATTTTATAATGAATATGGTCCGGTGCTCTTCCTCGAGTCTGATTGAAGATAATCAGATTGATGGAACGAAGCTTATGGAACCAATAATGAGTATGCTTTCATTAGTGGACACATCTTCAATTGCGTGATTAATGTGTCACAAGCCTTGAGTTGCGCCATGATTCGGTTTGTACCCGTACAAGAAAAGTGAAAGTAAATCGCGTTTTGTTCCCTTCTGGTTCTGGATAAAATAAACTAAAAATTGTGTTTCAAACAGGAACAAAGTGTAATTAGATTTAGGAGAATACCTTTATGAAATCTAAATAAAACTATCGAGCGCACATTATATTGAATCGCCCTCAGTATCAGTTAAACACGGAGTATGAAAACGGCCGTTTCATAATTTTCAAACTAGTAAGTTAGTGCCTCCGATTTTACTTATCACATACTGTTGGGCAGTTTGCCTGATTTGACATAAGAAGCTGACAACCATGAAGGAGTTAACGGCCTAGCCAAATGTGCGGCTGATATATGTGGTGGGTTATTTTAATGGGTATAATTGCTTCTAACTCAAAAATGAAATAGAATCTCAAAGAAAAATAACTTGTTTTTGAAATTAAGCAGAAACTTGCAAACGAATATCTTAAGGCGAAATTTGAAATATGTTTAATTAGTATGTCTACCACAGAGTTAATACTTGCACTGCTGGTTATAAATTGAGCTTAATCGAGATGAATATACCGAGAATATACGGACTAACAAATGTTCAAACATTAGTTGTTAACTTACGCCCAAGATCGCTCATTGCATATTAAGTGCTACATACGAAAGCCCACCAGTTAGAAATAATGCTGGTACCCTTATGAAAACGCATTCATCTACATTATGTTGCTAACGTTTTTCACTAGCACAGGTCAACAAGACCGGAGCATAAAGTAAAATAAATATTCGCTCTAAGTATAACCTATATATTCATGAATTTACTGTTATAAACAAATAATTGTACTAGCACGATATGCGTAATCAGCTTGGTGTAATATTAACAAGCCTGAACAAACTATTTTGTGTTGTACTTACAGTGTCCAACGCCATATCAACAGCAAATACTACTGGGCGCATGAAGATAGTTTAGTGGTAAACCCACTCGGGAATCGGCTATCAGACAATTTTCATGCCAAAATATAAACTAACTTATTTAACAATACATTAGCAAGATAGCACCGCACGATTTAATTAAAGAAAAATTTATCTGCATTTTATCAAGCGTGTATTGCAGATTGCTTGCAAACATATATTCATAGAATAATGCACATCTGTTATAGTTGGGATACCTAATTCACCAAAGGACATACACTGGCAAACACTTAGTTATTCGCCCACACAATTGTTCCTTTTTAGTTGGTCTGCTACACGTCAGAGACAATATGACGAACGCGTCCACTTGTACATATAGGATAAGGCACAGTTGTTTGATGGCCACAGCTTTGCCATATCGTAAACGGGGGTTATCTAACTAGAATATAACCCAAAATGTGCACGTAGAGTCCACGTGTGGTCTGTCTGTTAGCTGGTGTCGGGCAATTGAAAAGGCGGAAACTTTATGTGGAAATTCACTATTACTTGGGGAGCTAGTGAGGGTCCTTTGTTATAAGCGATTTCTCACGCAAATGCTTCGTAATTCTCACCTGGAACTGACACCCTATCATACACACGTATTCAGCCTAGCAAATACCTATATCTTGGTAAACTACATGTGAACGGTTGGACAGAATTATTGCTGGCTTAACCGGCAGGTTAGGGATGCTAGTCTTTGTATACAGTAATACTTGTTACGCCGATGGGCATAAACTTGCTGCGGTATATTACAAAGGTTGGTAAAATACTTGCCTTACATCATCCACTTTAAACGGCAGTTTCAGTATTACTTTCAAATTCTTTACGGTGGGTCATTTCTCTTCTGCTATCTGGTTGCTATATTGAGCCATTAAAACAGGCGCCTACCTGTTGGGATTGGTCTCTTCTGTTTGCGCCCCTAAGGGGTTTATATTTTACTTGCCCTCTCAAAAAGAGTCTGCACCGCGCTCTGTTTGTAGCGCTTAGGGACAAAGCTAGATAACGTTCAAATACCGTCCCTTCCCTGTGGGTCTGCAGATGACAACAGGGGATAATGTAAGTCAAGTAATTCAACGAACTTGCACCGCGGAGCAACCAGCATAACCGTACACAACAAGTAGCATCCCCAATCCGTCAGTTAACCCACCAGTACTTCTTTCTAACCATTCACACGTACTTTATTAATTTAGAGGTAGTTGTAAGGCCGACTACGTGGATATGACAGTAACAGCTGCAGGTGAGAATTACGGTGCGTTTGCCAAAGAGGATGAGACGACGCGTCCCGCAAACGACCTCAAAAACAGCGCTCAAATTTTATCGACTAATCACACAAATATCAGGCCTCGTCAATCACACAAAACCAGCTCACAGACACACACAACCTGGACTCTGCGCGCAAAGTTCGGGTGGAATTCGCCTCAAATAACACTCGAGAATTCGTCCCAGAAGCGCACAACCTACCTAACACAGCCTAGCTCGGAAAAGAGGCAGACAGGCTTCGCCTTATCGGGGCTCCTTAGAGGTGCGCATTCTTTTGATCCCTTACTGCGGATCGAAACAATAACCGCTAGATGCACATGTCAACTAGCCAGAAATTAAAGCCACTGAACTATAAAAGACGTCAGATGGGCTTCAGAATTTACAAGCGAATTTGGATAGTGCGGTACCTATTTTCTACTGTCACGCAGGTTATTACATTAGCAGATGACAGCGTCTAGTCTCTATAACCTCATGGTTTCCTCTTACCAGACGCTAGGTCCAAGGCATTTAAAATAATGAGGGGTTAAACTTATCGTTCTACTGAGTAGCACGATTATAACTTTAATCTATCATCCCAGGAGCACACAGCCTATAAAACACAGCCCAGCCCGGAAGTGCACTAGGCGTGTTTCGCCCTACTAGGGCTTGTTAGTTTGGGTATTCCCTATATTCTCTACTGGGGATCGAAACCATGACCGCTGGGTGCAGATGAAAACTAGACAGCGGCTTTAGCCACTAAGTCATAAGAGACTTCGGCTAGGCCACATAATTTACGAGCTAACTGGGATAGAGCGCGGCGTACCTCCAGCTGCCAAGCTAGTTACTACCCTAGCAAATGACAGAGGGTAGTCTCCGAAGATCATGACTACATCTCCATAGTCGCTACGTTCGCAGCATTTGCAATTAGGGGCGGCTAAATTTATAATACTAATTAGTAGGAGGATTTTAATTTCAATGTTTTCATCCCCACTGCACAAGCCTACAGAACAAGCCTAGCCCACAAATGCTGCAGAAGCGTTTTGCCCTATTAAGGCTCTTTACTGTGTCGCATTCGTTAGGTCCCTACTGGGGATCGAATCTATGTCCGCTAATTGCTCGGCGGCTTAAGCTACTGGCTGCATGGCATCTGACTCCAGCCGTCATGTGTGCGATTCCCAGTAAGTGGACCGAGCAACTCTAAACCACTGAGTAGCACCATATATATCAGGGACAAATTACCGAAGCTAAGCAATCTGTTTGTGCTTCCTCAGCAGATCTGTACAATCATATGCGTAAAAATGTAGCTGCGAAAATTTGGATTAGCTCAGTTTATATAAGATTTGATCACGAGCCGACCAAATACATAAACCATAAACAAACTGCGAAATAGGAAATGGTCTAGTTAAACCAATACAGGTGGCCTCAGTATCAGCCTAGTTTTCTGGTCATTGTATTTTAAGTGTTACGATCAGCTACCGTTGTGCGCACAACGTCATTTTAGACAAAGGAATTCTGATAGCCTTGGCAGTAGCAATGGTGGAGGGGCGAAGGCCTTTTAACTGCAGTGAAGGAACCATATGGAATATTCGGAAGGCGCGTGGAAGAAGCTCATTAATTTGCTTCGACAAGTGCAGCGCCTTTCGACTAATGTAATTGACACTGCAGATGCACTCGTATTGATAAATGACCAAGCAGGCGGCCTTTATTGTGAATAGGAGTGTGTGGCTCCATTGAGTAGGAAAACCTGAGCTTGGCTACTGGAAAATTTGACTAAAATGCATTAGAAATGCTTCTAATTACATGCACAGCAGCGGCGTCCTCCTTAAACGTAATAATTAAAATAGTACTTTAATGGCCGCTGTCAGAACTTGCCACAAGACGGGTTCGTCTTGCCTGTTCGTCAAAAGGAAAAGTTCACAATATTCCTTCCCGCGCAGATAATTTTGAATGGACGTCAATTTATGTCCTAATGTATCCTCAGAACCGATTCATGCCACACTTGAGCTTAGACAGCGATGTAGTTATCACTTATATCTCAACGGAACGAAACGATGAACTATTATACGCTGTTCGCTCAATGAGAACTTCTTGCAGTAATGCTGTTGGGTCTTACCGTCTGCCTTTCTATTTAACAGCACATCAACAAAGCAAATATGGTTAAATCTTTTCTCGCAGGTAAAATGCGATGCAGCGTAGCTGGTCCGCGATAAATTATGCGAAATTTAATGCGAATCCCCAAAACCCCCACAATCATTCAAATGTTTCAAGTAATGTATATATATACAGAAATACCCTATGATAAATTTAGCGTTGTACCGCGTTCACTGCTATATTATCAAGAAACCAACACGAGCGCTTATTGTTACCTATGTGTTTGCTAATGTACATGCAGTTAATTACAGCGTTATTACTTACATACTTGTATTGAAAACTGACTAGTGGGATTTTCAATCGCTTTGCTTTCAACGGTGTCCAAATAAAATTGTTTCAGCTTAGCCTTCAAAATGGATTCGTTTAAACTTGATCTTCCTGTTATTTTACATCACTCGACAGCCGAATTCAGTAAAAGAACCACATAGCTAATATAATTACTCCCTGGTCACCATCGAGGTTGTGATAGTGAATGCTACTGGAACCTTACGTTTAAAGCGTCAAAACAAATTTCAGGCATTAGCATCATCTTTGACCCGGGTTCAATTGCTTACTCAAATCTAAAAAGGATTTTCGGTTAAAAGAGCTTTTGTAAATAATTAAAAAACGAAGTGCATTTCCCCTTAAAATCCCACGTACGCCCACCATTTAAAAGGCAAGTCTGACTGGTATAAACGTCCCCTAATTATCTTGCAACCACGCATTAGTAGGCTGCCTACTTTTGTCTCTTATAGCTACCACATCTGCTGCATTTATGACTTGTTGGGTTTAAGCTAATAGGAAACTTACACATTGGCTGAGTTTTGCTGCGTTCTTTCTGGGCTCCTGGCGGTGGGTTATAAATGCGCGTTGTTCTACTTTGCCGACAGGAACCATTTTCTAGTAAAGTTTTGTTCTGCGACCGGCATTATACCGCCTAACTCAGTGCGCATTGCAGTATAAAACAAAACTGCAGGTATAGAAAAAAATTATTTGAAAGGACTTCACATTTATTCCACAGTTAAGCATTATTAATTTCGACAGAGACCAAGCAAGCAAATTAACCGCACATTTTACGTGATATAATAGACACCTGATAAACCTATCTTCATCTGGATGATAAATTTGTTCTATTACATAATTATCTAAAAGATGCGCCTAGAGTAATTGCGGAAATCTAGAATTCATTGCTCGATCGTCTCGAAGTATTATATTGACTTATTCCTTTATTCGAAATCATGCACCTAAAGAATTTTATTCGATACGTTTGGCGGAAAACACGATATATCCTTATCACTTATTGTCTCTGGAGCTATTCCAAACTGGTGATCAGAGCATATTTCCTATTAATTTCAAAAGGTGGTCTTGTGCACCTCGTGTGCGTTACTAATACTGTCATTATATGGCGGATTCGCTATAAAATATTGTGCCATTTACAGGTAATCGCAGAAATCACCTCAATTACTGGAGTGTTTACGTCGAAGCCATACTCTTTTAAGCAAACGGCAATCTGTTCAAATTAAAAGGCGTTACATATGCCACATTTAGCAGCTTGTCTTTTGATATAGAGAAGAGCCACATACACGCCATATAGAGTTAAAATCTCATTGATCCTATATTGTACAATTAATTATGTAACGTTCGGGGAAGTCCACTCGATCGAAGCACATAATAACCAGTGTTAAGGCTTTTGATAATAATTTTGGTTTTATATATTTTACGACATCTTATACAATGCGAGAGCAGGGTAATAGACAAGTAATTGTGAATGCAAGTTGCCGGTTTTGGAAAACTCTTAGACTTATTTGTGGTTTTTTGGATAAAATATGTACGTTTTTACCTGATACGATAGAAATATTCAAACTACACCGTGGCTTAAGCAATATCATCCGTATATAAGAAAACGGCAAGCGGTGTTTATTTAATTAAGGGTGTTAAATGGGCGGATGGAGAAGTAACCTTATATCTGGTCTGAAATCTATGTTTCCTTACGCAAGCCGAGGTGTTTATATAATTCAATAAACATAGACAACAACGAACTGTGCATTATTTACTTTCCATTTATTTGGAACTACTAATTTTATATATTTTATACGTTATTTACTTTTAGCCTGTGAAGAGTAAAACCTTAGTATAATCACTAACTTTGACACATAGCGTGCATGTGCTAATTAGGAAACACAAACACATTCAACAACAGTTAACGTTGGTTAGCCTCTTCAATGTTACATATTTGTTTGTTCCTAACAAAAGTGAAATTATGAATACTAGGTTTTAATGTAATGTCAACAAGAAAGTTCTAGATGAATAAGGCAAATTTTAGGGCATCATGTTATTGTTAGGTTTACTGAAATATTTTTATTAGGTGGGGCTTAATGAGCATGAGACTGAACAATCGTTTAATGCGACTGAATTACAATATTCGATTGCATTGTATTTATAGTTTTTCTAATCCAAACTACAACAAAGGGACACAAAAGCCTAAAAATGTAAAATATCCACGGTGCAATTCGAGATAAAAACTACACCAAGTAGCTCAAGTTAAAGCAAAACGTTAATACACCAACTGCAGTGTTTGTGTAAAGACTGGTCTTAGTGGCAATAGCGTGCATTATTATCAGACTTTTGTTTCAAAACACGTGATTATCTATTCAGATACATTATGAAAATTGTAAGCTAATGGATGTTTTCTCTTTAAATAACAGTTGTTCATTTGACCGGTAAAATTTTCAGTTCGCTAAAGGTGTTTCCCATCTCCACCCCAGCGTAGGCGCCAAATTCTTTTATATGAATAGCAAGAGTAGCTTGGCGCCAAACACAAAAATGCCGCTAACTATTTTGCGCACTGTGGATATTTGATATTGTCTCATGTTTAATTGTTTCCATTGCGTATATATAATTGAAGTTGAAAAGAATTAATGTATAGTACATATTTGTCCCGGCAACCTTGCAATCGTCTAATGTATTTGAACTATTTGTGTGGCCTGACAATCAACAGTCACTTGTAATGTCATACATAATGTTAAATATTGTTTTAAACCGAAGAGGTATAACTGGACTGTAACTCCTTACTCGTTTCTCGCCTAATATCTGGTGCTAAGTTGTTTAATCTTGGGCGCAGTATCTGTAAACTTTTCCGGCATTTTCTAAAGATGTATGTTACTTTTAAAGCGTATTATTACCAAATTTGTTGCGCAGCATATTTTAAAACTGATATTGACATATACTCTTAACTATGTGCAAAATAAATGTTTTCAGCACAAGTGCCACTTAATTAGTATGCTGTGCACATAGCATACGTATATATTCCACATAAATTCAGCACCAATTTGCCATACACTTGGTTTGATGACACGAGGCTCTAGCCATTAAGATGCATAACAGAGTTGCTACTTCGTTTATGCGCATATGCAATATATGTTGTTTACAAAATAACAATTCTTACAAGCTGCATGCCGTCTACCAACCTAAAAACACTTATGTCTGTAGATAAAGGTTACTAATCCTGAAACAATCCATCATCCGTCATGGTCATTATTAGTAGGGTGTTGTAGAAGCTTTCATAATATACATGGCAAGTAATAGTATTGGGATAGTATTGGGACATTTAAATTAAATTGGTATATACCTAACTAGGTGAGGTACGGCCAAGCTAAACTGGTCCTATAATATGGTACGGGGAAAATGCAGGGTGGATTTTAAACGGTTGTATAAATCAATGATTGTTCCAGTTCCATCGATACTGGCGCCATTGAATTAGTTACAAAATTCGTCGGTATCCACGACAATTGTAACACGTAAAGTGTGGTTTAAGAAGGTAGTTGGAAAAATAAAGCAAAATAGCAGTTTTAACTGGTAAGTAACTAAATACACAAGGTAAATTAAACTAAATAATTCATACATTCATTACTAAAACAGAAATAGCGAAATTTTATGAGTCGACATAATAACACGACACACTGTTAAACTGAGGACTGCATCCATCGTGAAGCAAATCAAGGAGAATTAAAAAAGTACCATTCATAAGCGGTTACATGATAACACTTTATACATACAAATATGTACAAAACTGGGTTAGTTGGAAATCAAATGCAGCTTCTTGTACGCTGAAACAGCGAAATACCACCGAACATGTGTTTCTACCCTTCATTCTAGGCAATAGGTTGCTTCTATGATGTACGCTTTTCTGTATGTATGCGAGTTATGTGAATACCTCCAATGAAAGTAAGTAGTGTAGTGTGCTTAACTAATGCTCACCCGATCCTTCATTTGTAAAAAGCATCAATATACAATTTTACTAAATATTACATATGTATACAATGAAGATGATTTACTGCGGTAGGAGTACGCATATATATTTAAAAACCTTGTGTTGCTACAGATGTAAATAAAACTGTCATTATCTGTTTTATATAGTTAAATATGTTTAAATGCATAGATGGCAACTGTGCGATACCCCTATGCAGTTAACTTGGTTTCTTAAAGTCATTTACTAATTTGTTGTATTACTTGCTTTTAAGATCCATCAGTTAACGACAGATAATGCAGGTGATTGCAAATGAAGGAAGAACTTCTACACTACACGCCTTTAGGGTTAGTTGCGTTAGTTTATTTATGAGTTGTATCTATTTATCTATTCAATTTGCTTTATATTTATATCTATACATATGTATATTATCTTCTATATCTCCGGATTTGCTATTAAATTTTACTTCCTAAACACAGTGAAATCTCGTCTGTGAGTTAAACCAACAAACACTTTTTATTGTCCAGTTTATGAATTCTAATTTAATACATTTTAGGAGATTAAATGTAGTGATATACCTTAAGTAGTTGGAATTTACGTTACTCCTGCTATGTGCAGACCAGTAGGAGAAACTTTAGGGACTTCGGAATATTTGCCAGAAGCTTTAGATGAAAGTATTAAATAAAACGGCATCAAATATATTTAGACACTTGTATGTCCTTATAATGTAATTTGGGCATTTTAAAATATTTGCAAGAACTTGTAGTTTGGCAAAACATGCCACTTAACTCAACATTGGGGAATACACTTTTGATAATGGCAAATGAGCTCTCTATGAATGATTGTCTACTGAACTGTTATAAATGTATGATAGCCTTTCGGATTACCAGATGCTATAAGCAAATGTGTTGAGTATGTTTGCTCTCACTTTAATTTACAATAGCCTGACAGCATAATACATTATAGTATTAAAAATATATAGGAAAATGCCATTTGTAACAACTCGCAAAATACAATAGCAACATGATTGTATTTCATGTAAGGCTAAAAATCGAAGCCAGTCCTTTAATAAATTATATATTTGAAGATGGCAGCATTCTGTTCCGTTTGACAAACGTATTTTTAATCCTGATTTCCTATCGAACTCCAAGGTTCGATAGAGTTGATGTCACAATTCGGTTATAAAATTCCGCATAGTTTTGATTATAAATGCGATATACATTTGTAACGGAAAATTTAGTCTTTTGTTAATTAAATGCAAGCAAATAGTGAGCAGGTATGCGAAGATTCTGTGTCAGGTGTTGCAAAGAATGTAATATGTACCAGCTTTGTTTTAAAGTTATTAGCTGTTTTACATTATTTACTTGTTGCTTCTTGAGTAGAATAAAACAATTATAAGGATGATAATTGCAAACGGTTGGCGTTTGCCAGTGGCTATATACTCCGTTAAAATCCTTCATTTGTTGGAAATAAATTTTAACGGAATCAGCTGGTTTTTATTAGACATTAATACACACCTCTTTAGGTACTGCGCTCTCACTGGTTATTTAAATTACTCTTACATAGATGATTTTGCAGAGAAAACTTTGGTTACACATCAGTTATTGGACCAAAAGTTATTCAACCTGGATCGCACTAGGTCCTTCTTCATGATCCTGTTTTGAATGAGCACTGTAATCTTATTAACTTATTCTATTTTTCTCACTGAGACTATGCGTTGGAATGGTAACTGGTGTTAATCGAAAATACGATTTTGCATGTCCGGATGGCACTAATACCTAGTGGCATGACATTTTAGCCGTTTGAACTTATTTATCGTACTTAAGTAGATAAAGTGCTTTTGAAGTCGCTGAGTTAAATAATTCTATATTTAATGAAGTAATAGACATATGGAAGTTTAATCAAGATTCCTCTTGTCTATTCAGTCCAGCTAGGTTGTATGTTCTACGTGGTCATTCTTTCAGGCTGGTTCAATCAGGGTCCGATCGGATAAGGGCGAAAATCTTGATTTCCCGCTGAGTCATTTTGCGATGGAATTCGCTTCTAGAAATTGTTATCAGGGAATCTACGGTTAAGGGGGCTGATCGGCAAATTGACACTCTTGGTTGGCAACGCGAAAAATTTTCCTTTTCCTTATTAACTCGCAGCTTTATACATCGATAATATTTTCTCTACTTTTCTTCACCCATTAATATAAATTTCTTATCTCAACTGCACTTTGTTATTCTGTTTCTGCGATTCATCTTCCTATTCTTTGCTTATTTCACTTGACTGCCACAGCAGGGACTGTTAGGGCAGGAAACTTAAGCATCAACTTTTGGGCAGAGTGTGTTATGTGTGTTAAGTTTTACATCAAGCAATAAATAAACACTTCATCAACTCTTGACTCAATTATTTAATCAAGGTGGATAATTCACGGGATTCTCCTATCGTTTCAGTCTCAACCGTACTTACGCTTTAATTTGAACTTGGTATCTGATAAACATTATGGTTCATTGAGACTCCCAGTATGTGCCATCTTCAACGCATGAGGTGAAAGTCGTCTGCCTATAGCAAATGACAGTTTTATTGAGATTTAAAAGATCTTTTTACTTTCAGTCCATCATGCTTACTTGCTTTTGCAAAACAATCAGTCAGTTTTTTCTATATAACGTACTTGTTTTGGCATGCACTCTTCAGTCTCCCGTGGGGTTGTGACATAATCACTTCCGCAGGCTAGCAGTTTGCGCCACTAGATTAATGCTGTTGAAGTCATAAAGTCAGGAGGGAAGGCAAATATTTTAAAAGTGCCTTTAGCTTAAGGTGGTGAATCTTTATGGAGTTATATAAATCAAAGAATTTGAATGTGTCTAGGCGTAGTGATTGAATAATCTTTCTCTATAAGTACTCAGGACTTAGATGGTATTCTGCAAAGCTGATGAAAACTCGACAACCGTTGCGTCATTCCGAAACTCCATGATGGCCTGAATAGCGGAAACATGACAGAAGCTGGTGCTAGGGCAATTACCGTAGCCCAAGTCTTTCGTAGCTTATTCTGCTACGTTTTGGTATGATGGCCGATCGCCAAGATATAGAAATAAATCTGATAACATTTTCATATCACACAATTGTGTACCTTCTTTTGATATTGTTGTTGACTCCAAAATGATATGTAAACATTACACTGACAACATTTAAAACGTCCTTGCAGTAACAACTAAATCACATGTGATTCAAAATCTGAAGCCGGCCAGTAGCATAAGCGCAATAGCTTCACCACAAATATCGTTTTGCTCAAGAGCGTTCATGTATAATTTTACACCCATCTGTCAAAAGCTATCTAAGCTGGATATATTTGTCACTACAGTTGCTTTTTAGTTTGGATGAGACATAAAACAAACAAAATATTTAACCTATCCTCGGGGTCAATTTAAATTACTAGCATTTACAATACGCAAAATAAGCTTGCTTTATTGAAGCCTCAGTATTCATCTGTTTGCAACTATCATTTATAATAAATAAAGTAGTCATGGTGAGCATCTTGCGTTCTACACATAGTAGTCACCGTCATTGTACCACAGCCATTTCTTAGAGTAAAGAAGAACTTTAGTTTAATTTGCGTCGAGCGATTGTTCGGTTAGTAATTTCTCATAGTTGCCATCCAATGTAATGTTTAGGACTTTGAATGGCACGAACAGCACCATGATACCCGATGAAATAACAGTAGTGCGTTTGGTCTGAAATGTTGATATTCGTTCTCGTAGACAGATAGCACGTGTTAAGGCAATTACTGACGTTATCCGCTGAAGCATTTAGAAGCCTGTGCTAAATGAAAAGTCAAAATATCGTGAACAGATTTATACCACTGAGGTCAAGAATACGTTTCATTTAGGCATGCAAATATGTCTTAGTCAGAATATAGGTATATTATTTGTGCACATTGCATAAAGGTCAGCAGAATGGCATAAATTCAGGTTGTTTTTCTATATTACTTAAAAATAGTGAGCGTGTGTTATAGCTTACCTTGAAATTGTGAAATTGTGATCCCAGGAAGAAAATGTGATGTATGGGTATATTGCTGTCTAAACATGGACCAAAATTAGAAACGTAATTTAATGCATTTAATACTCATTCAAACATTTACGCAAATATTAATGTTTAAGAACAAAATTAATTGCTGACATATGTTGAAGTCGTTAGCAAAACGCATAGCATAATAAGTAGCGGCTTCATTATCTGTAACATAAAACCTAATTTTCAAAAGCGACAAAAGCGGCCGAAGTATAAAAGGTAAAGTTTGGACTACAACGTTGTGTGATTGGATTGCGACACGCAACCTCAATTTAATAGACTGTGATTCACATTGAAATGAACCGTAGTCACTGCGATCGCTGGGACCGTATTCAAAGTAGATGGAAATTGGGTATTGCCCACCCGAAAACACTGCACAACCACGACGCGTTTCGATGTAATTTTTCATCTCATCAGGTGGAGACAGCAGGATTTGAACCCAGGACCATTGGAATAGCAGCCAACACTACTACCCCTTTGGCTACCGGGTCACGATGGGCAATGCTTTTTGTCACAACGGTAGATGACTAATTGGAGGGTCAAGTTTGGATTACACGTTGTGTGATTGGATTGCGACACGCAACCTCAATTTAATAGGCTGTGATTCACATTGAAATGAACCGTAGTCACTGCGATCGCTGGGACCGTATTCAAAGTAGATGGAAATTGGGTATTGCCCACCCGAAAACACTGCACAACCACGACGCGTTTCGATGTAATTTTCATCTCATCAGGTGGAGACAGCAGGATTTGAACCCAGGACCATTGGAATAGCAGCCAACACTACTACCCCTTTGGCTACCGGGTCACGATGGGCAATGCTTTTTGTCACAACGGTAGATGACTAATTGGAGGGTCAAGTTTGGATTACACGTTGTGTGATTGGATTGCGACACGCAACCTCAATTTAATAGACTGTGATTCACATTGAAATGAACCGTAGTCACTGCGATCGCTGGGACCGTATTCAAAGTAGATGGAAATTGGGTATTGCCCACCCGAAAACACTGCACAACCACGACGCGTTTCGATGTAATTTTTCATCTCATCAGGTGGAGACAGCAGGATTTGAACCCAGGACCATTGGAATAGCAGCCAACACTACTACCCCTTTGGCTACCGGGTCACGATGGGCAATGCTTTTTGTCACAACGGTAGATGACTAATTGGAGGGTCAAGTTTGGATTACACGTTGTGTGATTGGATTGCGACACGCAACCTCAATTTAATAGACTGTGATTCACATTGAAATGAACCGTAGTCACTGCGATCGCTGGGACCGTATTCAAAGTAGATGGAAATTGGGTATTGCCCACCCGAAAACACTGCACAACCACGACGCGTTTCGATGTAATTTTTCATCTCATCAGGTGGAGACAGCAGGATTTGAACCCAGGACCATTGGAATAGCAGCCAACACTACTACCCCTTTGGCTACCGGGTCACGATGGGCAATGCTTTTTGTCACAACGGTAGATGACTAATTGGAGGGTCAAGTTTGGATTACACGTTGTGTGATTGGATTGCGACACGCAACCTCAATTTAATAGACTGTGATTCACATTGAAATGAACCGTAGTCACTGCGATCGCTGGGACCGTATTCAAAGTAGATGGAAATTGGGTATTGCCCACCCGAAAACACTGCACAACCACGACGCGTTTCGATGTAATTTTTCATCTCATCAGGTGGAGACAGCAGGATTTGAACCCAGGACCATTGGAATAGCAGCCAACACTACTACCCCTTTGGCTACCGGGTCACGATGGGCAATGCTTTTTGTCACAACGGTAGATGACTAATTGGAGGGTCAAGTTTGGATTACACGTTGTGTGATTGGATTGCGACACGCAACCTCAATTTAATAGACTGTGATTCACATTGAAATGAACCGTAGTCACTGCGATCGCTGGGACCGTATTCAAAGTAGATGGAAATTGGGTATTGCCCACCCGAAAACACTGCACAACCACGACGCGTTTCGATGTAATTTTTCATCTCATCAGGTGGAGACAGCAGGATTTGAACCCAGGACCATTGGAATAGCAGCCAACACTACTACCCCTTTGGCTACCGGGTCACGATGGGCAATGCTTTTTGTCACAACGGTAGATGACTAATTGGAGGGTCAAGTTTGGATTACACGTTGTGTGATTGGATTGCGACACGCAACCTCAATTTAATAGACTGTGATTCACATTGAAATGAACCGTAGTCACTGCGATCGCTGGGACCGTATTCAAAGTAGATGGAAATTGGGTATTGCCCACCCGAAAACACTGCACAACCACGACGCGTTTCGATGTAATTTTTCATCTCATCAGGTGGAGACAGCAGGATTTGAACCCAGGACCATTGGAATAGCAGCCAACACTACTACCCCTTTGGCTACCGGGTCACGATGGGCAATGCTTTTTGTCACAACGGTAGATGACTAATTGGAGGGTCAAGTTTGGATTACACGTTGTGTGATTGGATTGCGACACGCAACCTCAATTTAATAGACTGTGATTCACATTGAAATGAACCGTAGTCACTGCGATCGCTGGGACCGTATTCAAAGTAGATGGAAATTGGGTATTGCCCACCCGAAAACACTGCACAACCACGACGCGTTTCGATGTAATTTTTCATCTCATCAGGTGGAGACAGCAGGATTTGAACCCAGGACCATTGGAATAGCAGCCAACACTACTACCCCCTTTGGCTACCGGGTCACGATGGGCAATGCTTTTTGTCACAACGGTAGATGACTAATTGGAGGGTCAAGTTTGGATTACACGTTGTGTGATTGGATTGCGACACGCAACCTCAATTTAATAGACTGTGATTCACATTGAAATGAACCGTAGTCACTGCGATCGCTGGGACCGTATTCAAAGTAGATGGAAATTGGGTATTGCCCACCCGAAAATACTGCACAACCACGACGCGTTTCGATGTAATTTTCATCTCATCAGGTGGGTTCAAATCCTGCTGTCTCCACCTGATGAGATGAAAAATTACATCGAAACGCGTCGTGGTTGTGCAGTATTTTCGGGTGGGCAATACCCAATTTCCATCTACTTTGAATACGGTCCCAGCGATCGCAGTGACTAAGGTTCATTTCAATGTGAATCACAGTCCATTATATTGAGGTTGCGTGTCGCAATCCAATCACACAACGTGTATCCAAACTTGACCCTCCAATTAGTCATCTACCGTTGTGACAAAATGTGTTGCCCATCGTGACCCGGTAGCCAAAGGGGTAGTAGTGTTGGCTGCTATTCCAATGGTCCTGGGTTCAAATCCTGCTGTCTCCACTGATGAGATGAAAAATTACATCGAAACGCGTCGTGGTTGTGCAGTATTTTCGGGTGGGCAATACCCAATTTCCATCTACTTTGAATACGGTCCCGCGATCGCAGTGACTAAGGTTCATTTCAATGTGAATCACAGTCCATTATATTGAGGGTTGCGTGTCGCAATCCAATCACACAACGTGTAATCCAAACTTGACCCTCCAATTAGTCATCTACCGTTTGTGACAAAATGTGTTGCCCATCGTGACCCGGTAGCCAAAGGGGAGGAGGTGTTGGCTGCTATTCCAATGGTCCTGGGTTCAAATCCTGCTGTCTCCACCTGATGAGATGAAAAATTACATCGAAACGCGTCGTGGTTGTGCAGTATTTTCGGGTGGGCAATACCCAATTTCCATCTACTTTGAATACGGTCCCAGCGATCGCAGTGACTAGGTTCATTTCAATGTGAATCACAGTCCATTATATTGAGGTTGCGTGTCGCAATCCAATCACACAACGTGTAATCCAAACTTGACCCTCCAATTAGTCATCTACCGTTGTGACAAAATGTGTTGCCCATCGTGACCCGGTAGCCAAAGGGGTAGTAGTGTTGGCTGCTATTCCAATGGTCCTGGGTTCAAATCCTGCTGTCTCCACCTGATGAGATGAAAAATTACATCGAAACGCGTCGTGGTTGTGCAGTGTTTTCGGGTGGGCAATACCCAATTTCCATCTACTTTGAATACGGTCCCAGCGATCGCAGTGACTAAGGTTCATTTCAATGTGAATCACAGTCCATTATATTGAGGTTGCGTGTCGCAATCCAATCACACAACGTGTAATCCAAACTTGACCCTCCAATTAGTCATCTACCGTTGTGACAAAATGTGTTGCCCATCGTGACCCGGTAGCCAAAGGGGTAGTAGTGTTGGCTGCTATTCCAATGGTCCTGGGTTCAAATCCTGCTGTCTCCACCTGATGAGATGAAAAATTACATCGAAACGCGTCGTGGTTGTGCAGTATTTTCGGGTGGGCAATACCCAATTTCCATCTACTTTGAATACGGTCCCAGCGATCGCAGTGACTAAGGTTCATTTCAATGTGAATCACAGTCCATTATATTGAGGTTGCGTGTCGCAATCCAATCACACAACGTGTAATCCAAACTTGACCCTCCAATTAGTCATCTACCGTTGTGACAAAATGGTTGCCCATCGTGACCCGGTAGCCAAAGGGGTAGCTT
>OX104059.1:60302251-60317362 GCA_944474145.2 Dicrocoelium dendriticum | reverse complement strand
TTATTTAATATCGTAAAACTGGGAAACATTTACGTCAATTTATACCAAACAATATCATATTATTAATGCTTTTTCGCAAACAATTGACTTTATTGTATTGCTGAGCATTTAAAACCATGGCTTGGTGCTAATCGAATGGGTCAAATTTTAAATATTTTGTCCAATAAATTAATCATTCGCCAAGTGTTGCCACGAAACATTTTAAATATCTGCTCTGTAGAATGCCTGCTGAATAAATTGGTTGTCATTGTTTATTAACTACGTTAATGGATTTCTAGGAAAAATGTAAATTAATATTGCTATAACTTTTACGAGACACGAAGTCCAACCGTTGTGAGAAGCCCAGTTGCACCTGACCTAAATTGATTACCTTTGTTGTGTCCAACGGACACTGATGTCACAGCAGATGAAAGTCTGAATGCTAAAGACCAATGGAAAGAAGAGAGGACGAAATTGCAAAGGTACTTTGGGCGTTTACGTTCTGTAAATCAACAGTTAGCCAAACCACTTAAGGCTGGTAGTATACTTCGCCCTGCAAGGCCAACCTCGTCCGACCAGAAGCGTTATAATCTCGTGATGTCTCACGCACCGGAGTCCAGTGATTCATCACCCCAAGTGCGCCACAATCACGATGTCGAGTTTTACAGGGTCTAATTGATAGACTCCTCGACGCTGGTGAACACTCAGTAAAAGTGAGGCAGATTACCCGTCTTGGAAAGCAAGGTGATAAACAAAATCGACCTATGAGAATCACTTTTGTGGACGAAGCCAGTCCAAGACTGATCATGTCTCGCCTAATTAGGCTGAATGGTTTGATGATCCATGTTCGTCCCGAACTGGACCTAGTAGACAGGGAACGGCTCAAGTGTGCCATCATTGAGTTGAAAAGAAGCGCTGGTGTGGGGGAAAAAAATCTTCGTATTGTAAATTTTCCGGTTGTTTCCAACCATCCGCGAATCAGGACAACCAGGCTGCTCACACTTCAAGCACGCCCGGTGGCTCCTGCTGCGGCCAGCGAGTAGCCTTCACAAACGTTTGAAGTAATATGAAAAAGCGCGATGAGCTTTGTTGTTTCGTTGCGTCTGAGCGGCCAGACGTAGTGGACCTCGCAGAGACATGGCTGCATCCAGAGTTATACACCCAAGAACTTGAACTCAGCGGTTAATAGTGTTTCCGATGCGATAGACTAAAAATGCCTACGGTGGTGTCTTACTTTGCATCCGGTCTTCCCTGCGTGGGAGACTAGTGAGCACCTACCGAAGTGACGATGGCCTGTGCGAGGTACTGTGGTGCTCCATCCGCCTCAGGCGCGGAGAACTGATTGCGGGGGCGCAGTTTATCGCAGTCCCCTGAGTCGTTAATTGATTTGGCTGCCCATTCTTCGGACCCACATTAGTCGTCCACACTTTCTACTAATGGGCGATTTTAACTATCCTCGAATACAATGGCCTGATGTGCCTATGGTGCCTGGACATAATGAGGTTGAAGCAAAGTTCGTGGATTTGGTACTTGAAACGGGTGCATCGCAACAAAATGCCAGCCGACACGCATAACAACACGTTCAACCCCGTCCTGTCTCGACCAGATGTTGACCAGCTACGAACAACGAGTGCGTAACATTAGCATTCTGAAGCATATGGCTACGAGCGACCACTCAGTACTGATAGCTGATATGGAATTATCTTTGCCGTATTCAATTCCGCTGCAACCAGCTCCCAACTACTGGAAAACGGACTCCGATGGTCTAGCTCGAGCCGCGAGCCAACTGGATTGGTCTCTGTCACAAGCTGCATCTGTGGAAGCTTGTTGGATATTAATAAAAGAGTGATTGACATCATTGTTTTCCCAATTTGTGCCATTAAAATGTCGAATGGTTGGACCAATTAAGCCCCATTGGTTTGACAAGGAGTATAGAAACCTGGCTCGAAGGCGGCGCAGACTGTGGGACAAATTCCTCCTCTTCGGCTCTGCCAATGATTACGAAGGTTAAAAATGTCAGAGGAACCTCTGTAACAGTGCGAAAAAGAATAAACGCCGACACTTTGAAGAGCAGCTAGCAATAGCCGCGAAAACCGCCCTAAAGAGAATCTTTGCATACGTGAAGCGACGCCTAAAGCCGGCAGGTGATGTGCCAGTGCTGGATGGCACGGATGGACAGCTCCTAACCTCCAGCACTGAGCGTGCGTCCGCGTTGGCTGCGCACTTCGCTTCTGTATTTGCGAATAACCAGGTGGCTGTTCCAAGTTCAACGTGTACCGCTTTTGTCGAACTCGATAGTCTGACTTGCGGCGTTGAATATGTAGTTCAAATACTCGCCAACCTTGCCGGCACCCAACCTGCCGGACATGATGGGCTTCACCCACTGATTCTCAAGTCACTTTCAACCATCCTCTCTCCTGTTGTGACTGAGTTTATCAACAGGTCGCTGTCCACAGGTTTGTTTTCGGTTGACTGGAAATGTTCGGTGGTGAGGCCCATTCCGAAAGGCGGCGACCTTATCAAAGTAGACAAATACAGGTCAATTTGTCTGACACCTATTTTAGCAAAGGCTGCTGAGAAAATCGTGAAGAAGGGATTGCTGCAGTTGCTACGGTCAAACGAGCTACTGACGCCCGCATAGCACGGTTTTATGCAAGGTCTCTCATGCATTACGAACCTGCTTGTGACGAGGCATGAGTGGTTGAAGGCAATAAGCAAGGAAAGTCCGTCGACGTGATATTCATCGATTTCAGTAAAGCTTTCGACAACGTCAATCATGAGGTTCTCCTTCACAATATTAGCATGTGTGGTGTCGGCGGCTCACTGCAACGGTGGATCCGCGACTTTCTTGTTGGACGAAAGTGGATGGTACAGGTCGACGACCATCTAAGTGACTGGTACCCCTCTAAAGGTGGCGTGCCTGAAGGCACTGTGCTGGGGCCCAGTCTTTTCCTGATCCACCTCAACAATCAGCCGCAGCTTCTCCGGTCGCCCTGTGCCTTGTTTGCGGACGATATGAGGATTATAGAGCAATTGGCTCTCCCAATAACTGTGGCCTACTTCAGCAAGACCTCAACCGCTTATCCACATGGTCTGCATAAGTTTTCTCCCGGTCAACCCAGCCAAGTCTGTATTTATGAACCTGGGGAAGTGCGCTAAAGGCCGAACCTACACCCTTGACGGCAAATGGCCATATCCCACACCCTCCGTTAAGGACCTAGGTGTACTCTCACGCTACGATTTGAAGTCCGTGGACAACACCAACAGGCTATATCGTAACGGACTGCGCACGGACTGCACGGACGCTCAAGCTTAGCTTCGGCACATGGTCTGAAAAGGTTGCCACCCGCCTGTTCTCTTCTATCATTAGACCAATGCTGGAGTACGGTCCGCCCGCCTACTTTCCGATTACCCGAGGCGAGGCACAAAATATCGAACGGGTCCAACACGTTGCTACCAAGCTGATCTTGAGTTTATGTGGCTTTGGGTATGAAGACCGGTGCGAGAAACTAGGACTCTACACCTTGTACTACCGTCGGTTGATAGTCGAACTCATTATGACCTACCGTATTCTGCATCTCGGTGAATTCCCCATGTTAAGGCCAATGCTGCATTTACGAGGGCCATGCAGCACACGCTGACACAGAGACGAACTTGTCGCACCAGATGCGAAATGTGTTCCCCAACCACTGTGCTTCAAACGGAGAGTGGTAAACATTTGGAACAGTTTGCCTGAACTTGTGATTGAAGCATCATCTGTGCAACAGTTCAAAACGTTGTTAGATTTTTATCGTGCCACTATTCGATTCAGAGAGCGACTGCACACTTACGATGACATATCACATTTGTGAATCCTGAAATATCGTAAGTCGAATATTTTAAATATTACATGAGAACGACAATGATATTCACGGCTGACAACTTTTATAACGATTTTCACAATATTTCGAAAGAGTTGTACCTAATCCATTTCTACTTGCTCTTGAATACAGTATTCAATACAGTAATGTTCTTCTGGAAATACAGAATACATAAAGAAAGCCGGTTTTATCGAGCAAGATGCCATTAATCTATGCACTGCTAATAATCGTCGCAAATCTTTCGTTGGAAGTGATCATATTCAACAGTATTCGCTAGCCGTACAAGCACTTCCCTAAGCTTTGGAGTATAAGTGTAATTTTATTCTTTATATTTAATAACCGTTTACACAATGTGTTTGCGCCGAGCGGATCACTGGTTTCTGTGCCTTACTTTGCACAGCATACATTTTTCCGTTTGTTAAACTGTTGCTTAAAAATTCATTAAAATTAGTTTAATACACAAAATAATTGTAAGAATTGGGAAAAAATACACAATAGCAATGTGGCAAGAAAAACCGTTGTAAATATATTATTTTGTACACTTTCTAATCATCTAATTAATTTAGTGAGCTTATCAGTTAGCTTATATTTATAACCTGTAAGCGAAATTCCGCAGCTTATATTATTTTATGTAAAAATGCTAGACCATTAAAAATCAATGGTCACTTAATAATCCAGCACGGTTGGACAAAAGTTTTAGATTTTTACGCTCAATCATTTTACTCTTATGTTACTGTGAAAAATATCCTTCAAACGCAAGCTTATCACTGACATTTTTACTGGATTATTGAAATACAAACTAAAAATTGCGCAGCGTAAATATTGACCTACACCGGATTTATAGCATTTCCTTATTCATGGCTACGCATATTAATAATATAATTGTGTTGCTACTGCGACATAACTGTCGCTAAAATGTTTCTTTCCACGGTTTCTTGAAGCAGGCTTTCGGGTTATCATACTCGTGTGGGTTATTTCTTAGATAAAGTAATAAATAAGTGATAATTGAAACTTAGGTTACACGAGCACTTTTAGTATCTAAGGGACGCCGACCAGTCTGAAATAATTCACTTAATTGCGAAGGTCTATGATATCCCAATAAACTGTCCAGCAAATACAAATTGTTAATGAAACAGGATAAATTCAAAACAACTGAGAACGCTACTAATAACAACACATTCTCAAAGAGTTGCATTGTAAACCTACAAAATTCGTCCCATTATAAAGTGCATAGAAAATTTCACTTTCATTTCGAGTACGCATGGTCACGCGGGTACTCAAAATTGACCATACTTTCGAATATTTAGTAAGATATGACATAATTTAAATTACGATATTTGGTTTTGTAGTGTCCCTTTTTTAATATTATCCAGACATGTCACCTGGGGAATTTCAGCTCATAAAGTTTTATCAACCTCGTGAGGTACAACGACATACGTTGCGCACTAACCTTGAAAACATAGATAAATGAAAAATTTCGTTTGTAATTATCTTGGTAAATTTGGATATGACTACAAGCGACGAATTAATAAACTCAAGTAGAAAAGAGTCAGATTGGTACATTTTTTCATCAGAGGAATCTAATTTGGCACTTTACATGCTTGGCAAAAGTATGGAGTTAAATGGAAAATTAATACTTTTTGCGCAAATATTGAACAAAGATAAACTGTTTATAAGTTCATATGCGTCTAATCCGCGCTCATTCAAACTGTGTCTTACAGTGGAATCGATGTTACACTGTAAGTATCTAAAAATAGTCTATCCAAACAAATGTGGCACCTCCGTTTTCCGCAAGGGTTTGTTGAGGTTGGTAGATGAATAGACTTTAGTGGGATCCTTAATAGTAAGTCTCGTTTTACATCACTTAGATTGCTTAGGTTCTTCCAGTTAGTCAAATAAAAAGGAAGCAATTGCGTGAAAATCATAACAAAAATGTAGGAACATTTTAGAATGATTTGTGACAAAGTGATCCAAACATTCGTTTTATCCTTTTATTTATAGCATTTGGGATTCATGCGAAGTAGCATAGAAACTAGCATAATATTGATCTATGGAGAACGGTGGATATCCCTTAGTTACACAAGCCAACCGTTTTGAAAAAGTATTTTCATTTAATTGCTGGTATTCGGATTAAGGTTGGTTTCGCAATATGGTTTGGACTCCTTTTATTATAACATTGTTATATACGTAGACATATGCCTATTGAAACATAACTTAGTCCAGTAATTCTCAATGTGAGTATAATCATCTATAATGAGGAACGTACTTAGAAACTATTAATAATTAATTAACACATTATGAATATAGTCTTCATTATTTTAAACTAAGGAAACACAATTCACATGAACGCAATGAACTATTTAGGCGGTAATTAATTGTAAGTAAATAACAGTTATATCTATCAGGTTTATTGTGCAATGTCAGATAATCTCACTAACCAACATCGAACAACTGTTTTAAACAACAATCTAAATGGCAGACCTCAATCAATGGCGAAGTCCCCTTAGTCACGCTGTTAATTACCAGCAGGGTCATAAATTGTATTGCCATGCGTAACATCAATTTCTTAAGAAAATGGCAAATGATACAGAAGGAAGTTAGGATCCTCATATGCAAAATTCTTCCTAAGATAAACGAACGTATATCATTAAAAATGATAAAAATAAAATATTGCTTATGTCGGAAGACTACTGTTTGAAGAATGCGAAAAGAAAGTTCCGCAGCTATTGGGAAATAACTTTTCAGTGTACTTGGATAAAACTTAAAAAATTTAAACGTTTAATTAGAAGTTTTAGACTAACACATTTTATGTACATCTGTATCGAATAGTGTTTTGAAAAAGCAATGCAGCACGTTCAATGATTAAGAAATACGGCGTCTGCAGTAATTCAACGAAAAATGTATGATTCAATTTATTAGCTACTCTTAAAATAGGTAAATGTATGTATCAGGCGGTGGTATTTGGTGTAATTTAAGTCCAGCCGAGTATAGCATCTTACTGGCAACCTTGAACAGATGTCTGTAAACAAGTTGCACTAGCTCTTGTCTAAATTCTTGGGACTTACTGACTCGATAGCTACTCGATTTTACAAGTTGTGTTTATATTCCTTACAACAGTAACAAGTTAGTTTTGCCTTATTCTGGAATTTGCTTCCAACAGGTTAGAACTATTGAAAAAGCAAATAGAATTTCAACTTTGTTTTCTATTTACAGAGAAACCTACTGATTTTAAGGAGATACTGGTCAGCCACTGTGTTCCCGATTAAACCCCCGGTTATTATGTGACAAACTAGGGCTAGATATGCGCTTATAAAATCAATAATATTGTTTCCTAGCAAGGGCACAGGTCTGATTGGTGATCTGGCAAATTTTATTTTACAACTGATAAACTAACAGTAATTTTTCCATTTGTTACAAATGAAAGCAGCGTTTTCAGTCATCAAAAGTCTGCGGTTTCGCCAGCTAATTATGTTCTATCCTGAAGGTAGCAGGAAAAGAATTATGTGTATCAGTAGTTAAGCCAGAGGTACACACAGAGGTAACACACATAATAGTGTATGTTAGCCTTCCGAATTATAAACAATGAGAAGTGAGTTGCTTTGTTTCAGTGAATGGAACATGAGTTATGAGGGACTTCATAATGGATCCCCTATCAAAACCACCAACCATTTCTAATGAGCGACGTCACTTAGGCTGGTATCCATTGACAAGTTTAAACGTCCAGCGGAGCAGCTAGGCTGACCATTTGTTAGCAGCGATTTGGTCTGGCTTTCACACAGTTTGCAAATGGGTGACCAGTCTATGGCCGTGGGCCGTGGGCAACCGACGTGCGTTGGATTTTAGGCCGTTTTTAAATTGGTAGATCACTGGGCCTTGTCTCTGGCCTATTCACAATGGTGTGGAGAGAACTAGAAGGCCTTCAGACAAAGATCATGTTCTAACGCGAAAGTACGCTCTAGGTTGCAGAATAGTTGACCTTCTGCCTTAGGGATTTTTGTAATGTGCCACTTGACATAATACTACTGAAGGTTCTGCAGAAAACATATTACCCACAGGATTTAGTTTGGTGCGTAAAAGCATCTCCGACTACAGCTCTGCAGGCTTTATTCTGGTAGACTTGTGATCACTAGTTCAGTAAGGAAATACAGCTGTTAAGACAGCATCGTTCCAAAGAAATCCTAATATTTGGATGGCCAGTATGCCTTCTTTGAGGGCTCGGTTTAGCCATTCTTTAGCGGCAGGATTGTGACGTGTAGCCATGGAATCGTTTACGTTATGGCACTGGAGAAAAACCAAAAATGTCTTGACTAAATTATTGTGTTTCATTGTTCATAACTGTTTCTTCCGCTATTCCGAAACGACTGAACAATAAGCATGCGTAGCACTACCGAATTAGTCACTCGGTCTACATACAGACTTAAGGTCACTTAATGTACACACAAGTGGCTAAAAGTAGAGTTCTCTTATTCGTAGGAGCTGAGGTATATAGACCAATTATACCAATGACGATCTTAGCCAAAGGCTTCAGCTGGTAGATAATAGACTGTATGGGGCTATAACTGTCAGAGAACATGTGTCCACTATGAAGCAAGCGTTCCAATTAAGTACAAAGGTCTCAAAGCTAG
The DNA here is from genome assembly GCA_944474145.2 of Dicrocoelium dendriticum. Taxonomy (NCBI): domain Eukaryota; kingdom Metazoa; phylum Platyhelminthes; class Trematoda; order Plagiorchiida; family Dicrocoeliidae; genus Dicrocoelium; species Dicrocoelium dendriticum. The sequence goes on along the minus strand of OX104059.1, from coordinate 60,308,898 downwards.
ATACCATTCGTGGCCATTACACGTATTGCTTCGCTCGGTTTTGGTCCAAACGATACTGGGGTATACCTTCTTTAAATAAATGAATATATAAATAAACGTTTTATTCCTCAGCAGCGCGAAGCACAGACCAATTGGTTGGTCTTATCAACATGTAAAAAGTGGTGGCATAATATAGTTCATTATTCGTCTTTTAAATTAATGGTTCCCATATTGGTTTTGAATTGATTAGCAGTTTGGAAAAAGTAGAGAGATAAAGAAACTGGGAACAATATTAAAGGTAGATTTCACGGAAAGTTCAAGTAAAGTAATACGGTCATCCATGGAACTGTTCCCAGGGGACCTGCTTCCATGCAGTGTATATACGCGATGGGTTTTACCCGCACTTCCTTGCTCCAATTGGCTCTGTGTCTGTGTGGCAAGATAGTAAATAGGTCATCAGAACTAGGTATCAAATGCCTTTTTTAGGGCTGTTATATGTATACATTATAGGCGATGAAGCCTCAACCCGTTCTTTCAATCAAGTATGGCAATTTTTGTTTTAAGCCAGCGATTCAGTAGTAATATGATTTGCATGGGTATACTTTTTTATTTTGGAAGCTGTAATCCGTCACCACAAGTGACCAGCCCAGTCACGCCAAACGGTGAAACAAAGAAGAAGAACAAGTGTGATGAATTTTAAAACATAATGATGAATATAAACGACTGCCGATAGGCCAGTCACAATTTGATGGAAAATCTTGGCGAGTGACGACGATGGTACAGAGACATCAGCTTGAAAGGCGTGTTGCAGCCACGAACCAGTGCGTCAAAGGAGAAAACAGAATTGGTTAGACGGACTGATAAGAGTAAGATCGTTCTCATACATATACTCAAGAATGCAACTATATGTAGGTAAAATTATATTATTGAAACGAATAGAGGATATGGTGACTTTCATATGTATCTAGGACTTTTCTCATACAACTCATCTAGAGTCACCGTTTGGCTTAGTGTTGACCAGATATTTGCAACAGTCAGGTGAATATTAATCATGCGTCTGAATTGTGCATAGGTAGTGAAGTTTCTAACGCTCGATGGAAGTTTGTTCCATATTAACGCATATTTTACAGAGAAAATATTTGAGCGGAGCTTTGTACGAGACTTTTGTATTTTCACCGTGCGCTCGCTGTTTCTTAGTTCATAGCACCTACGAGTCTGAAACTCGAGTTGTGGCTGAGAAGTAAAGCTTAACCCGCATAGTAAACGGTATATAAGGCACAGATTAAGTTTGAGTCTGCGTAGCCATAGCGGCTCAAGATTTAGCGCCTCGCAAAGCTCACGATGTCATAGTATTAGGCATGTTCAAAAAACTCTTTGTGAATGCTCGTTGAAAGTTTGCTAGTGCTATAATATCCACTTTTTTCAGATTACTATGCACTGTCGTACAGTACTCAAGTTTCGGCCTAACACATATTTTAAAGGCTTGAAGCCTGGAATATCTCGAATTAAGAGTTGGACTTATATAGGCGATCAATTTTCTGGCAGAAGCCTGCAAGAATATAACATGCTCTAAAAAATGAAATGAGGCAGAATATCTTAGACCAAGGTTTCGGACTGCGCCACGCAGAGGAATAGGGGTATCGTTTAATGTAAGGATGTTCATAGACAGGCCACAGCCGTGGTAAAATAGATTATTATTGTCAATGGCAAAGTGCAACTTCCAGGATTTACTCCAGAGCTCCAATGCGGACAAGTCAGACTGAATATAGGCTAATTTTGGACTACATTGCCCAGGGGCGGAACAATACACAATGTTAACATCATCTGCGAAAAGAAACGGCTTCCCATACGAGATTTCGTCGAGGAGATCGTTGAAATTGATTAAGAATATAAGTGGGCCTAGCACGCTAAGTTGAATCACTCCACTAGCGATTGTAGTGGCTTCAGATGTATAGCCACCGATTTTGACTACTTGCTTTCTACCCTCGAGGTAGGAATACACTCATTCTAGAAGCAAATTTGTGATACCATAGGTCATAAGCTTCCGCAACAATAAGCTGTGTGTGACACGGTCAAAAGCCTTTTGGATGTCAAGAAATATTGCAATGATGGCACTTACGGCGTCTCTTGCTCTAGTCACATTATCAAGGTAATCTAATTGACAGGTAGTGCACGACCTACTTTTTAAAAAAACCGTGCTGATTTTTACTGAGATGGCTCAAATAACTCATATATTTTATTACGCGTTCTTTAACTAACCTCTCCATGATTCTGGAGATAATATATGTGTGGTGGGTTGGGCGGTATATTTACAGCTTTTATGGATCCGCTTTTGCGTCTCGGTATTATAGTTGATTGTATCCAGTGTATAGGATGCTCCCCATTGAGCATGGAGAGTGTAAATACCTTAAGCAAAAACAAGGGGATGTCTGGACCTCCGTGCTTTACCAGTGTTAGAGAGGTATTGTCAGGGTCTGGTGAGCATGTTGGCCGAACTATTCTGAGTTGGCGACATATGTCACTAAGTGTAAATTCAACAGTTTGGAGTATATTTATGCATCTGTGTATCAGCTTGAGCTGAGGATCTTCATTCGCATTAATGCCATTAGTAGACATGAAGTATTCATTGAAGATCGAACATATGATTGCACGGTCGGTTATGGCAGTGCCATCGGAGTTTACAGTGGTGTTTATACAACTTGATTTGTTATTCTGTCTACGGTCCAAATGTTTTGAGATGCAGCCTACCACGTTTGCGCCCCTCAGTGCCATTACTACCTCAGAGCATAGCATTTTGTTGTGGTCTTGGTATAACGCTGTAAGCAATCTGGTGTGGTGCATGTGCATAGTAAAATCATTTGTTTTCCTAAAGTTTTTCTTTATTTTATGAAGTTCAGTGTCTAACATTTTTCGATGTCTGCAGCTGCAGCAATCCTTTTTAAGTTCTTGGTACGTTTTGGAGCCTAAGATTCAACACAAAGCTGAAAGCGGTGGTAGAATTTATTACAAGTAATTTTCACATTCTGTGATAAGAAGAATGGATCGCAATATGAAGACATTATAAGATCCGAACAAATTGACCAATTCACAGAAGAGAATGGGCGGTAATTGATAACTGGTTTTATCGATTTAGAAAGAATTTGGAAAGAACAACCAACGATGTTGTGATCACTGCCGGGCAACTTGTCACTTATGTATGTGGACACATGCGAACATCCCATAGTAAATATTAGATCAAGTGTGTTGCCAAGCCGTGTAGGTTCTTTGACCTGCTGTACCCATTCCGGTCGACCAAGAGTAGACATAAAAGGATTGTGTTTTGTGGTTTATTGTTAAGGGACCATGTGATTCCGGGCACATTAAAATCCCCAACGATTATTTTTTTAATATATGAGAAGTCAACAATGAAAGAAAATCTGTCCAACAAGTCATCCGTCACGGTGAAGATACACGATTTGGGTCTGTAAATAGAACCTAATAAGAGCTTTGTTAGATAAATAGTAATGGTAATCCATACCCGATCAGAAAGTTTCCGTAGGAGTGGTTCATTCAGAGAAAGATATAAGTATTTGTCTGATGAAGGTTATACAGCCACCACCTCTACCATAAATGTGGTCATTACAAAAGATGTCAAAACACAGTATCCAGAACAACGTGTTAGCCATTTCCGCTGAACACCATGTTTTTGTTATTAGTACTATACCAGGAGAAGAAAGGTGAAGAATAGTACGCAGCAAGTGCGTTTTATTTAACAGTGAACGGAAATTAATTAAAAGTGAGTGTAGTGTCTTGTTATCCATTGAGTTGTCTACAGTAATCCAGTTACAGGACCCCAATGAGGTGGTATTTGTAGAGAGTGGAGTGGGGGTGGTGTATACGGAGGACATATAATTTGCGGAATTAGTGCCATTTGGGGGTGTAGCGGGTAAAACGCCACTGGACCCCCAAAAATGGTCGGAAGAGTGAAATACTGGGAAAATGGCGACCCACTGGGATTACAGTTTGCTGGCTGTTGCACATAACCTATGTGCCAGTTAAGATTATTTACATGTTATGGTAGTTTGCGAGAATTTTGGTTGTGCCAATTTCTCTCAGCTACTTTAAGTTCCCTAGCAAGTGGCTCACAAGTTATGGAGCACACAGGTCCCATATTGAAATGCTGCATGGTTGGTGATTTGCCGACTCTCTGCTGGTTTTTAGTGATGATAGCGTTTGGTGGACCGTTTAAAATAGCTGTGTTTTTATTGTGCCTAGGAGCACAGGTATAGATTCCACATGAGGTTTTGTTACCAGAGATCTTTGCAACAAGGCTGTTCCTCAGTTTTAGAGGTTCGCAACTTTTAGGAGAGGAGGATTTCAGTTTCGTACCAGAGCGTGTATGCACCTGGTTGGTGAACAACAAAGGGTGAGTGGAAATAGTCGTTTGCGCAACTTAACGTTTTATAAGTTCGGGCATGAGTTGCGCAGTAATTCTGGACTAATGTGACACTGATTGGAGTCAGAAGCGATATTTTTACGACAGCTGCTATTTGATTTCAACCTAAGGGTTGATTCCTTTATTATCACAGTTCATCTAGGTCAACCAGGCGGGTGGTTCCCAAGTTTCCGAGGGTAGCGGAATATATTGGTCACAGACAGTTTGTTGGAAATAGGCTTTTTTGCACTCCCTTTGTAGTACTGTTACATTGGTTTTCAGGGCCATGGATACGTAACATTTCCTAAGGGATAATGCGCTTCTACTGCAAATGAATGCTTATGCAAGTTTGTCATTTTAAAATTTAAAAATACTGAACAGATCTGTTTCGGAGATTTCTTTCGCAGCTACACGCAAGAAAACTGCAGTTATTCAATATGACAGTCGTTTGCCACTGCATAGGAGATGGCCTCATGAGATACCTTTTCTGGCAAATTAAATGCTATAAGAATTTTGGAGCCTTTAATGCGCTCATGAACCTTAACTGCAACATGTTGTGTAAAATTCCCAACGGATCGAAGGTATTCCATTTTTGGTGTATCTGGAGTATTAAAATTATACTTAAGCGAGTTAAATTACTCTAGCACTTGGCACAGATATTCAAACCTTTCCTTCAAATCCTTTAGATGTAGTTCAAGCGCAGCAATCGTTTCAATCTCTTTAGTGGGCGATTCAGCAGTAAATGCACTGTGCTCTATCAGAGAAACATTATGATAACTATCATTTGATTGCTTTTTAATTTTACGCGCAATTTCGGATTTATTTTAATCTTAGGTGATGGGACATTACTTTTTTTCCGTGCAAAGAAAATTGCAAATATTTTGTTTATCAAATGATCTAAAGCTATAAACACCGAACCACGCTTCAGGCAACGATTTATCAACGACAGTTCCTTCGAAATTACGTGAAATAGAATAAACTCACTGCCGAAAGTTTTGTTAGGTCACTCACTGCGTAGATGTTTTAACCGGTCGTTGTCATTTGCTATTCGTTTGCCCACAATTGTCAAAACAGTTAGGTCAGAGTGTAGGCTGGAAACTTATGCTGCCTCTGGAAGGCCTCTTGTTTTCAACTTCCAGCCCGAGGAGCAAACAAGATTATCCAACAGCAACTTGGTTTTGAAAACCTTACCGGTACACAAGATAAGAAAACGAATTTAATTACCCTAGCATACAAACGATTGATCCTCAATGGAAGCGATGCTCTAGATCCAGTTCTGTAGAGGACTGCAAATGCGGACTCATAAGAGCATACATTGAAACGAAGACCGAACAGGCAAACCGGCTTTGTTTTATAAGTTCACACACTCGCAAGTGCACTTTTCTCCCCAACGGAATAGTGACGCCTAGAATCAAAGAGCTACCGAGATGCGAAAGCAATAATTTTTGGTTTTCTGCTATCACAAACCAAAACAGAGACAAAATTGTGACGCGTCGACCGACACAAATGTGCGGCAAGATACATCAAAAAAGCCATTGAGGGAGTAGTTGCAGCTCTCACATTCAGTACATGGAAAGCGGTTTGCTGCTCGCTTTCCAAATCAAATGCCACCTAATATTTTATCGGCTGTCGTAATGGATTCGCCAATGTCACAAAATTTAGCACCCATTGAAGGTTGTTGGAAGGCAACTTTTAGAAAAGACTTCCATTGTTTTACTTTCTTTGGTGCGGGCAGTATTGCCATGGCCCGGGTGATTACTTTGCTTAGGCGAATGCCGCGTTGAGAACCTATGCCTATTAGAAACAGATTCTCAGGGTCGTTTAATGAATAATTTTCGATTTCAGAAGCAAATCTCGCTCACTGATATGCCGAAGGACCTTGCGTAGCCCTTCATCCTGCCCGTTATTAAGAGTAAAAACACAGCTAGCATCCATATATGTAACATGCCACTCAATACCTGCCAAGTCGTAAGTATTGTACTTTTGCCAGGCTTCAGGCGCACAACTCAAACACATTGGCAACACTTTGTAGTGAAATAAGGCATCAGGAGCAAGGAAAGCAGTAAGGTGGTTCAGGTCGCTCGTCAGTGGCATTGGGATACACACATTTAAAATCTAGCTTTTGACTAATGGTTGATAAACTACAGTGAGTTACTCGTTGTACTGCAACGTTAATCACTGTACGACCGTCTGCATATTTAGTCCCTGCAAATCATTTCTTCTTTTGACAGTGCCACCTCTTTCGGAAGCTACC
>OX104059.1:60286027-60301751 GCA_944474145.2 Dicrocoelium dendriticum | reverse complement strand
GATCGAACATATGATTGCACGGTCGGTTATGGCAGTGCCATCGGAGTTTACAGTGGTGTTTATACAACTTGATTTGTTATTCTGTCTACGGTCCAAATGTTTTGAGATGCAGCCTACCACGTTTGCGCCCCTCAGTGCCATTACTACCTCAGAGCATAGCATTTTGTTGTGGTCTTGGTATAACGCTGTAAGCAATCTGGTGTGGTGCATGTGCATAGTAAAATCATTTGTTTTCCTAAAGTTTTTCTTTATTTTATGAAGTTCAGTGTCTAACATTTTTCGATGTCTGCAGCTGCAGCAATCCTTTTTAAGTTCTTGGTACGTTTTGGAGCCTAAGATTCAACACAAAGCTGAAAGCGGTGGTAGAATTTATTACAAGTAATTTTCACATTCTGTGATAAGAAGAATGGATCGCAATATGAAGACATTATAAGATCCGAACAAATTGACCAATTCACAGAAGAGAATGGGCGGTAATTGATAACTGGTTTTATCGATTTAGAAAGAATTTGGAAAGAACAACCAACGATGTTGTGATCACTGCCGGGCAACTTGTCACTTATGTATGTGGACACATGCGAACATCCCATAGTAAATATTAGATCAAGTGTGTTGCCAAGCCGTGTAGGTTCTTTGACCTGCTGTACCCATTCCGGTCGACCAAGAGTAGACATAAAAGGATTGTGTTTTGTGGTTTATTGTTAAGGGACCATGTGATTCCGGGCACATTAAAATCCCCAACGATTATTTTTTTAATGTATGAGAAGTCAACAATGAAAGAAAATCTGTCCAACAAGTCATCCGTCACGGTGAAGATACACGATTTGGGTCTGTAAATAGAACCTAATAAGAGCTTTGTTAGATAAATAGTAATGGTAATCCATACCCGATCAGAAAGTTTCCGTAGGAGTGGTTCATTCAGAGAAAGATATAAGTATTTGTCTGATGAAGGTTATACAGCCACCACCTCTACCATAAATGTGGTCATTACAAAAGATGTCAAAACACAGTATCCAGAACAACGTGTTAGCCATTTTCGCTGAACACCATGTTTTTGTTATTATTACTTTATGAGGAGAAGAAAGGTGAAGAATTGTACGCAGGAAGTGCATATTATTGAACAACGGAAGGAAATTAATTAAAAGTAAGTGCTGTGTCTTGTTATCCATTGAGTTGTCTTCAGGAATCCAGTTACAGGACCCCAATGAGGTGGTATTTGGAGAGAGTGGAGTGGGGGTGGTGGATACGGAGGACATATAATTTGCGGAATTAGTGCCATTTGGGGGTGTAGCGGGTAAAACGCCGCTGGACCCCCAAAAAAGGTCGGAAGGGTGAAATACTGGGAAACTGGCGAACCGCTGGGATTACAGTTTGCTGACTGTTACACATAACCTATGTGCCAGTTAAGATTATTTACATGTTATGGTAGTTTGAGAGGATTTTGGTTGTGCCAATTTCTCTCAGCTACTTGAAGTTTCCTAGCAAATGGCTCACAAGTTATGGAGCGCACAGGTCCCATATTGAAATGCTGCATGGTTGGTGATTTGCCGACTCCCTGCTGGTTTTTAGTGATGGTAGCGTTTGGTGGAACGTTTAAAATAGCTGTGTTTTTATTGTGCCTAGGAGCAAAGGTATAGATTCCACATGAGGTTTTGTTACCAGAGATCTTTGCAACAAGGCTGTTCCTCAGTTTTTTAGAGGTTTGCAACTCTTAGGAGAGGAGGATTTCAGTTTCGTACCAGAGCGTGTATGCGCCTGGTTGGTGAACAACAAAGGGTGAGTAGAAATAGTCTTTTGCGCAACGGAACGTTTTATAAGTTCGGGCATGAGTTGCGCAGTAAAGCTGGACTAATTTGACACTGAATGGAGTCCGAAGCGATATTTTTATGACAGTTGCTATTTGATTTCAACCTAAGGGCTGATTCCTTTATGATCAGAGTTCATCTAGGTCAACCAGGCGGGGTGGTTCCTGAGTTTCCGTGGGTAGCGGAATATATTGGTCACAGACAGTTTGTTGGAAATAGGCTTTTTTGCACTGCCTTTGTAGTACTGTTAAATTGGTTTTCAGAACCATGGATAAGTAACCCTTCCTAAGGGATGATGCGCTCCTACTACAAATGAATTCTTAAGCAAATTTGTCGTTTGAAAATTTAAAAGTACTGGACAGACCTGTTTCGGAGATTTCTTTCGCAGCTACACGCAAGAAAACTGCAGTTATTCAATATGACAGTCGTTTGCCACTGCAGAGGAGATGGCTTCAAGAGATACCTTTTCTGGCAAATTAAGTGCTATAAGAATTTTGGAGCCTTTAATGCGCTCATGAACCTTAATTGCAACATGTTGTGTAAAATTCCCAACGGATCGAAGGGATTCCATTTTTGGTGTATCTGGAGTATTAAAATTATACTTAAGCGAGTTAAATTACTCTAGCACTTGGCACAGACATTCAAACCTTTCCTTCAAATCCTTTAGATGTAGTTCAAGCGCAGCAATCGTTTCAATCGCTTTAGTGGGCGATTCAGCAGTAAATGCACTGTGCTCTATCAGAGAAACATTATGATAACTATCATTTGATTGCTTTTTTACTTTTACGCGCAAGTTCGGATTTATTTTAATCTTAGGTGATGGGACATTACTTTTTTCCGTGCAAATAAAATTGCAAATATTTTGTTTATCAAATGATCTAAAGCTAGAAACACCGAACCACGCTTTAGGCAACGATTTATCAACGACAGTTCCTTCGAAATTACGTGAAATATGATAAACTCACTGCGGAAAGTTTTGTTAGGTCAAACACTGCGTAGATGTTTTAACCCGTCGTTGTCATTTGCTATTCGTTAGCCCTCAATTGTCAAAACAGTTAGGTCAGAGTGTAGGCTGGAAACTTATGCTGCCTCTGGAAGCCTCTTGTTTTCAACTTCCAGCCCGAGGCGCAAACAAGATTATCCAACAGCAACTTGGTTTTGAAAACCTTACCGGTACACAATATAAGAAAACGAATTTAATTACCCTAGCATACAAACGATTGATCCTCAATGGAAGCGATGCTCTAGATCCAGTTCTGTAGAGGACTGCAAATGCGGACTCATAAGTTCATAAATTGAAACGAAGACCGAACAGGCAAACAGGCCTTGTTTTATAAGTTCACACACTCGCAAGTGCACTTTTCTCCCCAACGGAATAGTGACGCCTAGAATCAAAGAGCTACCGAGATGCGAAAGCAATAATTTTTGGTTTTCTGCTATCAAAAAACAACACAGAGACAAAATTGTGACGCGTCGACCGACACAAATGTGCGGCAAGATACATCAAAAAAGCAATTGAGGGAGTAGTTGCAGCTCTCACATTCAGTACATGGAAAGCGGTTTGCTGCTCGCTTTCCCAATCAAATGCCACCCAATATTTTATCGGCTGTCGTAATGGATCCGCTAATGTCACAAAATTTAGCACCCATTGAAGGTTGTTGGAAGGCAACTTTTAGAAAAGACTTCCATTGTTTTACTTTCTTTGGTGCGGGCAGTATTGCCATGGCCCGGGTGATTACTTTGCTTAGGCGAATGCCTCATTGAGAACCTATGTCTTTTAGAAACAGATTCTCAGGTTCTTTTAATGAATAATTTTCGATTTCAGAAGCAAATCTCGCTCACTGATATGCCGAAGGACCTTGCGTAGCCCTTCATCCTGCCCTTTATTAAGAGTACAAAACACAGCTAGCATCCATATATGTAACATGCCACTCAATACCTGCCAAGTCGTAAGTCTTGAACTTTTGCCAGGCTTCAGGCGCACAACTCAAACACATTGGCAACACTTTGTAGTGAAATAAGACATCAGGAGCAAGGAAAGCAGTAAGGTGGTTCAGGTCGCTCGTCAATGGCATTTGGATACACACATTTAAAATCTAGCTTTTGACTAATGGTTGATAAACTACAGTGAGTTACTCGTTGTATTGCAACATTAATCACTGTACGACCGTCTGCATATTTAGTCCCTGCAAATCATTTCTTCTTTTGACAGTGCCACCTCTTTAGGGAAAGCTACCATATGATGAACCCACTCAGAGCAGTCGATGGGTTCAATCAATTCCTTTGCTTCCTACTCTTGCAGGGCCGCTGAAACGGCTAGATGATTTTCTAGCGGAATAAGCCTAGGTTGAACACTGCCAACCGGTTTTGCATACCGCATCAGATGAATGCGTTGCAAACTACATGTAATAAATCGGACAGACAGCTGGAAAAGCTTACGACATCGTTCATGCCAGTACGCCACATTGACGAAAGAGACAAGAATACGGTCGAAAAGCGCTACTAGTTGTGAAGTCACATTAGCGTTTCTTCCAAGTTATTGTATTCTGATTTCTAAAAGATGTATACTGTGAAATCCGCAGCCTCGAAATAAAACTTTAAAAACACGACTATGTATCAAAATATGGTTACGTTGTTTCCGCCGTTATTCCAAAATGATATTAAATTAATCACTGAAGTACGCTGGGATAGGTAGCGTTCAGAAACTTAGTAGGACACACTGGTAAATAGATAGGCAGTGCCTTTGATTGTAAGGAATGACGAAGTGTCAATATAAGCGGTGGGGAACTTTGGTTCATTAACGGATCTTATTAGAGTAATTGAAGTGCTACGTTTAGCGGTGATAGAATAAAGTTCTGCAGCAATGGATCAGCAACATGGCCTTCAGGTTTGGTATCAATGTTGCTACGTGCGATGGCTTGCCAACGATAATATCTGGCGTAGTGCCCAATTTTGCCGCAATGTTTGCAATTAAGGCTTGACAAGTGGGAAGATCGGCTTCATGAAGAGTACTTTCACAGCGATGGCAAGAATCCTTGTCTGTTGGGAATTGTCGGGAACATTGCCGCCATACGACCTCAGCTGATTTACTCGAACATAACTGTGTCAATTGCAGTGGCATTTCATTTTTCTTGTTGGCTTACTCGTAAGCTTGCTTCCGCGTTGAGGCGCACCCTTTCTGCTGCTACAGCGCCTTAGGTATATGATTCTCAGCGATTCCATTATTCAATTTCTTGGTCAACATACAGCCTTCGATCTAGTTCTGGGGAATGCATGTATAAGCAGACTGTCGCACTGTGCGACTTAACCAGAAAATGAAATCGTTCGAGGGTTCGCCTCTTTTCTGATACATGCAGAGAAACCTTTCTGGCATCAAATTCGTTCACGTGGGTTTGAGAGCATTGGAGGCTTCTTTAACAAGGTTTGAAGGTTTGAAGGCCTAGCTCATCCAAATATGGCTGCCCGTCATCTGCGAGTAAATGTCGAAGCAACTTCAAACTGCATGTTTTACTAAGAGCAGTAGGGAATTCACCGATTAAATCCAGGTCGTTTTTGCAACAACGATTTCCAACAGAGCCAGGCATATGAGGTTGGTATTGAACCCTAAGTAGCGAAAATGGTGATGTAATCGAAATGGAAAGGTTCATCGTACGGCTCGCGACGAGAGCTGTTTTATCAAGTAGGCGAAAGAAAAAGCAGGATGTGTATCGGTGCTCACTCCGTAGGTACATACAAAGGTAACATAGAATAATCAAGTCAAACCGTCCGGATTAAAACCAATGATAAGTGAGTTGTTTTGTGTCAGCCAGCCAATGAGACATTAATTAGGAGGGATATCGTGCTAGATCGGATGCACCAAGCGCCTGTAAATTAATTGTGTACAAAATGTATTTAACGGAACTGAAAAAGCCTTAAGTATCGTAAAATGCATGAAGCTTGTAACATATGCATTTGGTGTAGCTGTTTGGCAGATTGTCGTTCAAAGCCGCAAGAAGAGCAGTTGTGTTCTGGAAGAAATGTCACCACGGCCGCTTGTGAATGAATCACCGTATGATGTGTTATCTCATTTTATTGCAAAAGTGTAAGCTAAATGTGGAGCAAATACAAAAAACTGGATATTAGTATTTTTTCTCAATAATGGGCACCCTGCACAACGTACATATGGTGTGACTACCACATTTCTGTCAGGCATTTAAAACAAGAACTTTTCTGCTCATGCCAAGCGAGTAACGGCAGTTAACAAATGCATATTATTTGCCAAGGCAACATATTACCCAACAGATTGTAAGACATGATCGCTTTTTGGCAATGTAATGTAAATATGCATAACCTACCCATGATAGTACAACCATAGAACTAATTATTGTGAGCTGAGAGAAAACCGCAGAAGCCCTTTATATAAGATCTGCTTAACGTACAGATGCAGCAGAGCAAAATGGGATGGATTGTTTTGTTATAATGCAACGGGGCCCGCGTCAGCGCTGTATGAACTTTGCGTTTCTATAAAAATCCCTGTCGTATTATGTAAAAGTCGCCGAGGAAAGTCCAGCTAATTATTTATAAACCAACTGTGTCTTGAACCAATTGCACCATATTGGATTAACCTTAAAGCATGAATGAAATTGTGGTCGAGTTACTGTCTTATTCTACTATGTCGTGAACAGATTTTACGAAGTGCAATGCGTAGATTGTACCCTAATGTTTACCATGAAATGTGGTGTCTAAACAGATGAACATTTCCAAGTGTGATTAAATTTCTCTCCAACGTTTAGCAATGATAAAACACGCAACTTTGTAACAGTTTTCTGTGCATAACCACAATTTTTCAACCCACAAATTGCGCAAGCTGATAACCGATTGTTAGGATAGGTTTGACGTACGGAGCCTGGGATCCTTTTCCGGTACTTTATTGAAGTTATAAACTCTTATCAAGTTTATTCGTGGCAATTATCACCAATGTAGAACACGCTTGGAGCGTAATATTTACAAGCAACTAACTAGAAGACTTGAGTTCAATCCGGGAAGGAAATCTTTGGTAAACCCTTGTGAATACATAACCGAATGAGTGAATCGTGTAAGTTGATTTAATCCCAGAGATGTGAAAATAAACTCATTATCCCTAAACAAACTTCAGGCAACCTCAACAGGCATGAACGAGTCGTAAGGGTAACCTATATTGTTTGCAATCCAAGCAACTGTTTAAAAAAGTATATACAACTATAGTTCATTATTGACGCTCAAAGGATTGTTTGCTCAGGCATGATTATATAGCTTCCTAAAGATAGGTAAGTAATTAATCCTTTGTCATGTTTACAAGTAGTATACTGGATTTGGATTACATTTATCTGTATGTGAAATTTATGCATATCTATAGCTTTGTTGCTTGGATTTTAAACATGAACCGTCTTTTGTCCTTGTTAGCAGATAAACTGTCAGTCTGAGGGAGTAAAATGTTATTTTTTGTATTACTAATATATGTGTTACGGGTCAGAGCATTAATATATTAATACGCCACCTACCAGCCCACATGTGTGTGGCTATTTGTTACCTAAGATCTTGACAAGAGAAGACCCATCAAATCACGAAACACTGCCAACGGAACAATTACTGAAACCTGTTTGACGCAAACAATTCAGCTAGCACCAGCTAAAAGTGGTTTGGTGGGGATGCCATATTATATAATTGCCATTTTAACGCCGTGTAATTAAAACGAACTTTATGAACTCATTAAGTTTAAGTATATAAAGGGATTAACACTTCATGACTACTTAGCATTCAGCAATGACGATGGGGTCTACCCGGTACTTCCTTGAAATAACATTGCGCCGATATACGTCACCCCGAAAGCTGTCAATGGTAAGTCGATCACATTTATACGTCTGTAACATGTACAGTGAGATTTGCTCGGTTTTAAGATTTGTGAATTGATTGCAATTTATATATGCACGTGTATGTTTAATACCATAACCACTGTTATGCTTTATTTACCAGTAATAATATTGGCTCCATGGTAGTTGTTTTAATATGTCTCATACTATTGATTTACAAGGTTAATTTTTAGTCAAGCATTATTTAGCACCATAATAACTATAATGGTGCTTGCGTAATAGTTCCTTTCTTTGTCTAAATAGTTGGTTCACTGATTGGAATTCTAAAGACTATCGTAGGTGTTTATATGAGAAGTTGAACCAAACTGTTCAATGCGCACCCCATCTGTTTTACAATTAAACAGAAATCCAACTTCATTGCAAATGTTATACCTGAAGCTTGAATGAACTGGAAAATTAAATTCGAGAACAACTGCTAGTTAATGATTTAATTACATAGTAACAACTGGGAAACAATTAGTATGTTTGGAAAACACACATACCATGGATAACATCCAGATTTTATACATACTAGTGGTTACAAATGCATGGCAAGACTTTGCTTGACGCTGCATCTTTCTCCTTTTTTCGATCTAGCAATTTTGTCTACCACGCCAGTGTAATTACCCATGTTATGCTAGCCAAAATTTGATCTCAATCGATTATGTTAAGATGATTTAAGACGATTAAATCTCTACGATTCACTTGATTAATGCCTTGCTATTTAATAAATGTAAAGTAATCTTCCTCACGAATTCAGGATTATTAGAAAAATTCCATGATTGCAAAAGATATTATAACGGTTAATCAAACATTTAGTTCCTTTATATATGTATCCATTACTGGCCACTTATTTTTAAACTGGTTGTCGTATTATTTGAAAAGGACTCAATCAAATGTGAATTCTAGATTGCACACGTTCAGCATGATGACAAGCACTTAAATAATGGAAAACTAACGCAGCACAAATATATATTTAGCGCAGTCTGTATTTTATTAAGAAATACACATAGTCAGTTAAATTGAAGATAATATACGTAGTCATTTTTCCTCAAAGCCAAAACCCCGGGCAAAACCATATCCGTTTTTATTATGGAAAACTCTTATTTTAATGATGGCGTTTTACCAAGTAAATCATCGCTGTAAACATGAATAACTGTAAACCCCATTTTATTAGCGTCATTACATTATGGTTCGTTTAAAATTCTTGCACTCAGCCACCGCATTTGTTCAATAAATATCAGATTGAAAAAGAAAACATGCAAACCTTTACCCAAGAAATAATATACATCCTGAATGTACTTCGCAATCCGAAATGTATATGTTGGTTGACAGGTATTACTCCTCTTTCGTACAGTTCAGTTAACAAGCTTTGCTATTTTCTCTTTGGTGCACCACTGTTACAATATACGCTTATAATAAATTCATTTTACTGGTGTTTACTGGGAAGCTTCTATACCTCAATCATTCTACCCTCATCAATGATAAACGGCTCTGCTGAAATTATGTTATTTTAAAATACTAAGCAAAGCACTGATTCAAACCAATTCTGCAAAAAGAACAGAAGCGCCATCAAACGACTTACTTTAGAAATATTTCTTCAAAATAAGATAAAAGGGAACCCTTCGCAAGTTGGCATCAGACCCTGTCCCGCAAACAGAGAACACACTTCGCTATTTCTCTCCAGCAAACGGCGTTTTCTCCCCATTAATTCTGCTAAACCTAGATAATGACTCATAAGGAGTGTGCAAACGCACCACTAGTGGATTTTCAAAATATTTGGCTCCATCCTAGGGTTGTGGACAAAACACGTGACAATCATATAACTAGGCAGACAGGTCTGGAAGATTGCATATTCGTAAAAGATGTGACCTCACATAGATACCAACTTTTGTGTAAGCCTGTAGCGTTGTTGTCTTCATACGCAACATGCAAGTGGTGCGTAGTGTTTTGGTCGGATTTCTAACTTTACTCAACTAAATGTTTTAAGAGCTCGTGACATGCCACCGTCTGAGTAATATAATTTAGCATATTATTTTTCTCAATATTATTGCTTTAAATTGGGTGCTCCTTCTGTATCGTTTTGGGTGAGGTCAACAAGGTTTACCCGAGATTCATTAAACCCGTGCGTTTAAAAATACGGTGAGAACAATGCAATAATTGACGTGTAGTGGAATTTTGTCCATAAAAACAGTTGTATTATACAAAATAGTGGGTGTTATCTGGGAAATCTGAGAATTGCATACTGTAGGTGCACATATTCATTTTATGAAAGGCCAAATTTGGTTCTTTTTTAAAAACGCTATTCGAATCCAACAAATGATTATCTTGGTCAGAAGGATCTTGCAAGACTGTATGCAATATTGACACTTTAATTGATTATATTAAATATCCTGCTGTCAAACATTGATATCTTCCGATCATCCACAAGCATAATTTTCACTCTTTTGATATTGTTTGGGAATACGCATTTGAAGCCTGACCGAATTGCGCCCATAGTTGAAAACTCTCATTGTGGTGCTTAGGCGTGTCAGCAACCGAAAAAACTTCAGTTTCCTCATTTATTTAACACCGTGTATTTGCAGTAACATTTGTTGAGATTCCTTTACCGTTTTCCGTATCTGAAGCAAAAAGCATTTTACTGTTTTCTGCTTTGCTCTCCATTCTCCAATGAAAAGAGTTCTTACCATGGCCGCAACGTGCACCACCGCTTTAGCTCAATGATTTTTACAATGGGTTGCTGGTGGGCTTAGATTTTAGTGGGCGTTCTCATGCTCCTCATTGAAACCAGCACACTTTATACCATGTACGCAACGCACCAAACTTTTCAGACGCACTTTTTAATGACATGTATTTCTTAATGTTAAATGTGTGAATATAACTGAGTTTTATCGTATATACAGAACTAAACCCCCGCTTTACAAGTAAAACAGTATTATTGCTCTAAATTTTAAAGACACTGGATTCTTCGCACCGATGTATTGAAACCATACCTGTCAAACGAAAATTACTAGTGAGAAATATTTGCTCAGGAATAAGGATCATTTGTGCTTTTAGTTTTCATCAATTTAGCAGCTGTTTACAAAATAACATATAAGAGTTAGATGTTTAACAAAAGGGTTGTAATCAAGTAGTCCAAATCAATGAGCTATTTAGATTTGATTGACTGATAAAGCGAAGTTTCTCTTGAAATGTTAAGTTGATAAATGTCACTGTGTTTAAGGTTTTTAAAGGGAATATGGATTCTGCTTAAGATAAATGAATTTAATCTCCCCAGGAAGAATATTTTTTGCGAACTGCCACACACTAATGATAGAGGTGCTGAGGAGACATTTTGTAAAAGTTACATCACAAGGATATTCAAAATGATAACATCATATATTAACCAATGCTTTAGCCAGCAAAATTAAACACAAAGCAGGTTTGCAATAAGCATTTCAATTCTCAAGCAGCGCTGTACATCTTAGGCTGACGAAAGCATGCTATCTTTACGGAAACAGATCAAACGGTAAGAAACACGGTCGCTTACAAGTTAAGTGATCATTTTGCAGCAAGTGTGGACGTATGTTGATAAGTTTAAATAACAATTACTGGATGTTAAGTTAGATAACTGCTAAACAAATTAAATTATCTAGAAATCCATAAACACTTTAATCTGTATTTACGTCATCCGAAGTAAAGACAACACTGTAAAGCCGTCTCAAATAGTAAGTGCTTTTAAGTACATACTTTGACAGACGATTTACATATGCTAGTCTCAATGCTTGGTGAGGAACTTAACATGTCATCTACAAGCTAGCAATATGCATCTCCGTAGAAAACGAACCGCGCCACTACGTCAGGTATAGTCATTCCGACCTGTGACAAACCTTTAGCTAATTTATCGCAACGATATACTGTCAATAATCAAATGGCGGTTGAAAACCCATCAGGTTTCATTTAGTGAGCAAAACTGATGACTAGCCAAAGGAGGAAACAGCCGCGCAATACATTTATCACTTGTAATGGTTGTGGAACTAAGCTAATATGTGACGGATTTCTATCTATGCCGTTCACTGCTAATGTTGGACATTGAAAAATGAAATTAAATTTGGTGAACGCCAATAGCAAATGCTGCACCTGTGCTGTGGGAATATAACTAGATTAGAATGCCGTATGCACCGCGACACAGGCATTTATTTTGAGCATCATTTTACAAAATAACAATGCATAACAATGCATAATACTCACGTATTCATTTTCCGGGTTAATTTTGGCAATCTACCCATATCCAAAATAGAATTAGTTTTTACATGTTTGCTAGCTCAAGTAAATAAGTACTATTTCCATACAACTGTATTGAATTATTGCAGTTTCGTACTATAACCCATAAAAAGTGGTTTGTTGGATAAATAACCGAGGACATTCAAGCTAATACTTATATGACGATTAGAAACCTTTGCATCACATTAAATCATTATGGAATTATTGCAATATGTATTCGCCGATATTGCCTTTAAATTTATTTACAGATGTGACCAGAACAATGCAAATTGATATATGCAACATATAAAGCTTGATGTTCACAGATTTATTTATAATGTTCCCAAAATAATCGCGTGCAACACGACTAGACGACAAAATTACATCATTTTGCGACTCTTATCCACTCTGACGCCCAGTGTGCAGGTTTAATCATAGGACAAATAGTGAGACTTGATTAATTGAAAAATATGTATTGCACGTTTGCATTTGGATAACCAGCGCTTCAAAGAGAATACGAATTTGAAGAGTGCAATTAAGGAACAAACATTCAAAAGCGTCGAGATTCATCGCGTCTTCTCATTTTTAAGCAGTCAGAATCATTTTGGTTTGTATATTATGCACCTGAGAAGTAGCTGAGTATGCCTATCTTCAAAATCGTTGCAAAAATGGTGTACGCACTTAACCTTGCGATGTAGCCAAATGCACTAGAAACTAAACGTTGGTATTTGCAAACCCGACTTTCATTTCCCCTCATTAGCTTGTACTTCGATTATTTTAGTAAATAAGAAATACGTTGCTGGTGTAACTTTTACATCGCGCTTTTATAAATTTGTATTGCATATGACATGATCACAAAGTTACCTGTATAAAAAGTTTACTGTAAGCGCATTTTTTTCCTTACTTCTTCATGAAATAGCCTGGAGTTAAAGTAAACCAAGTCAGCAAATATTTTCCGTTTAAGCAGCGACCATTATGATCTATTCCCTAACATATTGTAGTGTACATCAGGGCATTCAAAATTAGTCTCAATCTAATAGCTGTTTTACCAAGTAAACGTACTACATCTGGTATCATTTATGTAGAAATGAAACTAACATAAAATATCTAAAGTATACTACTAATTATTATGACGACATTGTAGTTTAATTTTTATGTTTTTGTCCCAGCTGCTTATAAGCTACAGAGCAAGTCTAGACCGGAATTGCACCAGACGCGTTTTGCTCTATTGAGTCTCATCAGTGGTGGGCATTCCCTTGGTTCGCTATTGGGGATCCATCTTTTGACCACCAGAGCCAGGTGCCAACTAGCCAGCAGCTTAAAACCCTGAACCATGGGGATTTAGGCAGGGATATATAATTTGCATCATAACTGGGATATAGCACTGCCTATCTTCCATTGCTTTGCAGATTACTAGCTTAGGGGATTACAGCAGTTAGGCTTACGAATGTCATGATTCCTTCTCAATAGACACTACGTCCATAGCTTTTTAAATAGGTGAGGATGCATTTTATTATTATTAAATAAGTGTATATAATAGGAAGAAATTCAACACATCTAGGCTCACTCAGACAGCCGTCACTAGCCCGGAAAAGCACTGTACGCGCGTTTCATCCTTTCGGAAATAATCAGCAATGCGCATTCCATCGGACCCTTGGTAGGGTTCGAACCCCCAACTAGTCTGTTGCCATTCCGTTGTTGCGACCACTGAGCTACGGGGGACGGAAACGCCCTCGTGAATAAATTACTAGATATGATATAGCGCCGCTCACTATCCACTGACTTAAACGTTACAGCCGTGTAGAGGACAGGGTAGCTCCCTCACCAAGCTTACCAAACATAAGCCGCTAATTAACTCATGGCATTATAAGCAGTTTGGTCTGCATACTGATTACAGTCGAGTTGCGGGTTCGGTCCCTACCAAGGGTCCGATGAAATGCGCACTGCTGATGATTTCCGAAAGGATGAAACACGCGTACAATGCTTTTCCGGGCATGCGACGGCTGTCTGATTGAGCCTAGATGTGATAAATTTCTTCCTATAGCATTCAACTCTCCCTACTACTCTTCTGTAATGAGTGTATATATATTCTCGTTGTTCCCCCAGGTAACCCAAAGAAGGCATGAACAGTTTTGTACAAGCAGATACGTGACGATTAATCTCTGACCAAAGAGCTTAAAAATTAAATTTTGTAGATTCATGTGATAACATATATGGGATGTAGCTGCTATAAGTTTCTCCATGTTAAATAGAAATTATTTGCGAATTCGAAGATGTCGATAGGCACAAATAATAATATAAATATACATTGCAACTAAATGTTCCATCAGTAATACATATTGGATGCACTGCAATTAGGGTTGTTTTTTTGCACCATTATCCACGTCACCTGGATTTCAATTTTGCCAGCGCTTCACATCCAATGGCGTCAGATCACTTTCCATAGCGTTTGATTCCTGCCCGTATGCAATTAATTAAACCGCGAGCTTGATGGAAGTGGGGATAGAGGTCGATGATTAATGGGCATCCGCTGTTAACACAAAATTCTTCAGAGGTCGGCAAAAGCGTCAGCAAAACTCGGAAATAATGTCAACGGCCAAGAAGTAGCCAAACATTCAGCCAGACAGAAATCCAATTTTAGCGGTCAAGCAAAATTAAACACCGTGCCACAACGGTTAAACCGTTGACATCTAATGGGCTCAACATCTTCACTTAGCCATAAACATTGCATACATGTGTACATACGAAGGGGTAAACATCGGAGAATATGAAAATATACGAGTTTGGGCTGAACGCACGATAATGGCGAAGAGTAAAATGTGATTTACATAAGGTGTGTGAGTTACTTTATATATAAAGCTAAATCGCTAAATCTTGCAGAATACGTGTCGTCTCAGGATTCTGAGGGATGGGATCTGATGCAGGCTGAGTAATTTTCAGCATTAATTTAGCTGGATTCCCGTTTACTGCGAAGTGCGTAGGCTCTTAGTAATAAAAAATTCATGTGCACTCAAGTGGATACGAAACTAGTGCGCTGCGTTGCATAGTCGAATCAATACCCATATAATGCTAACATATGAGATTTAAAGCAATTGTGGCGATTGAATGCAGGCGATGATGGTGAAAGCCGGGTTTTGATTTAAGAGCTAAATCGGTTGATGCGAGTAATTGGTTACGTGAGTTACAACTTGTGGTAAACATTTGGAATAGTTTGCCCGAACATGTGATTGAAGCAACATCTGTGCAACAGTTCAAAACGTTGTTAGATTTGTATTTTGCCTCTATTCGATTCAGAGAACGACTGCACACTTATGATGACATCACATTAGTGAATCCTGAAATATCGTAAGTCGAATATTTTAAATATTACATGAGAACGACAATGATATTCAAGGTTGACAACTTTTATAACGTTTTTCGCCATATCTCGAAAGAGTTTTACAGAATCCATTTCTACTTTCTCTATAATGCAGTATTCAGTATTCAGTATTCAGTAATTATTAAAGCACTCAGCCTGATGTAGCGGTGTTTCAATGTTTACTTGTACAAACAATCCTTTCTAGACACATCAGTTTTGTAAAATGATTGCGTCTAAAATATTGACAAATGCAAATTACCTCCTGCATTCTACCCTATCTGAAAGCTTATTAACTTCATATACTGAGCAGCAGTACAAACTGATCTATTCCTACACAATAGCTTACCGATCGTCCGTCAATTCTTATCTCCCGCGTCTTTCGCGAGACCCTAAATCTGTCATTTTTGAAACAAAAATTTGACTTGCAATTTGCTTGTGTTTTTTCTCCATAT
>OX104059.1:60269570-60285527 GCA_944474145.2 Dicrocoelium dendriticum | reverse complement strand
ACTCTCACTGAAGTTGAGGTCGCATGGAATATCTGGTCTCGCTCTGCGGTGGGTGTCAGCTTTACTGGATGGACGGGAACAGGGTATTCGTGTGGGAAGCAGTCTTTCCTTTCGACAAGCTGTCCTTAGCTACTTTTCGCAAGGCTCTGTCCTAGGTCTACTGCTGTTCTCAGTCTACGTGATTTGCCGAAGGAGCTTGGGGTACCTTCGTTCTTATTTGCGGATGACCTAAACCTCTGGAATATTGTTGATATCCTAGGAGGTCCTGTGGCTGTTTATCGGGCTCCGGTTAGACTCAGGGATTTGTCTGTCTTGTGGTTGCGGCCCATAAGCAGGGCAACGTGTACAGTGCTACATGTCGGAGCGTCTGATTCCTCCACATGTTATGTGCTTGATGGGGGTGTACTTCCTCACGTGGCTCATCAGGTTGATCTAGGTGTCATCCACGGTTCCACACTACACTCTGGAAACAACTGGAGGAAGGCGGCTAGTAAAGGGTTCCGGATATGGTGGTTTATCCGTCGTACTTTCGGGACCCTAACCGCTAAGGTGGTTGTGAAGCTCTACTCAGCGTTTCTGCGACTTCATCTAGAACTCGACAAATTCGAGACTAAACTATTTATTTATTTATTTAACTGCGTCCAGGCCTGTTCACCATGCCTTGTTCAGGACAAAATAGCACCAAAAAGGGGGTTGTGTGTCGGTACTAGGTTGCTCGAGGGGTTAGGAGGACAAACGTACTCCGAAGGCCTACTTAGTTTGGGGATTATTCAATGCACTATCAAAGGATTAGAGGGGACCTAATCCTTACATACCGTATTTTGACTGGGCAGTTTGGTCCTGATTTGTCCTGGCTATCTAGTCCTGCTAGATTAGCTGGTCTCCGCGGGCATTGTATGAAGGTAAACAAACAGCGGTCCGATTGAGTTAGAGCGGAGACACGGTTATCGCGTCGAGTCATCAAGCGCTGGAACCTGCTTCTAGCAAATGTTGTCAAGGAAGCTACGGTTAATGGGTTGGAGCGTCAACTAGATGCTCTTGGGTGGCAACACGAAACCTTTCCGTTTTCCTGACAAATTCCCATCTTCATACTTCGATTCTATTTTCTGTAGTTTCCTCATCGTTGGTATTATTCTCTTCTTTTACTTGATTTCCCTTACTCTTCACCTTGATTTTTCTTCCTCTCTTATTTACTTCACGTAACTGACACAGCAGGGACAGCTAATGTAAGGAACGTGGGCATTAAATTGATGGATCAGGGCGTATTTCGGATATTTTCCGGTTAGACCCATCAAGAAGTCGGAGCATCACTACCAACTCCTGGATCGACAATCCGCTCAAGAAGGAACATTTACGGGATTCATCCTAGCGTTCCAGTCCCACCTGAAGTTGAACTTAAACGAGCGGAAAGCAAAAATGACGATGAGCAGGTCAAGCATTCGCACTTGACGATCAGTTCAACAAGTCACATGGTCGTCTAGGTGTACAATGAAATCATTTTAGTTAGAAGTTTACACAAAATGATAGGATAATTGAAAAACTTGCCACACCTAAAACTGGACCGTACAGAAAACTGAAGTGCAGTGCTGTTAGGTCGACTTGTAGGACTACTTAATACTAGTCCGAGACGATGCGCGTAATTAAGCGCGGATATCAGAAGGCAATGGAAGTCGGACACAGCGAACTGTATTCGATGGGCTAGAACAAGAAACGGACGGATGAAGCGAGGCAAGAGCGTACACGTGAGCGCGGGGACTTACAAGGCAGTTGTGTGTCGAGCCAGTTGTCAGATTAAAACAAGGAGGAGTAATGTACAATCGGTCAACAAGTAAATTGTACACGAAAGATAAGAGTTATCTTTTTGGGCGCTAAAGAGCCCCCCTAGAAGGCTGAGCATAGAAAGCCTTCGAAATCGAAAAGGAATGTTGAAACGAGGTTCGTAAGGCGAAATCGTGCCGAGTAAAAATGGGCGTGCGTTCGTTTAAATGGGGGTTCGTCGGAAGTCGGAGTCCGCTGTGCCGTTTATGATTTATTATTTATTGAATGCAGAGCAGAGTGCATTTCGGCGAGCCGTTGGAACGGGCTTGTCGGACTACAAAAAACTGGCTAGTCCAGAAAAAGGCCGACAGGACCTCAACCTCCGCTGCTGCCAAACGGTGCGCTTGGAAGTGGTCTCTCCCCCCGCCGCACCCCGCCCCTCGCCAAAACGACCCTCGTCCCACGAAGAAAACGACCATGGTCCCACGGAGAAGCGACCCTCATCTTGCGGAGAAGCGACCCTCGTCCCGCGAAGAAGCGATCCTCGTCCCGCGGAGAAGCGATCCTCGTCCTGCGGAGAAGCGACCAGTGTACGCGTCAGGGTCCTCGAAAACATTCATCGTGTGGGCCAGTCGATCGAAGGGGAGGGTTGGGGCAAGTAGAGACGAGAAAAATGTTGAATTCGCGCGTGCGAATCGGGGTCACCAATTTGTAGGACTAGTTGATACTAGTCCGAGACGATGCGCGTAATTAAGCGCGGATATCAGAAGGCAATGGTAGTCGGACACAGCGGACTGTATTCGATGGGCTTGAACAAGCAACGGACGGATGAAGCGAGGCAAGAGCGTACACGTGAGCGCGGGGACTTACAAGGCAGTTGTGTGTCGAGCCAGTTGTAAGATTAAAACAAGGAGGAGTAATGTACAATCGGTCAACAAGTAAATTGTACACGAAAGATAAGAGTTATCTTTTTGGGCGCTACAGACTCAGTTAAATGGGAGAAAACCCGTCGGGAGTTTATCCATAAAGCCCAGGCGGGCGAAGCCAGGAAAGGGACTATCCCGTAAGGCGTTACAGCAGCCCAGCGTTGATTCATCGACGCAGGCAGTCGCTCGAAATGAAATGGTACAAAAACGGGTTATCTCCTCGGGCTCTACGTCCAAAGGGGAAACAACCGCGTTCGGAGAGACTAATCGTGTGGTAAACTAATTGTTGTAGTGTACTTAACAAATGGGGGAGTTAGTGACGCGTTGTGAGCATGATGATGTGGCCGCTGTGTCGGAGTCCTGGCTCTCTCCAGATTACCTTATTGGTAATCTGCTTATAGACTTTGCGTGCTACAGGGCTGACAGTCCGGGTATCAGACTGGTGGAGGAGTACTCTTGCTTATAAAGTGCCGATATAAACACTGGGCGGCTCCATTTACCATGCGTTTTTCTAACGTTCAGGTGGTATCCTGCTAAGAGCATGGGGTATATTGGAGATTATAGTATGTGTTTATCGTAGCCCATCGTCCACACGAGAAGAGGACAGGGATCTTGGTACGTTACTAAGACAGGCGACAATGGCCGCGTCTAACTTTCAGATAGTCGGTGACCTAAACCTTCCACATGCTGATTGGCAGCGTGCTGAATACAGGGTGGTTACTTTAGAGAAGGAACTAGTAGACTGGATGCATGTAAATGCGTTCGAGCAATACGTCAATGTTCCGACTAGGAGTCGTACTGGGAATACCCCTTCAACCCTTGATATCGTGATCGCCAGACATGGTCACTTGATTGAAATATGCGTGCAGCCACCCATAAGTAAGAGTGAACATTGTGTTTTGACCTTTTCTCTGGACACGCCGAGGCTTTCAGCGAACCATAGAACGGGGAGGATTTAAATCGTATTCGTTTTACGAAGCTGCGGGATCGAGCCCTTCAGATTACTTGGATCCCTGAACAGAACAAGGCCACTTTGGAACAGAGGTGGCTTCTACTCAAATGCGGACTTGTGCAGTCGCTGAACGGCTTTGCTCCTCTTCGCCCCAGGAGACATATTGGGAAACCCCGAAGGTGGAGAAGAAAAATTGGTAGGGCGATAAAGAGATGCAATGATGAGTGGAGAAAATATCAAGAAACTCGGGGCTTCCGACGTTGGCTGCAATATAAAAGGTGTCGAAACGTGGCTATTAAGTTACAGCGGCAGGCGAAGTACTCATATGAGCTTAGGTTGGCTAAATTTGCGAAAACTAATCCCAAGTGTTATTACAGTTATGTCCAACCAAAGTCTTCTTTAGGAGAGGTGGTCGACTGTCTAACCATGGACAACCGTACCCAGGCTGTAGACGACGTTGGTAAAGTAGAAGCGCTGCTACTTGTCTACCGAAACCTGCATCGGAAGGATAGTGGGTCTGGCTTGCCATCACAGCCGCACTGCTCAACTAGCTACACAATGCGGGAAATTATCTTCAATGTGGCAGAGGTCTTAACAGTGCTGGCCAGTTTGAACCCTTATAACTCAGCTGGTACTTATAGTGTACATCCCGCCATAGTTAAGCCTCTGGCTGATATCCTTCAGTATCCCGTAGCGGAGTTATTCAACCAGTCTCTTCAAGAAGGCAAGCTGCCACGTGATTGGAAGGAGGCGACTAATGTGGCCATCCACAAGGAGTACTGAGTCCGTGCCTCTGAACTATAGATCTGTTAGTTTAAACAGTATCATGCTGAAATGCTTGGAAAAGCATATAAGGAACAGGATCTGTGAGCACTTGACTGAGCGTAATCTAATTAGAGCGGAACAGCATGGCTTTCTTAAAAAGAAGTCTTGCTTTACCAATTTATTGTGCTTTTTAGACGAAATTATCCGATGTCTTGATAGTGGGATATCGGTAGAGGTGTGCTATTTGGACTTCAGTAAAGCCTTTGACTCAGTGAATCATCGATTTTTAACTGAGAGGCTGACATGATTTGGATTGCATCCTCAACTATTACTATGGCTCTCTGAATTCTTACGTGGAAGGACATTCAAAGTCAGGGTTGAGGAAGCGAGTTCTAGACTTGGCAATGCCTACAGCGGTGTCCCCCAAGGTTCGGTGCTGGGTCCAATGCTGTTTTTTATGTTTATAACTGACCTGGCTCCTCTTCTTGTGGATCCCTGCTATACCTTCGCAGATGACTTGAAGCTAGTCAGTAGGGGCAACCGAGCGACATTGGCTAAGGACACCATCACTGTGGTGAATTGGTCAAGCCAATGGAATCTACCTCTAAATTCCAATAAATGTCAACTATTGACTAGTAGTGGTAGCGGAATTGCGGTTCAGTCTCCTGTGGGATCTCTAACATTGCGGTGTACTGATGAAGCCCATGATCTAGGTGTCATCGTAGTGAACAATTTTAAGCCTACGGCACCGTGTCGCCATGCTACCAATAAAGCGCGACACGAGTTATTTCGTGTTAGGAGAGCGCTGAGTAACACTAAAGCAGAAGTATTCTTGCGGTTATATAAAGCAGTGGTTAGGCAACATCTGAATTATTGTGTTCAGGCCTGGTCACCTTTACTTTACTTTACTGTCATGATAGCGAGAAAGATGTTGAACATCTATGTAGCTATATCCCAATGTAGGACATGTCCCACTGACACAGGGTTACCTGTAGTAGTGAGCCAGCCCAGGTGAAAACTCTAAGAAAGTAAAATATTTACAAGCATAGAAAAAATCTCCATGTACTTACGCTATATTCTTGGATGAACCACATGGAGTCCTTCACCAGCTCCGCCGCCTATTACGGACGGGCATCGTTTCGGAAGTGGCAGTTGGTGGATTAACGGGCTCCATGGGTTATAATCATTGAACGATTCCTTCGTCAGTTTCCTGTGAAGGATTCGTCGAATTTGGCATCCGCAAAGTGCGCGTCCAGGAATCGTTTGAATTCCGACACCGAGTTCGCTTCTACTATCCGCAAGGGCAAACGGTTCCACATGTTCACCACTTGCCGCTCAAGACACAAGGGATGAGCTACCCACTTGAGGTCAGGACTACCAGTTTGTACTGGGGACCTCGTGTGCTGCTTGACGCACGGACATGGAGCAGTGGCCTCAGCATCGGATAAGCACCCAGATGCAATACCCGATGGGTCATGATGAGGTCCACTCGCACGCGGCGGTAGGCTAGAGTATACAGACCCAATTGTCTGCATATTTCTTCATACGGCACACCCTGAAGACCGGCAAGGAGCCGTGTGGCTATGTGTTGTACTCTTTCGAGCTTGTGTATCTCGCCTTTCGTCAACGGACAGTTGGCGGGTCAGCCGTATTCCAGCACCGGTCGTACAATGGATGTGAAGAGACGAGTGGCAAGCTCTTTCGACCAGGTGCAGAAGCTACGATTCAGCGCCCACAGCGAACGCAATGCTGTGCGATACATATTGTCCGTGTTGTCCAGTGACTTCATGTCGTAACGTTGTATAACGCCAAGGTCTCTGACGCAATGCGTCGGGTGTAGAACCTGGCCGTCGAAAGTGTACGATCGGCCCGCTCCACCTTTACCGAGGCACCGAAGTAGCGATTTTGCCGAGTTGATAGGCAAACTTACTTCGGCGGACCCCATGGAGAGGCGGTCGAGGTCCTGCTGAAGTATGTAAAAGTCGTCCAACGTATGGATCACCCTCCATAGCTTCAGGTCATCCACGAACAAGGCACACGGCGACCGAAGGAGATTGGGCACGTCGTTGATGTGAATCAGGAAGAGAATGGGGCCAAGCACCGTCCCCTGAGGAACGCCGCTCGTCGACGGGTACCAGTCGGTCAGGTGGATGTCGACTTGCACCCGCCACTTCCGTCCAAATAAGAAGTCACGGATCCATTGGTGCTGCGAGCCTCCGACTCCGCACTCCCTCAGTTTCTGAAGGAGGATCTCGTGATTCACTCTGTCGAAGGCCTTACTGAAATCGACATATACCACGTCGACTGATTTACGTTGGTTTACTGCTTGCAACCATTCATGCCATGTTAGCAGCAGGTTAGTGATGCACGAGCGGCCTCTCACGAAACCATGCTATGCAGGCGTCAGGAGAGAGTTGGTCTCCAGTAGCTGGAGCAGTCTCTTCTTCATAATCTTCTCCAGAACTTTCGACAATACTGCGGTCAAACAAATAGGGCGGTAATTCTCCACTTTGCGTGTGTCACCGTCTTTTGGAATCGGTTTGACAACGGCGCATTTCCAGTCACAAGGCACGCAGCCTATGGACAGGGATCGGTTGAACAGGTCTGTTACAGCAGGTGAGATCACAGCTGACAAGGACTTAAGGATCAGCGGATGGAGACCATCCGGTCCAGCTGCCTTCGTGCTGCCTAGGCAGCTGACTAGCCCATGTACCTCCGCGACGTCGCAGATCAAGTCGGTTAGCTCAGTCGGTGCGGCGACGGCAGAGTTTGGCGCGCAGGTTTGGTTAGTTGCGAATACAGAAGCGAAGTGCGCCGCTAATGCGGACGCACGCTCGGTGCTTGAACTTAGTGGTTGTCCGTCCGAACCCACTAGCACCAGCACATCACCTGCAGACTTCAGGCGTCGCTTCACGTACGCAAACATGCGCTTCGGGGCAGTTTTAGCTGAGCAAGCAAGCTGCTCCTCAAACTGACGGCGTTTTCGCGTCTTTGTGCTATTGCACAAGTTTCGTTGTCGCTTGTATGCCTCATAGTCATCGGCAGAGCCAGACAGGAGGAACGCATTCCATAGTCGACGCCGTTGTCGAGACAATCGGTTATACTTTTTGTCAAACCAATGGGGTTTCATTGGTCCAACTTTCCGAGTCTCGAGGGGTACAAATTGCGCACACAATGAGTGCACTGCCCCTTTAATGTTTGCCCAGCAAGTTTCAACGGATGAATTCTGTGGCATAGACCAATCAAGCTGATTGGCAGCTAGAGTGAGGCCATCAAAGTCAGCTTTCCAATAGTTGTATGTCGGCGCCACTGGACGCACACATGGAAGCTGCAGGTCTATAGTGGCCATAATTGTCGAGTGATCACTGGCCGCCATGGGCTCAAGAACTTCTATGTCATGCACTGTTTGTTCGCAGCTGGTTAGCAGCAGGTCCAGGCATGATGGCATTGAGCGCGGGGTTATGCGGGTGGGTTGCGTGATGTGCTGCACCGTTCCGGTTTCCAGTACCAGTTCGGCGAATCTTGTCTCCACTTCATTATGGCCAGGGAGAAGCTGAACTTCAGGCCATAAGATTCGAGGAAGGTTAAAGTCGCCAGTGAGCAGGAACTGCGGGCGACTCATTTGGTTTTGGACGTGTGTGAGCCAATCCAATACGTTACTCAGTGGGCTACGATATGCCACACCCACAAGCAGTTCGCCCTCGTCGTAGGTGGATCGAACACCACAGCTGCTCACATAGACCGTCAATGCTTCGGTAGGTGCTCACGAGTCTCCCGCACAGGGTAGACCGGAGGTAAAGTAGGACGCCACCGCGGCTATTCGACTGTCGATCACAGCGGAAGCACGAATAGCCCGTGATCGCAATTTCTTCGCTTGTCACTTCAAATGTCAACCACGTCTCAGCCAAACCAACCACATCTGGCCGACGTGAAGCAAGGAAGTGGATCAGATCATCGTGCTTGTTCATTAAGCTGCATACATTAATGAACGCTACACGCAATCCGCGGTAGGAACCGCTGGGCGAGCTTGAAGCGTCATTGCTCTGTTTACTCGGATTCGTGGTGTCCGGGCAACTGTGCGAAAATTTACGATACGCAGGTTAGTTTCACCAGCGTCCGAGCGTCGTTTCAGTTCGATCACGGCAGACTTCAGCTGCTCTCGTTCTGCGGGATAAAGGTCTGGCCGGACATGAATTTTCATCCCCTTTAGGCGACCGAGGCGGGACAGTACTAACCTTGGGGCAGTTTCGTCGGCGAACGCGATGCGCAGAGGCCGACACTTGCCATCAACTTGTTTCCCCAAACGAGTGACTTGTTTCACTCGTAACCCGGGTTCGCCAACATCCAGAAGTTTGTCGGTTAGAGTCTGCAAGAATTGCACATCATGGTCATAGCATACCTGGGGACTGGGATCAGTCGACTCAGGTGCGTGGAAAATCATGACGTTGCATAGCCGTCCCCGTGGTGACTTGCTATCGCTTGGCTTCACCGGTTTCGGTAAGGCCGGTTTCTCGGCTAGCAATTTCTCAACTCGTGTTACCTTGTTTAGCACAGACTTTAGTTGTGACCCTGTAGACGGTGATTTCGATTTGTTGTTGTTTACCGCCTTACAACTTTTCTTTTTAGGGGCCTGGACCCAGCCGGGTGGTTTTGCGGCGCCAGCGCTGGCCACGGCTGCGTAGGTCGCAGTTGCAGTTGGAGTGCCGACAGACGGCTTTTTCCGGTTGTCTTGTGAACTATGCATTTGTGTGTCCGCTGATGAAGCGGAGAAGGAGCGGCTTCGATTACGCACAGTATGGATGCATGGAGGAGTCACCGGCTGTAGTACGGGCGTCACCAATGCGGCGTTATTATCTGTCTTTCTCGCCAAAGTCAGATTCACCAGAAGGGACTTATCGTTAACAATAAGTCGGCATTTGTCACAGTGGAATGTTAGCGCGGAAGATGCCGTTCTTTTCAGGCATTCATAAAGATCGTGCTCAATGCCGCTGCACGTTGTGTGGGCCCATCCTTCGCACAGACCGCACTGCAGCGCTTTAGACCGAGAAGTGACATTTCTGCTGCAGCTCAGGTTGGCTAGCCGAATAACCTCCTCGTGGTGCCAGCTGGGTGATTCGGGTTTACCCCCCTTCAGCAAATAGTTCGGCGGCAGTGTTCCAGGACGTGGTGGGTTTTCGCCTGGCAAGCGTTCTCCCTATAAAAAGCCACATATGTCCGTTTAACAACACTGTGACGTGGCGGTTGTGACTCGCCACTAACTAAAGTCACCCATTGCTTATCCGAACAATCGCTTCAAGTCCACAGATAGCAAGCACTGGCGACACCTTCAAACACATTCAAGCAAAATGACAGGAGACATTTACCAATCCCATAAACAAAGCTAAACGCGCCTTCATGCAAATTTACATACATTCATATATAAACATATGCAACAATCCCATTGTTCCATTGTACATTAACTGATCACATTTTGTGCTCTTAACATGATCATGCCTGCGCAGGCGTGCCTCGCTTAGTCGAGAATACACAATTTATTTATTTATAGATGCTGCTGTTGCTCTCGCTTTGTCGAGAGTAGCGTCCAAAGTGCTAGACGCACTGGAGGTCGCAGCTCGCTGGACCTTGCTCGTCATGCTTGATGTCTTGTGGATAGGTGTGGCTATCCAAATCACCTTGGATGTGTGAAGGAATTTGACAGACGTCAAATTCTACTACCAATGTGCGTTGAAACACCGGCATTCAAGCGTATTTCACTTGTAAGACCAACGTATAGCAAGAATAGGAACGAGCCACCGGACGTCGTTATCCGTACTCCCGGAGTGACATCATTTGTGTAGAAAAGATTCACAAACTTGCAACCAAGCTGATCGAAAGACAACGAGGGAAGTCTTACGAAGATCGTCTAAGTAGCTTAGGATTATTTTCCTTAGAAGGGCGTAGGCTGAGAGGGGGTTGGATAGAGACGTTTAAGATCGTTAAGGGACTTAGTGGTATTAGTTCCACCCATCTGTTTGTGTTGGCTGTCAGACCATCTGCGCGGGCATCGCCTTTAGCTCAAACATCATAGAGCTCGTCTGGACATCAGGGCGAAAATTTTTACGAACCGTTAGTTAACTTCTGGAATAAACTTCCTTCTGGTTTAGTGTGTAGAAGGTCGCCTGTACCGGGTGCCCGAGCCGATTCGAAAAGACAGACCGAGTTGCAGGGAAACTTTTATTGGCACAGTAAAAGATCCCGTTATCTAGCTATAAAAGAACGACACCGTCGACACTCTAGCTAGGGGAACGGGGCAAGCACAGCACACACGACCGTCGCGAGTAGCAACCGAAACGAGAGCCAAGCAAAAAATGGCGGTGAGCAAGTTAAGCATTCGAACTCAGCAACCAGTTCAGCAAATCACACCGGTTGCCTAGGTGTACAATTAAAGAATTTTAGTCAGAATTTTACACAGGCAAACCGGGGAATTTCCAGACTGCTACATAGCCCTCTCCCAGAAGTGACTGTGTAAACAGTCCTTCAATCTATGTGAGGACTGTCCGTCGCGGGCCAGCCTTCTGCGAGACCAAGTTGTGAAACCTGATGCAGCTGCTGGGGGAGAACCATGCAATCGGACCCTAGCGGGCTCTCACCCGTGTCCTCCCTACGGTGTCGAAACGGTAAAAAAACTGTTTGTAGGGGGACAGTTATTAATGTTCACGAATGCGGTTGAGCAAGAAGTTCGTTCCATTTCCAGTTGACGTGCGGGGATCCGGTGAAATGTGAAACCGAGGTGCAACCAACCG
Source organism: Dicrocoelium dendriticum (assembly GCA_944474145.2). Taxonomy (NCBI): domain Eukaryota; kingdom Metazoa; phylum Platyhelminthes; class Trematoda; order Plagiorchiida; family Dicrocoeliidae; genus Dicrocoelium; species Dicrocoelium dendriticum. The sequence goes on along the minus strand of OX104059.1, from coordinate 60,274,344 downwards.
GCGGTGTATATGGAAAGCAAAATAAAAAACAGCATAAATGCATAGCCATACACAAAACAGTGCAGAGCGAAAAAAGTGCAAAGCTGTTTTTGGGTTTTCAAAAGGTGTGCTCTGTTTTGTTAGTTTCAAAACGTTTTGGTATTTGTGTGGATTTTCAAAAACGTTTGGTAAGAGCAGAAAATTTCTAAGGCACGTTCTATGTAAAATAGTAAGTGCTAAAGACGTCCCAAAAACGAACTGGAGGCTTGAGCTTTCTACTGCGTCGATTGATAGTAGGGCGAGTGGGAGTGCTGTCGGTTGAGGTTGTCGGTTCTGCTGGACCGGACTGACTCGACTTGAGGTTGCGGTGCGAGCTGTGAAGGTGCTTGCTGCATCGAAGAGTCAGACTTGTCGAGGAATGCTGGCTTGAGTCGATCGACATTGATCATCTCAGGCTTACCATTGTAGTCAATGGTAGACGTCTTGTCGCTTCTGCGTACGGCAAGGTACGGACCAGAATAAGGCGGTTGAAGTGGCCGGCGTACGCTGTCTGTGCGGACGAACACGTGTGTGCAAGTCGCAAGCCGTTCGTCCACGTTTGCACGCAAGCTCTGTGCTCTGGGTTGCAGAGGCTGAAGCTGTCGCATGTGATGAGATAGGCGAGCTGCGTAGTCGACACAGTCGAAGGTTGTCGGCGCTTTTGGTGAGACGAGTTCACGTAAGCGTTGTGTGCATCCAAAGACTAGCGACGATGGAGTGGCGTGCAAATCCGCTTTAATCGTGTTTCTTATGCCTAAGAGATCGAGTGGAAGTGCTTCGTGCTAGTATATGCTAGATTGGGCAAAGAGGGAGGCTTTGAGTTGCCGGTGGAACCTTTCTACTATCCCATTAGCTGCAGTCTGGTATGCGGTGGTGCGGTTAGGGTGGCAACCAAGAACGTTAAGCAGTTTGCTGGAGAATCCGTCAAAGTGCGGTCTTCTGTCAGTGATGACTACACTTGGGCAACCGAATTGAGCTACCCAGTGTTCCAGGAAAGCTTGCACAACTGTCTCAGAAGAGCAGTTGACGATCGGAATCGCTTCTGGCCAACGCGTGAATCGGTCGACACAAGTGAGGAGGTACACGTAGCCTTTGCATGGAAGCAAAGGTCCGACCAGGTCGACATGGACGTGTGCAAAACGAGCGTCAGGGGCGGGAAAGACGCCAAGTGGGCTTCTGGTGTGTCTGTATACCTTGGCGCGCTGGCACTCTAAGCATGCGCGTGCCCAAAGGCGGACATCGCGATTGACGTTGGGCCATACGAAGCGTCCAGTTACGAGCTTCTGCGAAGCACGTATGCCGGGATGGGACTGGTTGTGTAAAGCATTGAAAACTAGTCGACGCATCGAAGTAGGAACCACGGGTCGGGGAGAGATTTGTGAAACGTCACAAAGGATGATTCCCTCAGACAAAGCTAATGGAACTTCGCGTAGTTCCAACGAGGGGTTGCGTCGTAGCTTGTCCATGTCGGAATCTGCTTGTTAAGCAGGAGCCATGGTAGCTAGATCAATGTTGGTGCCAGGCGATAAGCTTATCTGCTGAATTCGTGAAAGCGCATCCGCGACGGGATTGAGAGCACCTGAGACATGTCGTACGTCTGTCGTAAACTGCGAAACGTAGTCTAGGTGTCTAGTTTCCCGCGGAGAATACTTGTCCGTTGCGCCATTGATCGCGTACATCAATGGTTTTTGGTCAGTGAAAACTGCAAAATGTCGACCTTCGAGATCGTGACGAACATGTCTGATACCTAGGTAGATAGCTAACAGTTCCCTACCGAATGTGCTGTAACGCGATTCGGCAGGTTGCAGACGTTTCGAGAAGAGACCTAGAGGTATCCATCGATGGTGGATGAGTGGTTGAAGAACTGCACCGACGGCAGTGTCGGAATCGTCAGCTGTCAGGGAGATTGGTGCAGACGTGTCTGGATGAGCGAGAAGCGCTATATTGGAGATAGCTTCTTTGAGCTTCTCAAGAGACAGTCTAGCGTCGTCTGCAAAATGAAAAGACCGTGGTTTACCGCGGAGCAAGTCAGTCATTAGTTGAACAATGCTCGCGCAGTTAGGAATAAAGCGTCTATAATAGTTAACCAGGCCAAGGAATCGGCGTAACTGTTTGAAGGAACTGGGAGCAGGATAGTCCTTCAGTGCCTGGATTTTGTTTGGCAGAGCTTCGATACCAGAGGCGGATATGCGGTGGTCAAGAAAGTCTATGGAGCTTTGGCCAAGCTCGCATTAATCGGGGTTAACGATAACCCCATGTTGCGTCAAGCGTTGGAAAAGTGCGTCGAGGTGATGCTGATGCTCCTCGTCAGAAGAACTAGCGATGAGAATGTCATCTAGATAAGGATAAACGCCGAGTCCTCGGGTGACCTCATGAATAAAACGCTTAAAAGTTTGGGCAGCGTTGCTGAGGCCGAAAAGCATTCTGAGATATTCGAATAGCTCGAATGGCGTGATGACTGCTGTTTTAGCAATGTCGTCTGGTGCGACAGGTATTTGATGGTAGGCTGGCAGGCCGAACAACCTCCTCGTGGTGCCAGCTGGGTGATTCGGGTTTACCCCCCTTCAGCAAATAGTTCGGCGGCAGTGTTCCAGGACGTGGTGGGTTTTCGCCTGGCAAGCGTTCTCCCTATAAAAAGCCACATATGTCCGTTTAACAACACTGTGACGTGGCGGTTGTGACTCGCCACTAACTAAAGTCACCCATTGCTTATCCGAACAATCGCTTCAAGTCCACAGATAGCAAGCACTGGCGACACCTTCAAACACATTCAAGCAAAATGACAGGAGACATTTACCAATCCCATAAACAAAGCTAAACGCGCCTTCATGCAAATTTACATACATTCATATATAAACATGTGCAACAATCCCATTGTTCCATTGTACATTAACTGATCACATTTTGTGCTCTTAACATGATCATGCCTGCGCAGGCGTGTCTCGCTTAGTCGAGAATACACAATTTATTTATTTATTTATTTATTTATTTATTTATTTTGCTAAAGATAGACTTGCCAGCTAGAGCTGAGGTCCAGTCGTGCATGTGCGGAATGCGGTATTGATCCGGGACGGTAACTTTGTTAGGTGCCCTGTAGTCACCACAGGGACGCCAGGCACCGGATCTCTTCGGTAGCATGTGTAGTGGTGATGCCCATGGACTTTTTGACGAGTGGATGATGCCCAGTTCGAGCATTTGCTCGAATTCCGCCTTAGCAGCTTTGAGCTTGTCCGGGGCTAGTCGGCGAAGGCGGGCCGAAACAGGTGGGTGCTTAGAGCAAATGTGATGCATGAGATTTGACGTTACAGGAGGCAAGTCGTTTAGGACGCGAACGAGTTTAGGATGCTTGCTGAAAAGTTCTACAAAAGGTTGTGACCGTTGAGGTAGGACACGAATGGGAGTGATAGCAGCCACGTTGGCGCTAGTCCCGATAACACTGAGTTGTGTCCTAGAGTCGATAAGCTTCTTCCTTTTAGCGTCGACGATGAGCTCGAAGCGTTGAAGAAAGTCTATGCCTATGATGGCAAAAGGCACGGTAGCGATAATGAAAGGCCAGCGAAAGGTTCACCAGAGGCCTAAATTGAGCGTTAGCAGCTTTTCGCCGAAAGTTGCGATTAGCGTGCCATTGACCGCGCGCAGTTTGGTCTGCGATGGTGAGATGACCTCATCTGGGTTACGGGGTATAACGCTAACTTTGGCTCCTGTGTCGACTAGAAACTCGGTGCCGGAAGTTAAATCCCTAACGCGGATGAGGCGACTTCGGTGTTGGCCGGTCGCGTCCGTCGCCGTTAAGGACCGGCCGAGAAGTTTCCCTGGTTCTCGGCGAAGTGGCAAGGTTTGACACATTTACCAGCTGCGGTACCAAAGCGCCGGTGGTACCAACAGCTAGCCTGACTGTTGCTATACTGAGAACGTTTGCAGGGCGATTTTGAGCGGCTATAACGGTGGATCGTAGTGAGCTGTTGAACCTGACGACTAAGTGTCGCAACTTGTATTTGCATGGCTTCTATAGTTGACTGTAAGCCAGTGAAAGAAGTGCCCTGGGACGCGACGGCATTGACCTTGCTGGCGTCGGATTGTGGCTGTGATCGCTCAATAACTCGATCCGGTAAATCTGCTAGTTGAGTGAACGAAACGGAGCTCACTGGAGCGAGAATCGCTTGCGTGGTTTCCGGTAGCCGATGCAGCCATAGTTCTCGAAGTAATGTCTCGTACATAGTTGAGGAACCAAGGAGTTGCTGCATCTCTAGTAGCAGGGTTGAAGGCAGTTTATTGCCCACCTGCAGATTCTTGATAAGCTGTTGCATGCGAAGTTTCTCAGAGGGCATAACACGCTTAATCGTGGCCTCCTTCAGAGCTTCATAGCAGTTTTCGGTCCGAGAAATGATAACGTCACGAACTTGCATTGATATCTCCTTGGGGAGATAGGACAGGAGCTTGCAATACTTCGCGTAGTCGGAAGTGATGCTGTGGTTATAAAGCTCAGCCTCAAGAGGAGCGAACCACAAAACAGGATCCATGTCCCATAAAGGTGGAACTGAGAGAGATACAACGCTAAGCAGAGACTCTACCTTATGGTCTGCAGATTCCATAGCTTAAAAAATGACGCAAAAATGGGCTACCGTATGCAAAAATAAACCACAAAATATGAAAAATAAATGGAACGAGGTCACCGGAGCAAAGTTCGAAATATCCGGTGCTGAGATTTTTCCGGAGTCGGGGTCACGAATTTAGAGGGTCGCCTGTACCGGGAGCG
>OX104059.1:59936914-60269072 GCA_944474145.2 Dicrocoelium dendriticum | reverse complement strand
AGCATTCCCGTCCACTGAAGTTTTTTAGTGAGCAAAAGCGAGTATAGATTGTTTCCGGAGAATCGCGACATTTTTAGACTGCATCTTCTATGACGTCCAAATGCTTGTCTTGCGCTAAAGGAGTGACTTCTCGTTCAAAAGCCGTACAGTGCTCTGGATGTGACGGCTGGATGCATATTGCTTGCTGTGGCATCGGTCCTGATCAGTATGAAGCACTACGGCTGATGACTTCTCCAGCCAGTTTTCTTTTGTGATGTTTGCCGTACTTCCTTAAACAACAAACGTCTTGTGGATGGGCTCTCCTCGCTCAACCCTCACCCCATTCCAACGACACCCTAAGCTCCCGAAACTCTGGTCCCCCTAATTTCTCCTCATTCTCCCCCTTCTGCCTCCGCACCAACCTCCCCCACAGGTAAACGAAGTCGCGGGCGGTCTGATTCTTTCCCCGAGCCGTTGGAATACGTCCATCGCAGTGAGCCCAAGACAAAGATACGCATCGGTTGTAAAGGAAAGTACCACCGCATCTGGTGATATGTATAACGCTAAGACTAAGTCGAAGTCTAAATCCAAAACTTCCTCCCCTCAGTCGCAGTTCAAATCTGTCCTTGACAAGATTAACCATTTGGAATCGCTGATTTTCACTCGACGTATTCTCAGAGGAGAACTGGGTTGCGAGTTACAGGACTTCTTTCAACTCAACACTGAGAGTTCGACACGAGGCCACCGCATGAAACTGTTCAAACCGAGGAATCTCCGTGTGCGGCTCAATTTGGCCTTATCAACTCGCGTGGTGAATGATTGGAACCGGTTGCCGGATCCTGTTGTTGATGCTGAGACAGAGGAACGTTTCAAACAACTGTTAGATTCTCACCTGAGCGCGCTGGGATTCTGCTGCCTCTAAGGCAGCTACAGTGGTCCTCTGCGGAAACTTCTACCGCAATGAACCACGCCATCTCCGCAATGATCGGGAAGTGAAGGAGCTGACAAAGGATCTTCCTTCTGCTTTCTATCATCCAATGATCCAATGACGATCAAAGACAGCGCAAATTCTTCCCAACCGCAAACCACCAGGCGTACCCTACCATCCTCCCGTGACCGGTGTCTCATCATTATGAATGCGCCTGAATCGACCAAAGATGCCCCAGCCGGAAGGATAGACCTTAGAACGACTTATCTCTGTTATTCGCCGAAGCAGAACAGGGAATCAACATTATCTCGGCTTTCAGCTTAGGTAAGAAACAAGAAGATTCCCTCAAGCCTCGCCCCCTAAAGGTTGTGTTCCAAAACGAGGAAGAACGTCGACGCATTCTCCTACGGACCTCACGGCTCAAAGGCAAGCCGTTTTATGTGTTGAGATATCTCTCCCCGGAAGATCGGATCAAAATGAAAAAAAGCCGTTGATGAGCTGAGGACCCGTCGGGCAAATGGTGAAACGGACCTTCATATTGTGGATTTTCGCGTAATTCGGAAAACCCCGAGAACCCGTTGGAGGCCGATTTTTGTCACCCCAGGACAGTAACGCAAAAGAACGGACTGCGTGTGCTGTTCGCTAATGTTCGTAGTCTGCGAAATAAACTTGATGAGATCCAAACGCTTGCTGCAGATGCTTGTCCTGATTTAATGGCCTTCACTGAAACATGGTTATTCCCTGACACCATTGACTCTGAAGTATCTATCCCCGGATACCACCTTTCTCGGGCCGATCGTCATGGGAGGAAGTCGGGAGACGGCGTAATACTATACTGGGGGGCGGATCTGAAGTCCCATCTAGTTGAGATCTCATGTGACAATGACAGCGATTTCGGTGCCCTTTGGTGTCGTATTCATGACGGGTGCAGGTCTTCTTTGATTGGTGTCATCTACAGAGCGCCACTGGGCGCAGGAGCTCGCCTGTTGGAACTGATCAAGAAGCACGGTGCTGGAAAGAATCGTCTTATTCTGGGAGATTTCAATGCTCCTAATATTGACTAGGACCTCTTTCTTTGCAATCATTCACCTGATTCCTTTGATGCCGCTTTCCTGGATACCGTTCTCGACTGCAGCCTGTATCAACATGTGCCCATGCCAACTCGCATTCTCGCCGGCCAGCCGTCTCATATCCTGGATTTTGTGCTCTCCCCAGCGCAGTCAGACGTCATGGACCTAACGGTCTTTCAACCCATTGGTAAAAGCGATCATTGTACTATTTTGTTCCAAGGGACTCATCGCTTTATCATTCACAACCCGTGTGCCATCCGCCGAAATTTCTGGCGTGCTGATGCCCTTCATCTTAAAACGGCTGCAGGTATAATGGACTGGTGTATTCCGGAACATCTCAACGTGGACGGTGCTTGGAATCTTTTGTACTCCAAGCTGACATCACAGATTGAACAAGTTGTCCCCATCTCCAAAAGCGACCCCTCTCTAGAGGCCCTCCGTGGATCGATCGTGAATTGCGATCCCTAATGAACAGAAGACGTAAGTTGTGGGACCGCTTTAGGATCACACGATCAGAGCATCAGTTACAAAACGGTTAGGAATAACTGTACTCTGCAAAAACGTGCGAAACGTCAACAGTATGAACTCTCCCTAGCCACACTTCTTAGAAACACTCCTAAGACACTTTTCTCCTACCTCAAACGGAGCACTAGAGCGGGCAGTGGTATCCCTGCCCTGTGTTCTTCCGAGCACGAAGATCCAGTTCACGAAGACACCGACAAAGCCAGTCTCCTGGCGCAGCAATACTCTTTAGTATATTCAACATCAGCGTCGCTCACTGACAGAACAGTGTGCACTCCCCCTTCTCTGTTGGAGCACGTCGTATAAACACTGACGTCGTGTTGAAACTTCTCTGTGAGTTGGATCCTTACTCATCGCCTGGTCCTGACGACTTGTACCCTTTGTTCCTCAAGACTGTGGCTCAGTACATTGCTTCACCTATCACGCAGGTTTTCCGTCGATCGTTTCAGTACGGACTTCTCCCGACCGCTTGGAAAATGGGCATCATCAAGCCCATATACAAAGGAGGGAACCGGCAAGACCCAGCTAGCTACCCGCCCACCTGCCTTACATCGATAGTGTGCAAAATCATGGAACGGGTCCTGAAACGGGCGCTTCGACTTCATCTCGAGCGGTTGAATCTGATATCCAGTGCCCAACATGGTTTTCGCAAAGCTCGCTCCTGTTCTGCCAACTTGTTTATGGCTAGAGAAAAATGGGCAAATTCATTGGATGTTGGCAAACGCCTGGATGTTGTGTTTGTGGACTTCAGTAAAGCTTTTGATAAAGTCCCTCATGAACAGCTTCTTTACAAACTCCGAGGAATCGGTGTCTCTGGAAACTTTCTCTCCTGGATTTCCGATTTCCTACACACGTTACATGCTGGTATTCCGATCCTGTTCATATGACCAGCGGTGTTCCACAGGGCTCCGTCCTCGGCCCCGAACTTTTCAACATCTTCATCAACGATCTACCGTCGGAGCTACAATCGGATTGCTTGATTTATGCGGATGATCTCAAGATATGGAAGGAGGTATCCTCTCTAGAGGAGGCTGATCGACTACAAGAGACGCTCGATCTCCTGCACACTTGGTCGATTCAGTGGCGCTTACCCATTCGTCATGACAAATGTTCCGTCCTGCCTATCGGCGCTCCTCAACCATTCGGCGCTTACCACATAGGTGGTTTCTTGCTCAAAAATGTCACTTCAGAGAGAGATCTGGGCGTGATTGTTTCCCCGGACTTAAGATCCACTCAGGACACCATGAAGAGGGTTGCCGCTGCCTACAGGATGTTTCATGCCATCCGAAGAGCTTTCTGTCGCTTGACACCGGAACTTTTTAGACTTCTGTTCACCTCGCATGTGCGCCCGATTTTGGAATACGGCCTCCCTGCTGCCTACCCGCTTTCCAAATTTGAGCGCGACATGATCGAAAAGGTCCAACGGCGTGGATCGAAGTTTGTCTCCGAGTTACGTGACCTGCCGTATCCCCTTCGGCTTCGGCATTTGAATATGTTTTCTATGGATTACCGCCGCCTGCGTGGGGACTTGATTTTTACCCGTCGTATCCTCAGGGGAGAACTAGGGAGAGAGTTGCAGGAATTCTTCCACCTCAACATCGGGAGTTCGACTAGAGGCCACCAATGGAAAATATTCAAACCACGGAGGCTCAAAGTACGGTCCATTCTTGCTCTATCCACTCGCGTTGTGAATAATTGGAACCGGTTACCGCCGCCAGTCGTTGATGCACAGACGGAGGATTGCTTCAAACGACTACTTGATTCACACCTGTTGAATATGCCGGGATCGTGTTGCTTCAGCTACGAGTGCGATGGCCTCTCCGGAGTTCCCGTTGCGCAATGACGAGCATCCCAGCAATGATCGGGAAGCGATGGAGCTGACAAGGGATCTCCCCTCCTGCTCTCTACTACCCCAATGAACCAAAAAACCGGTGTTCACCAAAGAGGTGCTTGACTTTATTCGCTCCCAATCCGCAAACAGGTGTTTGATACTGGGGGATCATTGGATCATTGAATGATAGCGAGCAGAAGGAAGATTCTTTGTCAGCTTCTTCACTTCCCGATCATTACGGAGATGGCGTGGGTCATTGCGGCGGAAGGTTCCGCAGAGGACCACTGTAGCTGTCTTATAGACAGCGCGCACTCAAGTGAGAATCCAACAGTTGTTTGAAACGCTCGTCTGTCTCAGCATCAACATTAGGGTCCGGCAACCGGTTCCAGTCATTCACCACGCGAGTTGATAGTAGTAGTAGTAGTAGTAATCTCAACAGTCTAGTAACTAGACATAGAGCCAAGAAAACCATGGAAATCAGTGTATAAGAGACAGTCATTGCGTCATAATCGTCATGGCATGCTAGCTGAAGGTGGGCAACACACTTCAGCTAATATGCCGCAAGAAAATGGAATATTTTGACAAAAATACAGAACAAAACATTTTTAGTTTGTCACACGCCGGTTTTCTCTTTTTTTGTCATTTTCAATTTTTGTAGAATTAACCATGTGAATCAACACAACACTGTACACAATTCTTCCATTGATTCCGGTTGCGGGCCATGTCTTCAAGTGTCCTAAGCCATTGGCACTCGCCATCTTTGGGTCCCCATCCTGGAAGACGTACGGGTCCAACAGCGGCTAGACACGACGTCAGCGATTTCATGTGCTGCCGCCAAGTGGAAGGCTGACCACCACGCGGTCGCTTCCAGCCAGGTCCTTGACGAGCGAATAGAGCGCGACGCGGTAGACGCTCAGGTGCCATGCGTAGGACATGACCGAGCCATCTTAACTGGCGCAACAAAACCAGTTTGTTGAAGGAAATACTTGCATTCCCCAAGACGCGACGTCGAACGTCATTACTGGTAACTCGATGTTGCCACCGAACACGAGCGATCCTCCTTAAGCAACCGTTATCGAACGCAGAAAGACGACGCATGTCTTCCACGCGAATCGGCCAGGACTCGCTCCCGTACAACAATACTGAGCGAACGGACGCGCTGTAAACTCGGCCCTTTAGTGAGAATGAGACGTCGCGACGACGCCACAAGTGCCTCAGATTGACAAATGCTGATCGAGCTTTAGCGATACGAAGCGAAACTTCTTTGTTGATTGTGCCGTCAGCGGAAACACAGCTCCCAAGGTAGACGAAACTATCTACCTGTTCAAGTTGTGCACCTTGGAAAGTGAGCACGGGTGCAGGTGAAAGCCAATCCTTGAGCAGTACTTTACACTTCGATGGGGCGAAGCTCATGCCATACTTAGATGCTTCAACCGCCAAACGATCCAGAATGAGTTGCATACCCTGAGGATCGTCACCAAGTAAGGCGATATCATCAGCATAATCTAAGTCGGTCGCGCGCTCACCCGGTAGAAGCTCTAGGCCAAAATGTTGGAAACCTTCTAGGGCATTCGACAGAACGTCTTCGATTGCGAAGTTGAAGAGGAATGGGGACATAGGGCAGCCCTGTCGCACACCGCTATTGACAGTGAATTGCGAGGAAAGCTTGCCATAGACCCTCACTCTGCCGGATGTGTGAAGGTAAAGTGCTCGTAAGATGGCGATATATTTCTCTGGCACCCCGTTCTTTAGTAAGCAACGCCATAAAGCAGGTCGATCAACGGAGTCAAAAGCGGCACGTATGTCTAGGAATGCAACGATAGTGGGCCTGTGATAAATGTGGCGATGTTCAAGGAGTTGGCGGAGCGTGAAGATTTGATCCACGCATCCGCGGCCAGGACGGAAACCAGCTTGTTCTTCACGGTAGTACGATTCACGTACTGACGCGAGTTGATAAGGCCAAATTGAGCCGCACATGGAGTTTCCTTGGTTTGAACTGTTTCATGCGGTGGCCTCGTGTTGAACTCTCAGTGTTCAGTTGAAAGAAGTCCTGTAACTCGCAACCCAGTTCTTCTCTGAGAATACTTCGAGTGAATGTCAAATCTCGGTGACGGCGGTAACCTAGAGAGAACAAGTTGTCGTTGAAGTCGATGTGGATACGACAGGTCTCGCAACTCAGGGACGGATCTGGATCCACGCCGTTGAACCTTCTCTGTCATATCACATTCGAATTTGGTGAGAGTGTAGGCAGCGGGTAACCCGTATTCGAGAATCGAGCGTGCATGCGAGCCAAAGAGGAGTCGGAAAAGTCCCAGAGTCTGGAGAGAAAACTTCCTACGTATAGAACGGAACATCCTATAGGCCGCGGCGACCCTCTTCTGGGTGTCTTGAATAGGTTTGAGGTCTGATGACACTATCACTCCAAGATCCCTCTCTTGCGTTGCGCTTCTGAGCAAGGAACCACCAATGTGGTAAGTTCCAAATGGGTTACATGAGACAACGGGGAGGACAGAGCATTTAGCACGATTTACGGGCAACTGCCACTTAATCGACCAATCATGGAGTAGATCGAGCGTAGTTTGTAATCTGTCCGCGTCTTCAAGACTAGATACTTCCATCCATAGCTTTAGGTTGTCAGTGTACATTAGGCAATCCGTCTGAAATGTGGATGGTATGTCCTTGATGAAGATATTGAAAAGTACGGGATCGAGGTCAGAGCCCTGTGGGACCCCACTCATCATGGGAACAGGAGCAGAAATGTGTCATTCACCTTCACTTGCATAGAACCGTCGTTTAGGAAGTCGGAGATCCAAGACAGGAGGTTCCCAGAAATACCGATTCCTTGGAGCTTAAACAGAAGCCGTTCATGCGGGACTTTGTCAAAAGCTTTACTGAAGTCAACAAAACGTCCAAGCGTTTGCCGGAGTCTGGCGACCTTACTCAGGTCACCTTATCAACGAGCAAGTTCGAGGTACAAGAGCGTGCTTTTCGGAACCCATGCTGGGCATGAGAAATGACATTCTGTCCCCCAAGATGAACAGTAACAGCTTGTTTTAGGATCCGTTCCATAACTTTACACACTATTGACATCAAACATATTGGACGATAATTGGCCGGATCATGTCGACTTCCTCTGTTGTAAATGGGTTTGACGATACCCACTTTCCAAGCTGAAGGAAGCGGCCAGCTTCTAGTGAGCGACGAAAGACTTGACATATGGGTAAAGCTATGTACTCCGCCACAGTCCTGTGGAACAAAGGATGCAATCCATCAGGGCCGAGTGAGCTATACGCATCTAACTGAAGAAGTTTCATCACAGAATCAGTGTTAATCTCTACTTGAGCCAACGAAGATGGAAAGGTGGATACGGCTATGTCACTAAGGGGTGTTTCTTTCGCGTAAACAGTAGCGTATTGTTTAACCAAGTGACTAGCTTTCTCAGCGTCTTCGCGAAGTAAAGCTTGATGATCACAGGAACACAAGGCAGGGATGCCATTATCAGCTCTAGTACTTCTTCTCGAATAAGAGTAGAGCGTTTTAGGCACGATTCTGGAGTGTTTTGCCAAGGATAGTTCGTATTGTTGGCGTTTCCGGCGCTTCGTCACGACACAAACATTTCTGACAGTCTTGTAGTGAGAGAAGTCGAGTTCTGAATGAAATTGGTCCCACAATTTGCGCCTTCGATTCATAGTTGACCTCAACTCTCGATCCATCCAAGGTGGACCTCTAACGAAGGGCTTTCGATGGGAGGAAGGAACGACCTGCTCAATTAACGACGTCATTTTGGAGAGTACAAGATTCCACGCGTCGTCGAGGTGAATGTGTTCAGGGATACCCCAATCCGTAGCGCCTGCGGCCGTTTTCAGACGGAGTGGGTCGGCACGCCAAAATTCCGACGGTGACCACCGTGGCTATGGATCGTGAGACGGCGAGTCCAGTGGAATGAAACAACACAATGATCGCTCTTGCCTATGGGTTGAAGAACGGTTAGGTTCGTGACATCCGAATCTGCCGGGGAGAGCACGAGATCTAGGATGTGCGGGGTCTGGTCTGGGAAAATACGAGTAGGCGTCAAGACATGTTGAACGAGGCTGCAGTCGAGAGCGGTTTTAAGCAATGTGGCATCGAAGGAGTCAGATCGGCGATCACAAAGAAGTAGGTCCCAATCGATATCCGGTGCATTGAAATCCCCCAAGATTAGACAGTCTTTGTGCCCACCATACATCCTTATCGAGCCCAACAAGCGCGCTCCAGGACCCGATGGCGCTCTGTAGACGACACCGACCAAGAGAGATCTGCATCCGTCATGAACACGGCACCAGAGGGCTTCGAAATTGTCATCCTGGTCACTGATAGCTTCAACTAAATGTACTTTGAGATCTGTCTTCCAGTAGAGAATTACTCCACCACCTGACCTCACTCCGTGGCGATCGGACCGGGAGTGGTGATATCCAGGGATAGACACTTCCGAGTCCGTGATATCTGAGAATAGCCAGGTTTCGGTGAAGGCCATCAGGTCTGGACGAGTCTCCGAAGTAAGCAACTGAATTTCATCCAGTTTATTCCTTAGACTGCGTACATTGGCAGATAGCACGCGTAGTCCGTTTTTATGCTTTACTGTCTGGGGGTGACAAGAATCGGCCTCCAGCGCACTCTTATGCTCTTCCGAACTACGCAAAAATCCACGATATGTAGGTCGGTTTCACCACACGCCCGGCGCGTTCGGAGCTCCTCTACAGCCTTCTTCATTTTAATTCGGTCCTCGGGAGAGAGGTCTCGTAACACGAAGAAAGCTTCACCTTTGAGACGTGGAGTCCGTCGAAGGATGCGCGCGCATTCTTCTTCGTTTCCGCACACAATCTTGAGGGGTCGAACCTTGGAGGAATTTTCCTGCTTGTTACCGAGATGGAGCGCAGAGACAATGTTTATTACCTGCTCGGCTGCATCAAACAGTAGAGAAATCATCCTCTCGAACAGTATTTGATCATCCAACATTCGCTCCGCCGAGGTAGCCTTGTCCGATTCCGCCGCGTTCACGATGATGAGACACCGGTCAGGAGATGGCTGAATGCGCTCTGGGATTGGTGGATGATGGGATGATGCATTTTCCTTTATCACTTTTTCCAGCTCAGATATTCTGTTGAGAATTATGTTCATTTGTGACTGAGAAGATGGAAGCTCTGGTTTATCCAAGGACAGTCTGTGACACATGTGGCTGGACCTTGGCCACACGAGGCCAAGGTCGCTTTCTCCTTCACTACGGCCGCATATGACTTCGTCGTAGGCTCAACAGGCCGGATGTGTGTCAATGGGTCCGAATGAGAAGTAGACGGGGCGTGGGTGGCCGCGACTTTTGGAGCGTCGCTGGAAGATGTGTTGCTCCGCTTTCTGGCACGCCTAGCAGAAGGAGCGGAAGAACGTCTTTCAGGATGTTGATGTGGCGTCGGTTGGTGCATCCCGACTGCCTGGCTGAGGTCCTAAGGTCGATGAACACGTTTGGTTGGACACACTTGCTGATATGGCTCGGAGCCGGCACCAATGGCGTTTGTGTTGTGATTTCCTTTGTCCATCCCCCTCCTGTTTAGCATCCCCCTCCAATCACGATCTCACTTGTTAGGCATAATACGAGTCTCTTTTACGGCAGCCAGCTGTTAGCTCTCCGGAACGATGTCCATCCGTTACTGGGGACTCAGCGGGCGTGCCACTGTTTTCCTTTTCTTGTCTTTTGTATTGCGGCACAATACCTGAGGTGTTTTCCACCTCCAGCTAACGTGTAATGATGATGATGATGTTGATGTGGCGGACGTCTTGCCAACGCAGCAGCATCGATGCAATATTGACAAATCCATAGCAAACCCTTGTGCTCAGCACAGGTCTTGAAGAGCGGTTCAGTAAGTTGCCAGCAACGCTTTTAGCCACACGCCCAGAGTTTGCTGGCAATGCACTGGGTACCCTTAGTCACCACTTTCGCACAATGCAAACATTGTGAGTTAAACATAGTCACTTGATCTCAGAGAAAATTTGACAATGGTTAAGTTTTGCCACGGATGTTTCGTCAAACACTGGGCTTCGCGATATTTTACCTAAAAAGCTCGATCAGTATGGGGATTTCAATCTACCAGAAGTTTGCTGGGCGGATCTTTCTTACAACTCGGCGGAAGGTACTTTCAGTGCAGATTTTCTTGACCTTACGTTACCTTACGTTACAATTACCGTTGCATCAGTTCGTGAACCTCCCCACTAGGTACATGGATGCCCAACTACCGTCTATTTTGGATCTAGTGTTTGCCAACTCACTAGACTTCGTAGGTGACATCACTTACAGCTCTCCCTTAGGCGCTAGTGATCATATTTGTCGTTCAGGTGTACTCTGATCAGGCGTCACCAGAGCATCGCTAAGCCATTTCCCGTAAGACGGAGGCTGAGCTCACGACGAAGCCACAGGTGACGAAGGTTAGCGAAAGTGACTCTAGCCTTGGAGACACGCAGAGAGATCTCATCTGTCAAAGCGCCAATACTAAGACAACTCCCAAGATAAATGAATTTAATTGAATGGAAAAAACCCATTGATCGATCAGAAGTCTGTGTAAGCGAACATATGTTTTCGGCAATTCTTCATCAGGCTTGTACAATTACATGAAATGCAAACATTTTGTATACAGACCCAAAGGGTCGTCAGTTAACCAAATTGATCTTAGTGCGCTGTGACACACCTTCGGTTACGTTACAGTTGTAGTCGTACGTGCGTACAAGTCAACTGCAGTCCGTCCTGGCCAAGGTAGGCTCAAAGCGTGAGTGAACCGTTTCTGTGTACACAGTGCTGGTTCGTACAACTGAATGGCAATGGCTTCTGCGGCGTCTAATATCCGCTTACGGAAATACCTTGATCGATTTTCTGGGGCCTGATAGATTACTTTGAACGAGTCAGCCGACTTGGTGGCGTGACCCGTATCCGCAAGATGCGTGGTGATGGCAGAGTTGGTGACCTTTCGGCCTCCATTTCCGAGCCAGGCCGGGTGGTGTTCCTTCACCCTTTCGGATAAGCGTCTTGTCGCACGACCAACGTATCCTGTCCCACAGGAACAGGTAAATGAGTATACACACATTGATTTGGTGTGGACAGGCAGCTTATCCTTGAGGTTTAGTCTCACCATTGGACTGCTGGTAAATCGGATTTGCAACCTCGCCGCTGGGAAGGTATTCCTGGGTGTGGACGTGAGACAGCGGGATAGATTCTCGGATACTATTTCCCCTTTGTAAGGCAGTTGTAGGAAAATAGGTTTCCGTTCCGCTGTCAGGACCGGAGGTGCTTCCCTGTTTCGCCCCATATTCGCATTAATAAAATTCTCTGGGTAGCCATTCTCTTTTAGTGTCGCTCGTATTAGTTGCAACTCTTCGAAAAGATATCCTTCGAGCAGATTCTTTCGGCCCGGTTCACGAGACTGAGGACCAAGTTTCTCTTAATCCGAAGCGGCACAAAGCTGAAAGTTTGTGTACTGTCCATTCCAAGTGCACTTTCGGTAAACGCTACGTTTTATTGCACCATCTTCAAGTCTTTGTAGAGCTACATCGAGAAAATGGAAAGCACCGTTTTCTTCTACCTCGTAGGTGAATTGTATAGCCTTGTGAGCTTGGTTAACTACGCTAGTGAGCTTCTCGATGTTATCGGAGATGTCAAGTAGGACGAAGATGTCATCTACGTAACGGTGATATAACGTGAGGCTACTGATGACCGCTTTCAATTTACCCTGTTCCAACATACCCATGAAAACATCAGCGAGGAATGGTCCTAGCGGGGAACCCATTGCAACTCCATCGCGCTGTCGACCACTTCCAACGGATACCCCGAAAGGGTGAGAGAAGAACATGCGCTTGGCCAGTCCTGTTATAGGACCTTACATTTGGAAGGCGCCAAGCTCAACCCAAATTGGGCGGCGGACATCTCCAGTCTGTTCAGCACATGCTGGGCGGCTTGGGAGGACTCCCAAATCACAGCAATGTCATCGGCGTACTCTAAGTCCCGAAGGCGGTCACCAGTGAACAGTTCAACACCGCAGAACTCAGAGATACCCAAAGCAGTATCCAGGATCTCGTCCATGGCGAAGTTGAACGAGAATGGAGAAGCTGGGCAACCATGTCTAACACCGCTGGTGATGCTGAAGGGGGGCGAAATGTCTCCGTATGCTCGCACGCGACCCGAAGTTTGATGGTACATAGCACGGAGAATGCTGATGTACTTCTCAGGTACTCCCTTCTTCAGTAAGGAGTCCCAAAGAGTCATTCCGTCAACAGAGTCAAAAGCAGCTCGAATGTCCAAGAATATTACTATGGTTGGTCGATTGAACGTATGGCGATGTTCAAGTATCTGGCGGATTGTAAAGATGTGATCGACGCAACCGCGATCCGGGAGAAATCCAGCTTATTGTTCACGCAGGTGCCGTTCCCGTACTCAACTGAGCCTCCGTAAGAGTAGGGAAGCGAGCAGTTTGGGTGCGACACAAATGAGACTGATGCGACGATGGTTGGAGCAAATGGTCCGGTCTCCTTTTTTGTAAACAGGTACAACATCCGCTAATTTCCAGTCGGATGGAATGGTTTCAGTAGTCCAAATCTGTTGGAATAGAGATGTCAGTTCGCCAGTGAGAGCTGGACCCCCATATTTGCACTGAGCAGGAGGAAATTTATTTGGGTCAGGTGACTTGTGGCGCTTTAATAGGCGAACCTCATTGGAAACAGCCTGTCGGTGGCGAAACATCCACGAACCAAGGAGCACCGTGAACCCCGGAAGATATACTCGGTGTCGCTACTGCCCAGTTGAATTGATCTTCAAAATGCTCTGCCCATCGTACCAGACGACTGTGAACTATTTCACCGTCATTTTCACGCGAAACTTCACCCACTGTTGGTCTTCTGCCTCCCATGGAGCGAATAAGTTGCGCAAGTTTCCTGATGAAGATGCCCGCTCCATCTCGACGACGCGTTGTGTCCACCAAACCTCGCGATCCTTCCTGAGGAGCTGCATGAGCTCAGCACCTGTGGTTCTGCGTAGTGCGTTGTACTCAATTCCGGCTGGAATTGTTCGGCGATTTTCCATTAATTGGAGAGACTGTGGGGAGATCCAATGGCTAACACAGACCAGGGTAGCGGACTTTTGTAAGGCACTCTGGATCTATACCCAATTTGTCTCAACATCGGAGGATAGAGAACGTAGATTGGAGGCTAATGCGTTTTGAAATGCGCCGAGAACCTTTGGGATGGCGAACTTGTCTGTGTCAAACCATTTCCGGCGACTCTGTTGGGTGCCTCCAAAACGCAGAACGAACTTAGCACACACATGTGCATGATCCGAAGTCAAATAAGTGTTCCATATTGACTTGCAGTCCGTTATGTAGCCACGCGAACGGTAACTAACAGCGATGTGATCAACTTGCGCCCAAGATTGACCAGGCGACGAAGGTCGCCAGGTTGCTTTTTGGCTCCAAGAACGTCAGAAATTGGTGCTGGAGAGGAACAAACCGTGGTCGGCGCACAATTGCAGGAGTCGATTGCCGTTGTCCGTCCTGCGAATACCGTGGCTGTGTTGACCGCCAAGTTCGCACTCATGACCATCGCAATGAGGCTGGACCTTACCGTGGTGCGATAGTTTGTGTGCCTCAGCGATCCATTGAGCTATGCTGGGTGGTGCTTTTGCACCTTCAGACTCACTCATACCAGATTGGTCAATGGTTAGAGGCCAGCCAAACTCAGCCTCCTGGTCCTCCAGGTTGGGGGTTGGAATGAGGGTGACACCTTATTCCTTAAAACAGACTCCTTTAGCCCACCGCCAAACCCGCTGCCTTGCGGTCAGGTTTTTGAACCAAAGGCTTTGGTTGAGAACCCTAATCGTTCTCCTGTCTAGGCCTGGGCAACCTGACAGTATCCTGCCCACGCAATACTATGAATCTTACCTCAAACAATTTCTTGATGCTCTGGCCACCGCAGAGGATAATCAACGGTGCCCTATCTGCTGCATCGAGCAGGGTGGATAGGGGTTGGGATGCTACTGCTCAGGCCTTCCCGTCTTCTCATTCCCCCTCTTACGCTTTTTCACTCTTACCGTCACCTTCCAACTTCACTTATATCCCCCAGTTTTCAACCCCCCGATTCTTGGCCCTCCCCCAACGTGCTTTGCTAGGCATTTATCTTCTAATTTCAACTCTGTGAACGCGGAGCGTCACTCCTCTCCTGTCGACAAGCCCATGTCCAACCAAACGGTCCATTCCAGTTCCCAGACGTGCCAAGCTGCGCTGGACAGATTAGCACTGGCTGTCAGCTGCTTCGGGCTTTGCTTTGCACCGTCGAAGTGCAAAGCGTTCCTCCAAGATTGGCTGGGATCGCCTCCTGCGCTGACCCTTGTTGGGAACCAGGTAGAAGTCGTTCAAAAATTCAATTACCTGGGAAGTTGTATCAGCGCCCTTGGGATCGAAGACGAGATCACGAACCGTATAGCGAAAGCTCGAAGTGCTTTTGCTAACCTTCGCCACCTATGGCGGCGGCGCGACATTACACTCGCCCTGAAGGGTAGAGTGTACAATGCAGCGGTACGTTCGACCCTACTCTACGGTTGCGAAACCTGGCCCCTAAGATCGGCGGACATGAAGAAGCTAGTTACGTTCGACCATCGGTGCCTTCGCAGTTTGGCTCACATGGTGGGAACATCGCGTGAGTAACGAGCGTGTTCGACGCCTTGTTTACAGCCCAGGAAAAGGAAGTGAACCGCTCAGCACCGTTATTTCTCGCATCAGGCTCCGATGGCTCGGCCACGTGTTGCGCATACCAGCCCACCGACTCCCTCGACGTGCGTTGTTTGCTCACCGGGGATGTGGGTGAAAGAAGAGGAGAGGTGGCCAAGCGATGACTTGGTCCAGAGGAATGAAGTCTCTCACTTCGGAGCTAGCCTCCGTTGGAGCTTCACGGCTCCCTGATTGCGGTCCAAAAGACGATGAACACGTTTGGCTGGATACACTTGCTGACATGGCAAGGAGCCGACCTCAGTGGCGTTCGTGCTGTGAGTTTCTTTGTCCCTCCCCATCCCTTTTAGCCTCCTCCTCCACCTACGATCTCATTTCTTAGCGTAAAACGTGATATTTTTTTCTTTTTTTTACCTAGTAACTGGCTGGTAGCTTACCGGAATGATGCCTATTCGTTGCTGGTAGCTCAGCTGGCATGCAACTGTCGTATTTATTTTTCCTTTATGTATTGTATTTATGTATGTATTTCCTTTATGTTTTGCGGTACAATAGCGGAGGTGTTTCCCCACCTCTAGCTGACATGTATAATGATGATGATGATGATCGCACTCATGAACCTCTAGTCTACCGACCTACGCATTTAGGTCACTGGCGAGTATCACGATGTCCGTGCGGCGTTTCTTTCGGAGGAGGGCGGTGAGTTGGCGGTAGAACTCGTCTTAGCTTCGTCCGGGCTGCATTCAGTTGGAGTGTATACCGCCACAATGAATATGCAGCGCCTACTGGTCTCGTGACTGGAAGATCGCACTGAGCTTTCCAAACTGACTGCACAAAGACGACTGTTGACCGGGAACCAATCAATGAGCGCTGCCTCAACACGTCCGCTTAACGTAACTCCTATACCGGCGCAGCCAGAAGCTGCCGCTGTCGCATCTCCAGATAAGCGCAAGATGAATGTGCACTTGGAACTTGGGGAAGATGAGGGCAATCGCAGCGTTGTGCTGGAGTCTTGTAAACGGGTTTCGGTCAGGCAGCAAACCTCGTTTGAGAAAGTTTCCAAGGTTCGCGCAAGAGCAGCTGGTGAACCAATCTGCATGTACTTTCGAACATTGAACGTAGCTAGCTTGAAGAGCGGGCGGGGTGCACTAACAGCCTTGCTGTTGGTATTGGAATGTGTTCGATCGATTTTGAGCGATTCATTAAGGAGGCCAGAGGTACCGATTTTATTTGCGATGCACTTTTGGAATCGAATTTGAAGGCGGGTTGCCAAGAACAAGAGGATTGTATAAACGTGGAACGAAGAACATGGTTTGCGGTGCGGTAGAGTGAGGTATACCATGTCCGGCCGCCAGCACCCAGGCCAAAGAGATAGTTCAGAGAGCGAGGTACGTGAGCAGAGAGTTGTAAATCCACGACCAGGACGGAAGCCAGCCCTGCTTTGAGTGAATCAGTTCTCCCAAAGAGTAGTAAGTTGTCGGAGAGTGAGACAGTTGGATGCAGCGGAGACAACGCTAATGACTCGATGATTTTCGCAAAAATTATGCTGACCCTTCTAGAAGATGGGTACGAGTTGACAGTCGCTAGTCTGAAGACACCTTTTCACTGTTCCAGATCGTGTTAACTAGATTAGCGAGTCCAGTCAACAAACAGTCACCACCATCTTTCAGCAAAGATGGAGGAAGGTCGTCGGGTTCAGGAGCCTTGTTTCGTTTCAACACGGAAAACTTATGTCTAAGTGGGAGGTGTGGCATCAACTTCCCACGTAGGCTCAGAAAATTCGGCAAGCGGCAGTGTCAAAGCAGGCCTGCTGAACTGCTCTTCAAAATGTTCCACCAAACAGGCTAGTCGACGCGGATGAGAATGGAACAACAGTCAGTCGTGGAGGCTTTCGGTGTGGCTCTCTCCATCCCTGACCATAAACAGTCCGGCGTTTCTAGCTATTGTCTCGCCAGCAGATGTCTTTCGCAACGAGACTGGACCTTAACGTGGTGCGACCGTTTGCGTACCTCATTGACCCATTGAGCTATACTGGGTGATGCCTCCGAGCATCTTGAGAGCTACTCCTACCAGGTTGGTCAATGGTGAGAGGTCAGACAAACTCAGTCTCCTGATCCTCCAGGTTGGGGGTTTGAAATGGGATGGCGTCCATTTCTGTAAAACTAAATCACTGCCACCCCGCTGCCTTGCGGACAGGCTTTTGAGCCAAAGGCTTTGGATGAGGACCCTAATCGTTCTCCTGTCTAGGTCTGGGCGCCCTGGCAGTATCCCAGCCCACATACAACCATGACATTTTCTTCCAACATAAACTTCATCCTGCATCGGCCGTCGCGCAGATTATCAAGGGTCGCCTTATCTGCTGCATACAGCAGGGCGGATAAGCGAAAGCATGCTACTGCTGGCGCCTCCCTTCTTTCTTTTCCACCTTTTTCTCTTACTCCCATCCCGGCCCCCATTACTAACCTTATATAATGCCCAGCTTAATTGACAGCAACCGAAGTGCTACTGGAGTAAAACCATCTGCAGCCACCATCCCACAGCACCTATCGGACGCCTATCGGCAAAAGTTCCTTATAAGGCCACGCTGTCCCGTTTCCATGGCGACATTCAACGTCCGCACTCTAAAACAAACAGGTCAGCAGGCTGCACTCGCACGCACCTTGGACACACTGGGTGTTGATGTGTGTTGTGTGTCCGAAACTAGGATTAATGACCCTAACGGGGTTATTAAATTGACTGCACCCGGCTTATCCTCTCGTTATTGGTTGCACGCATCCGGAGACGCCGATGCGGCACTCACGGGTCAAGCTGGTGTAGGTATCATTCTCAGTTCCAAGGCTGTCATCGTTGGTTGATTGGATTCCGGTGAACAGCCGTTTATGTGCAGCCCGTTTGACGACATCAGCTAAGGTGAATTCGCGAAGTAAAACAAAACGCTGTTTGTTTGTGATTTCTGCTTATGCTCCCACGGACTGCAGTTCTAATGCAGTCAAGGACACTTTCTATCACAAACTGAACACGCTGCTACGCAGTGCTACTAGTTCAGATATTATAGTACTTGCAGGGGATATGAACGCACAAGTAGGGCGTCTGAGCTCTTCAGAAGCTCAGCTGGGTGGTAAGTATGGACTTAACGCCGAACGGACTGACAACGGCGCGCGTCTGCTGCAACTGTGTGCGGAGCACCAGTTGTTTCTTACTAGCACTGCTTTTAGACAGTGGGCGCCGAAGTGCCACTTGGCGTCCACCTGTAGCTGGTCAGCGATGGACCCAAATTGACCACATAGCCATAAGTTACAGGTGGCGCGGTTCCATTCTGGATTGCCGCTCGTACTGGAGTACCTGTGTCGACTCTGACCATGCCTTGGTGCGCTGTCGTTTCTCCATGAACTTTACCGGAAGGTGCACAAAGCGTCTCCCCCGATTGGCAACGGAGAAATTGTCCCAGCCCTCTGTCAGGCAAGCCTATCAAGAAGCACTGCATAGCGAACTCTCGCTGTCTTGTCCTAATGATACTGAACTTCAGTGGAATAGGATCTCGGCCACTATGCACGACGCAGGAGCATCTGCTTATGGAACTATCAGTCGTCATCGCACCAGTCACTGGATATCCGAGAGGTCCGTGAACCTTTTGGAAGCTAGAAGGCACCTCCCGGCTGGTTCTGAACACAATGTGACCAGACGGGCTATTAGGCGTGAACTAAAGCGGAGCCTACGTGCTGACAAGGAAGCCTGGTGGACCAGTCGGGCTCAAGAAATGGAGGAGGCAGGAGCAGTAGGCAATTATCGGAAGCTCTTCCAGCCAATACGCACCACTGGTCCGAGAAAACCAGGCGTCAGTGAGACAATCAGGGACAGCGCGGGTACGCTGATACACAATAAGGAGCGCCGTATGGCTCGTTGGGCTGAGCACTTTGAACATCAGTTCAGCTGGCCCCCTGCTCCCGGACCTCTTCCTACTCAGGTGATGCAGGACGAGCCATGGACGGTTAGTTTAGAGCCTCCGTCGGAGGCCGAGGTCCGAAACGCGATCACAGCCCTCAATCGTTTTCGTGCCGCTGGCCCGGATTCCCTACCACCTGCACTATTTAAGGATGGAGGTGAGGTCCTCTGCAAAGCACTGACCTCCCTATTCGAACGTATCTGGAACGAAGAGAGTGTGCCGGCTAATTGGAGCGAATCGATTATAGTGGCAATATACAAGAAGGGCAGTCGCACAGACTGTGCGAACCACAGGCGTATTAGCCTAATGCCAGTTGTGACAAAATTACTGGCCTCGATTATCTTTCGTCGCCTCACTGCAGAACGGGTATCTCAGATTAGAGAAGAGCGGGCCGATTTTCGCCCAGGACGTGGCTGTATAGACCATATATTTACTTTGCGGCAGGTGCTAGAGCAGCGCCACGCATACCGCAGACCGACAATAGCTGTGTTCCTCGATTTCAAGAGTGCGTTCGATTCAATCGATTGATCGATTCTGTTCGAAATACTTGCGCGGAAAGGTGTTCCCACGAAATATGTGAACATCCTTCGTGCTCTATACTCGAACACTAGAGGCCGCGTCTGGGTCTATGGTGCCCTATTGGATAGCTTTTCGACTACAAGTGGCGTTCGACAGGGTTGCCCGATTTCCCCGTTTTTGTTCAATTTCGTCGTAGATTCTATCATGGAGTGTTCCCTTGCGGAATCTCACGATGTAGGCGTTGAAGTGCTGCCTGGTGAAAGGTTAGTTGATCTAGATTATGCGGACGATATCGTCTTGCTTTTCGACAATGTTGAGGCGGCACAATCAACCCTGAATAGCCTATCCAGAGTGGTCCCATTATTTGGTATGCACTTCGCACCTTCAAAGTGCAAAGTGTTGCTGCAGGACCACCAGCCACTCGATGACCCCTTGACGCTTGCCAACGAGGAACTCGAGGTGGTTGATCAATTCACTTATCTTGGCAGCTGCATCAGCAATGATGGGCGCATAGAAACTGACGTGAGCTCACGCATTGCAAAGGCTAGAGCTGCCTTCTTGAACCTGCGTCATCTTTGGCGACAGAAGGGAGTTTCCCTCCGTCTGAAAGGCCGTGTATACAAGGCCACAGTGAGGGCCGTTCTGCTCTATGGTAGTGAAACTTGGCCCCTTCGGTCTGAAGATCTGAGGCGCCTTCAAGTCTTTGATCATCGTTGTTTGCGAAGCATTGCTGGTGTCGGATGGCACCAGCGTGTCCGCAACGATGATGTGCGTAGGCGAGTACTAGGTGGTGATGATCATGCTAGCTCCCTAGAACAACAGATAGCACTGAATAAGTTACGTTGGCTCGGGCACGTGCTACGCATGCCTGGTCACCGCTTACCTAGGAGGGCCTTGTTCAGTCTACCAGGTGTCGGATGGCGCAAGGCTCGAGGTGGACAGAAGTTGACTTGGCAGCGGGAAATGAAGTCACTGACGACCAAACTGGGTGCCGTTGGTCCGTCTCGCCTTCCGGGTTGGAGTCCACGTGACTCACCTTGTGCTTGGCTCGAGACTTTACAGGACATGGCTCGCAGTAGACACCAGTGGCGCGTCTGCTGCCGTCTCCTAATCGGATTGTCTGTTTAAAGTGTGTTTGGTGCTGAGTTATCTGCAGGGTAATGGCTGATTATGACGCGTGGCAGTGAAAGCCGCAAGGAAGCTGTCTCGCCGATGCCGCCTTATCTTTGCACGATAGCCAGCTGTTTGTGACGGTATGTTGTCTACACAAGGTGTAGGCGCCTCGACCCTGAATGTTTGCTTAGGGCATTAAGGTTTTCAGGTAAGTCCCTCTTTCTCTCCCTTTTCTTATTCTTTATTTCATAGGTCCTCATGGTTGTATGGCAGCGAAGCATCAGTTCAAATGGCTGATGTACTGCTGTTGATGATGATGATGAGATGTCTTTCGCGAACCCGTGCTCCGTATGCGCTGAAATAGCACTCGGCTTTTCCATCTTTCTCCATCTCACGGGCGTTTGCCGCCCACCAAAGTTCTTGGTCGATTCAGAAACTCCTTGCGATGTCATCTCAGGGAGTTACGGACGTGCTTAAGCTCATTGCATATTCTAACTTGTTTTCGTGTTTCGATCGAGCTGATCGATGCCTCAGATATCCATTCACAGTTACGACGTCTCAAGTCGGGTGCACATTAGGCGTCCGACGCATTCTTTATGCCGCATTTAAGACGGTCTCAGTCAGCGTTTCACTGATCAACCTCATTCCTCACTGACAATTGGTGGACCAATTCGTTATGATGTTGTTGAACTGCAGACTGCGGGTTCAAGTTACTAGTAAAAGGTTATAAGAAAGGCGTGTCTTTGAAGCGGGAGGAGTGAGTGTCAGTGGTGCGCGCACTAGGGTATGGTCAGAATCTAGGCACATACTCCGAATGGACTGGCAGTCTTGGACTGATGCGAGCCATCTGTACCTGACGGCAATATGGTCAATTTGTGTCCAGGTGATTGGAGTATTGGGTAGGCGCCAGGTGACGTGGTATGAACGAATGTGCAGGAAAGTAGTGCTGCATATGTAAAGGTTGTGTACGGCACACAGTTGCAAGAATCGATCATCATTGTCTATTCGATGGGCATCGACTCCGAAGCGGCGTCCAATGTGTTGTTCATAGTCTGAAAGACAACCAACTTGGGCATTTGTTTCGCCAGCAGGAAACACGATGTCAGTATTCTTCGCCATGCGAGGAAGAGTTGAGAGCTGTCGATTAAAATCGCCTTTGATACCGTCTGAACTGGAGTCAATAGGAGCATGAACGGAGCCGATGATAAGGCACCTTGTCTTCAGATGTTGGGTTTTTGAAGTCGAACTGCACGCATGCGACTGTTCACCGATATCCAATCGAGCTGATCGCTTTCAGGATCTTTGCTGTGGCCGATAATAACGCCGTAAATACCTTTAGCCATTGATTCTATCTCCTCGGGGACGCGAAGAGTGCAGCAATCATCGTCAGATTCGGAACCAGGGAATCGAAGTTTCGTCACGACGCTGTTATCTTGTATGCGTGTTTCGGATACAGAGCACACATTAATACCAAGATAATGAAACGTTAGAGTTAGTGCTGCCTGCCAGCCTATCTTACCTTGAGTGCGGCGTTAAGAAAGCCGATGTGAAACAAACCAGGTTTGGTAGAAGAGCTACAGATATCGATGGCAGCAGCTTCAAGGTCAGCGGCAATCTCTTGCTCAATAGACGTGGTAGAAGAGAGGGGAGAGGTGAGAGCAAAACAAGAGGACGAAGAGGGAGCATTGTCAACGTGGTCGAGTGGGCCTGTGATACACTCTGTCCGTCCATTCCAAGAGAGGGGTGTTGTTCGAGGCGCTCTGCCTCTGGTCTTTGACTCAATAGTCTGACCCACAAGGCAGAGGTACATGTAGGTTCACTTGATGGACTCGGAGCCTGTGGCTTGATAGCCAGACCCACAATGCAGTGAGGGATTTTGTGGTTCGCTTGGGGGGACTCCACCCAGAGCTTTTGGCTCAATGGCTTGAACCACAAGGCAGTGGGGACCAAGTCCAACTAGGCACTATGATTGCAGAGACACATTAGGATCTGCTTGAAGTCTGTCATACACAGTCTTTGAAGCTTTACTACACTGTTGACGTATTTTACAGGCGTATTGCGTTTCGAAACTGCGACCACGGCCATCAGCACGTGGGAGTTAGCGGGTTTACACCAATTTGACAAGGGGCTGACTGACTTATGGTGGGCAATAGGAAATTCTTGACCACTGAAAAGTGTCTTCTCACCGTCAGAGACAGTGGCGCGCGTGCTCTACGCCAATCTAGCTGTGAACTTATAACCCGTGGATCTGTTGTCTCCCATAGCTAGCTTTTATTGGAACAGGACCATGGACCTCTAACCACCGAATTGATACGATTGTGAGACCGAGTTAGTCTGATCCCTAAGCATTGAGCTGTTTTGGATGAGGGGATCTTAAGGCACTTGGAAAGTGCCACCCAGCTTAGCTCAGTGGGTACGCCAACCATCGCACCACGTTAAGGTCCAATCTCATTGCGACGGAAGTCTGCTGCTGGTTATCCTTATGAGACGGTATTACTTCCGATGGTTACCAAGGGCAGGGGCCACTTCCATTTCCGACTCACAATGAGACCACCAGTCTTCGCCGCCGCCATTAATTCGAGCACTGGGTATGTCCTGTGATTTTTTGCGAATCTCGTTGTGTTCGCTCCTAACCGGAATGTGTCGGTGAGATTCCAGCAGTTCCAGTGAGATTCAATGTCCATTTTGATAGTTTGATTCACTACATGAAGACATACCTGCTGCTAATAAGGTTTGGTGAACATGCCAGCGTAATTTGATGCGCATTCAGAACATCTAGCTTTGACAGTATGCGGATGCCTATAGTCTCACTGCGTCGTCGCGGGCGTCCACCAATACGCACCCGCAGATCAGCACACGGTCAGTGTCCACAACTGGACGCAACTTCTCCAGCGGTAACTGATCGCGATGTGATCGATTCATATCCATGTTGCCCTTCTGCGGCTGCTGTGTCTGAAGTTAGTGCTCACGAGAAATAGGCGAGCATCGTAACAAAAATGAATTAAGTGATCATTAGGTGAGCCCACACCGTGTTGGTTGTCCAGGTGCAGTTATTTTTCGACTTGAACGTTCAGATCACCAGTCAGCACTACAGTGTCCATGCTTCATCTGTGACGGAAATACTAATTAAGGTGACGATGCAAGTTATCTTTCACCGTGTCAGTGCTACGGATTTTGGATGCGTAGGCAGCGACGACAAACAACGGATCATTGGCCCTGCATGATTTCGATGCTTCGAACGAGCCGGCCAGTCGAATGGCACACATCTTGCTACTGATTGGGATCCAGTCATCAATTGCAGTTTCATCCCGAGGACCCATAGCAACACCCAAAACGGCTTGACTGTCATTCGAAGCTGCGTAATCTCTTTATAGATGCAGTGAAAAACTGTTAGTGTCACTCGCAGGGGACTACTAATTGAGCACAGAAGCCCAATGTTGCAGGCGGGTGTTTGCTAAGCGGCGTATATCGATCGAGCGGTCTCTAATGGGCTGTCTGTTGACCGATCTGTTACAATGTGCGTATGCTGAGGCATACTAATAGTAGGGATGATCGAGGACTCCAAATAGAAGCGGATGAACTGAGGTTGTCCGCATGGCCAGACATGGGCTTGGCGCCAGAGCAAGACTTTGAGTGTGGATTGAAACTAGGAGATAAACGCCTATCAAAGCCAAGTGTGTTGGCATCAAGAATTCGATGTTGAAAACGGGTGGATAAATGTGATGTTGGAACGGGGCGATATTTGTGAGATTGCGTAAGAGGAGGAGTGTTAAAGCGGAAAGACTTGAACAGTAGCATCCAAATCCCTATCCACCCCGCTCGATGCAGCAGATAGAGCACCGTTGATTGTGTTCTTCGACGGTCAGAGCACCACGAAATTGTTTGTATAGCTCATTGTATTGCGTATATGGGATGCTGTTAGGTTGCCCAGGCCTAGACAGGAGAACCATTAGGGTTCTCAACCATAGTATTTAGTTTAAAACCCGACCACAAGGCAGCGGATTTGGCATTGGGCTACAAAGAGTCCGTTTTAAGGAATAAGAAGCACCCTCATCCCTTCCCCCAACCTGGAGGACCAGGAGTTCGAGTTTGTCTGGTCTCTATTTTACCAATATGGCATGAGTGACATAAGTTGCAAGTTGCTCCACCCAACATGGCTCGAAGGATCGCTAAGACACACGAACCGTATCACCACGATAACGTCCAGCCCCATTGTGATGGTTCCAGCCGGCCACAAACATCTGCGCTGTACTACTCATACCTTTGGAAAGTGATGCTTTGGCGGTCCTTGCAGTTTATGAGGACAACTCGGTAAGAAGGATGTGTGGACGTTTCCGTGCGTTCAGTTGATCTGTCCACCGATAAGCGAATGCTTGAATAGCTTAAAGTCATATTGCAAGATCATTCAGACACATTCGCCTAACCAGCTGGAAACATCGGCTGAACCAGCCTCTTGAAACAGCTAGTAGATACTTAAGTCCCAGTCCTAGTAAGACCTTCAAAGCAGAATCACATTACATTATCAGCGGAGCTACAGAAGCTAATAGCTGACATGCTGGATTGGTAAGTATTTCCCTCATCTACTTATGCATGGATATTTCCGGTCGTTTTTCTTTAAGGAAAAAGAAGTGCTTATGATTTATGTGTTAACTGTAGACGATTAAATGAAGCCACGCGGAAGGACGCGTTTCACTTTCTCAGAATCGCTGACCTGTTTGTCATGGTTAGCGTGTCATATTATCTTAGCAAGCTGGATCTGGCTTCCGGTTGCTGGCAAGTAGAGATTATAGAGTGACCAGCGTAAAAGCTTTTTATTATCAGCTTACGTTTGTGGATCTCGGAACGTGCTTTTAAACTGTCAAACGCTCCTGGGACATTCCAAACAAAATTTTTTACGTACTGCTCACCCCACATGTTTTTTATTTGAGTGAACATTTAAACAATCCGACTGATGTGCTTAATCAGCGTAGGTCTCAAACTTCCACTAACTATGTTCCCCGCTCGCTACGCAATAACATGACGTCTGTCGCACACATCATCTTTGGGACGAGCTTTCGGACAGGTCGATGTAGGACGGAACAAGGGAAATCAAGGCCAAACCCTACTAACGTTTCACAGTTGCGTTCTTTCATTCTGGTTGGCCTCACTACCGGCGATTCAATAAATATTTCTCGGAGGTCGGTACCCACCTAAGCCCTTCGTTACATAAAGGTCACGTTGTATAGAATTTTGCATGCCAAGAGACCTTTGATCGACTGTGAGATTGCATCTACACCTGTCTTAGGCTTCCATGATCTATTACCATCCGCTATGGCGCTCGGTTGCCCGCGACCGTGATGTTGTAGCCGTTCTGTTGCAGCAAGAACTGGATGGAGGGAACTGGTACCTTACAACAGTTAGACGCTGATTTAGAGGAAAGAGCCAGAAATAAAATGCGGTCCTTAGTATTTTTTCTGCAACAGGTTTGACTTTACTTGCTTAGAAACTTTTGGTGCGGACGGATAGTCCACCACTACGCTGGGTGCAGCTCATCAAGGACTCGACATAGCAACTTCTCGTTGATAAAAGCAACTGCAAGTATCCAACTTTGTTTGCCGACACTGGCCTGACGCAGGACACGCTAGTGTAGACACTTGTGGATTCCGATTATTGTTCACGGGGATTGCCTGTCTTGTACTACACAACGTGTACCACTCGGAGACCTACAAATTGCTGAGTACAGTTTTGGTAGGAGTCACAGGCGTCGGACCCAGACATATCACTCGAGGTAGCACTCGAAAAGAAACAAGTTGACTGCCAAAATTAGGTTAAAAACTATGAAATCCTATGCTTTGAGCAACGTGGGACATGCTAGCCATCGAATTGGTTTTACTGATGTCTCATTTTGACCCTACTTGCGTCGAGTGGATCCCGGTTCCACAGTTGTTATTTAACGGAGTGGTGTCACAACTTCAAGCAGCTGGGGTAGTGGTTTCGGCTAACATCCCAACGGCCCCGGCTTCGATGCTTGCTATACCTTACGAGATCAAGCAAGTTCGAAGCGCGTTGTGGACTACTACTTTAAGAGTGTAGGTAAACACCCATAACTTTCTGAGAGTTTATCACCTGACCTTATAAAGCGTAAGATGGCCCTCAGAATCATGTTTCTGTTTTTTGCCTTCCTCCGTTTCTTTCCTCTGGGGAGCTGTCAGCCTAGATGTTCTTAGTCTATCCTCGAGTCCTCTTCTTAGTTGTCTGTAACTCCTGTTTCATTGAGCATGTCCAACATTACATCTTTGCATTGAATATTCGGATGTATATTCATTGAAATTTCATCACCAACTTGGAAAATGCCCTGGCTTTCTGCGCATTGTTGACTGTCGCAGCTCACTACCAGATCGCTCTAACCAATGCCCCTTCTGTTTCGTTTCAGCTTCCCATGGTTCTTTCAGATTCTTTCTTGACAGGTGGATTACCTGAGGTAGGTTTTGTTACCATGATCATCTTGAGCTTGTTTCAGATTGATCGAAGGGTCGATTTATCTACTAATCTTACCTTGCTATTGGATGAAGATCCCGCTTTGTTGGGTACTTCTTTGACTTTGGCGGCCGGTTTACTTTCATATAGATGGATCTGGTTTGTTTGATCAGTTCCACGAAACATGGCGTGGAGCCTGGACTTCCCCGCTTGAACTTCCTCTTCGGTACTGTTATCTATGTACCACTGCTGCCCGGGCATTACCTAAGCTATCCGTGCATGCGCTCTGCCGTGAGGGGTTGGTTCTAACATTTTAACTACCTAATTTGTTAGCTTACCAGATTTCAAGAACCTGGTAGAGTTGCTTAATTTGGAGAAAGATACATGGTCTTTGGTGTCTGCGTTATACATCGATCGCTTAGATTCCGCTACTGAGGGTCCATCTGCTGATGAACGAATAACTCTCTTGGGAAACAAGCAAGCACACAGCGACTACACGGTAAGGGAACGTTTATTATTCTTTCAGTAAACTCATTCTGGAGCATCATTGAGCTCATATCTTCACGCCGCACCTGTGTCATCCGTACCTCGAAGTTGTTCAACAATGTGGCCACCTTTTGTTTTCATTCATGATTTATATCCTTAGCGTCTTGGTCGACGTTGATTCCCTGGCTTTGTCAGATTGATCAAAATACACCATTCCTTGAATAGTCCTGATTCATTGGGCTGCTGCTGTCATCGATACCTGTAGCTCTTCTACCAAACCTAGAGTTTCATTTCACATCGGCTGTTTTAACGTCCGCACTCAAGGTCAGATAGGCCAGCAGGCAGCACTGACTCACCCTTATCTCTTTTCGTATTAATGTGTGCTGTGTCTCCGAAACACGCATGGAAGATAACAGCGTCATGACGAAACTTCGACTCGCTGGTTCCGAATCTGATGATGATTGTTACTTTCTTCGCGTCTCTTACGATACTGAGTTAATAGCTCAAGGTATTTACGGTGTGGGTATTGCCCTCAGCAAACATGCTGAAGGCAGTCTGATCGACAGGATACCGGTGAACCGTCGCATGTGTGCGGTTCAAGTTCGTACCTCTGTTGGAATTAATATGCAACGTCTGAAGACAAGGTATCTTTTTATCACCTCAGTTTATGCCCTTACTGAATGTAATTCAGAGAGTATCAAAGGCGATTTCTATCAACAACTGTCCTCTCTTTGCATGGCGAATACTGACATCATGCTTGTTACTGGTGACATTAATGCTCAAGTGGATCATCTTTCAGACTACTAACATTTGAGGCCGCTTCGTAGTCGATGCCTACCGAACAGACAATGATGATGGATTCTTGCAACTGTGTGCCGTACACAACCTTTACATATGCAGCACTACTTTCCTGCACATTCGTTCATACCACGTCACCTGGCGCCTACCCAATACTCCAATCACGTGG
Source organism: Dicrocoelium dendriticum (assembly GCA_944474145.2). Taxonomy (NCBI): domain Eukaryota; kingdom Metazoa; phylum Platyhelminthes; class Trematoda; order Plagiorchiida; family Dicrocoeliidae; genus Dicrocoelium; species Dicrocoelium dendriticum. The sequence continues at coordinate 60,240,531 of OX104059.1, read as the reverse complement.
ACACAAATTGACCATATTGCCGTCAGGTACAGATGGCTCGCATCAGTCCAAGACTGCCAGTCCATTCGGAGTATGTGCCTAGATTCTGACCATACCCTAGTGCGCGCACCACTGACACTCACTCTTCCCGCTTCAAAGAAACGCCTTTCTTATAACCTTTTACTAGTAACTTGAATCCACAGTCTGCAGTTCAACAACATCATAACGAATTGGTCCACCAGTTGTCAATGAGGAATGAGGTTGGTCAGCGGAACGCTGACTGAGACCGTCTTAAATGTGGCATAAAGAATGCCTCGGACGCCTAATGTGCGCTGAACTTAAGACGTCGTAACTGTGAATGGATCTCTGAGGCATCGGTCAGTTTGAGACAGGTTCCAGTGAGCGGAGTGCCATGATGCTCATTCCGCTTTCTTGAATCTTGACTTGACAATCTGGCGACGATTGCGTCACTGGTTTACACGTTGTTTACTCTACTCGAGGTGGACAACTTGAGTTATTTGATTAGTACACCTGACCCCCGGGTTCATCTCGTTCCCGTGTAGTTCTCATGATTGTTATGCTGGCTTATTATGTCTGCGTGTCACATTTGGGACCAGAGTATTTTTCGTTTGAGTGTTGAGGTTTATCGAACTTGGCCAACTCACTGTAATCCTTCACTTGTTTCCACGTTATTCTATCTTCTTTTTCCTTTACACTTAATTTTAGGCCGTTCGGCATTCAGAACGAGAGATTGTCAAGTTACTGTATGAGCGTGACAGCAAATTACGAGAAACTCAAGTTCGTGATTTCTTCCGTTTCTCAGTTCACGATTGTCTTCAGTGATCCATTTGGTCAATTTTGTAATCATTTCTGATGAGTAGGGATCTGTGGGGACACGTATCGACTCTACCTATTGATGACTAACAGAGGACACCCAACCTCGCTCATGTTGGTGTTTTCTAGAACTTGGCTTTAGTGCGATAGTTACACCAGTTTCGCATCCTAACGGTGCTTGAGTGACTAATGGGCATCGTTTGTCGAATGCCCACAGAGCAGGCATATACTCTCACTCTTCATCCCATCACTTATCTAGCGTCCGGAATCTATCGTATTCATATACTAACCTCTGGCGAACTAGATTAATCACAGTAACATGTGGATCGACTCCAAGTAAGATTCGTTGGTCTCAGTCTCCCGCTTTGTGGTCTAATTTTTTGGGATTTAGACTAGCCATGTGGTGTATTTTAGCAAGGCTGCTAATACTTCAGCGCAAGCCACTCGTGACATTCATCGCTGCAGATGCGGGCATCTTATATCCGTTCGCACTTATAGTAACAAACAAATTCGGAAACGGATGAGACCTTCATCTCTCATGTTTTCAAACTGGTCATCATGATTACACATCACCATTACATCTGCTGTTTACTGTTCTTGTGAATCGGTACGTCGGATTAAGCGGACTTTGTCGATGATATCAGCTGCCTCGGGACTGCGATTCCGCTTTCCCTCATCGATTAAGGATAGTACAGGCCCCGCCGTTGGCGAGCCCCGAATTTAAAGAGGGAGATGTGTCAAAGGTAATGGCTCATAAAAATCGTTTCATAAATGTGCCTCCCCTTCAATATTGGACAAAGACCTTTGAAGCCGGTCGTCATGTAGCCAACTAAATTGGTGCACGTTCGCCAGAATCCATTAAGAATACAATACGTTCAGACCCGGCTGACGCTACGAATGACGGACTCAAGCAATTTACACTAGCAAGGAAGCATTCGACATTATAATCAGGGCAATCTTATTGCAACGGTTTACTATTTCTGCCTGGGCGTTATTCGGGTTTGTTGTTGATTTTGGGAACTGGCCGGACCAAAAAACGCAGCCGTCACATTTTGTTGCCTGTGTTGTCAGCAGGAACATGAGGTAATGAAACGGATTTTCGGTTCAAGTTTGCATCAAACGTAGTCTGTCATTCAGTTGCACCTACTGCAACTGATGATCTTGTTGGATTCCACTTGACATCCTTTCATTTTTATCACTAAAACAGATGCTTATCGATTGGTTAGAACGCCGCGTGCGAGAACACATAGAGGAAGTTGCTGAAAAATACGAATGTCTGTTTAACGAGTCCTCCACCTGGTACGTACTTTTCTGTGAATCTGTCTCTTGATTATTATGCATTTGTGTTGTTTCGGGAAATTGCTACGCTTTTATTTTGTCTTCAATCTTCACTATTCGTTAGTATGCTAAAATAAAGCCGCCCCTATAGCTTCTAAGTGCTGTGTGGTACACAGTCGCTATGCGGAAGTCCCAGCTCGTGGGACTGGCTGCTGTCCTCCGCAATGTCCTCTGCATGGCAGTGGAAGATGAGCCGGGCTATATCATGGTAAACTGTCAATCATGCTGGTCCGCGGCCGTCATCCATGGCTAAGTGGCACTAGCTGCTGGCATCTGAACGTCATGGGGGCGGAACCCGGCAGGGGTCCGATGGAAGGCGCAAGACTGACGAGACCCAAAAGGTCGAAATGGACCTGCCTGGTACTTTCCCAGACTTGCCGACGTCTGCTGACTGAGGATAGACTATAATGAATAACCTCTGATTGTATATTTCTTCCTCTCTGCCTTTGTTGTCTCAGAATTGGCTATCATACATCTTTGTTCTGGTCTTTGGACCATAAACTACACTGAATGAAGTTTTCATCGCGTACCATATTACCGCATCCTATCTTACTTCCCCGCCATTACAGCCCATTTAGTTATACTGTTTCTTTGTTCAGCACCTTTGCTTATACCTTGCTGTAGCCACTCCATTTTCCTTTGCACTTTTTTCTTTGTTTTAGGGAGAACACAGCCCATGCTCTCTCGTACCTGCCTCCATCGGGGTTGAAAGCCAAAAACCTACCTCCGCACCTGGTGAATTATCCGTCCGCTTTTTATTGCTTCTCATTTGATGCTTTGACCTAACTCCTTAGTGTTTCTACACATTGGTCATCCTACACTCCTTTTATTGATTTCTTGACTCAACTTTCACGAGCCTCTTCTACACTTCTTTGTTTGGTTAGATTATTTTGCAAAGCCATCCTATTCACACTTTCGCCAGCAGCATGCTGTACTCATGTGTGTGCGGAAGCTCAGAGTTGAGAGAATCTTTCATGAAGTCGGTGGACAAAACTGATTTCATCTTTTCATCGAAATGCTCATCTTCAGGATACGATGGACTTGCTGAGTCACCGACCGAGTGTACTTAACCTCTTGTATTTGCTTCACTCCCATTGGTTCATATATGCTGAAACGATCAGCGATCAAGGAAAAAACCTCGTTATGCCGGGTATTTTTCAGCTGACTGTCATGTTTTTTTCACCTCTTTGTGTTGTTTATGATCCTGCGTTATTGTCACATAGTCCATGGAATTATTAGGCCACTTCAACTAGCAAACACTTTGTGTCTGCCGTCGCCACACACATACAACGACCGTTGGCATCTCCTATTCGAAGTGACGCGTTTCCCACCTTTAGCTGACGTGTATAATAATAATATGATCAATCTATTCGCAATTACTTGCGCCCAGTTTGAGAATAGGCACCTGTCCTCTATTTTAGCAAGTAGTCAGGGTACTCTTCCTCCTCATTCCTCTATGTTGTATGTGGTGCGATGGCTTGGACGTGATGTCATTAATCGTATGCGCTCATTCTGTCTGGAAAATTACTCTACAGTCACGATTCAATATGCTCACTTTTTGATCTCCTAAACTCCAGATGTGTTGCAAATTTCGTCTTCCATTGTTTCGTATATGGGACTGCCACTTTCCTTCATGCCAATTACCTCTCATTCTCCTTTCAGCATCCAGACGCTACTTCTTGTACCGGTACTCAGCTGGACTCTGAAGACCAAGCCCGCAACGATCGATATTTGCACTATCTGTTTTTGTGCATTCGTGGCGGGGATATGCAACGTGTAAGTTGCCGCTTTTCTGCAGTTACTTAAATTTACCACGCTCGATCATGCGTTTCGCGCTCAACTCAGCCCGGGTTATCCTATTCCGGCTTCAACTTCAGTCGAAGTTTTGTCTCGATTTGCGTCCTGTCACCTTGTGTGCTGGTATAAACTCAATTTGCAACAAAGAGCAAGATAAAAGGAACGGCGTTTGAAGTCATTCACACCCTTTGGCTGCGACTCCCCAATGTTTATGCATGGCCTTCCACATTTTCGACCATAATTAGTAGTTACTTCGCAAACCATCTGGGCCCATGGATGTGACCACCAGAGTCATAATGAGCTTACTAAACTCATGATTGCCATCACAAACCCGAACGGAACCTCCGCATTCAATGGCAACTTGCGGCGCTCCCTCTTTATGCCAACCAGGCTGATTTTATAAACTCTCCCAGTGTTTTGTAGCTAAACGGACCATTAATCCCTACCAACAATTCGGCTTGAGTGCTGGCAACATTGAGCTTCTCAATCTACCATGAGTGACTTTATTGTTTCACTCGGAACAGGCAATGAATCATAGCATATCAAGAGTTTGGCTCCACGTTATGGTCAAGTCTGAATACCGGTGACATGGGGTTGAGACACGAAGCTTTTGAGTCATTGGTTGGAGTTAGAAACTGCGTGGTTTTCGAATTAGGGCCCTGGTGACTTCTTCGTCATTTGCAGATTCCTTATACGTCTCCTGTGTTTCTAACTTGCGCTTTAGATGTTCTTTGAGTCACACTTTCCTCCTGACATTTTATTCGACATTTCCCACCCCACTGAATCCATTATACTGTGGTACGGTTAATCACAGCTGGCGTACATTATGATTTGTCGTTTTTCCTTGTTTCATCGAAGTATTTGTCATCCAAGAGATATTCATTTATCCTTCCTTCCTTTTAATTGATCGAACTCCAAAGGACCAACGTTTTTGTAGATGCGCTGACTGAGATGGGACTTTGACTTTCTGTTCAGTCCGAACTCCTTGATTGTTACTTTACCAAGCAAACGTAGGTTTTTTGACAATCATACTGTGTTTCACGACTATCCTCAAACGGTGGCGAACTTTTTAAAATTCCCAGTGATAACTGGCTTTTCTTTCGGCTAAACAATCTAGCAAAGACATTTTCGCAACGTCTCTGTCGTAGTTTATTTCGATAAACAGATTACGAGTCTGAGCAAATTACAGAAAGTGCTACACTCACTCAACCGAACAGAAATCTCATGGGTACGTTATGGTACTGGTGGTGAATCAGCCGTATATCTTGGAATCTGTGAAAGGAGTATCTAGTTGAACAACTGCGTTCTTGGTTATCTGTCGCCTAATTAGTCCACACACACACACACACACACGCATGCAAGCACATGCCATTACTAAATGAACATCGTAATGCTGACGAGCAGCCTGAGATTCCATATGATAACAGAGGTATCAAGGCTTACGCTGTTAACTTACTGTTGGTATTAACTATGTGACAAGCGGCGATGCTGGCTACTCTGGTGGGTTTTCGCCTGACAAGTATTCTCTCTATAAAAGTCGCATAAGCCGTATGAAAACACCTTGATGTGTTGCGGATATGACCACTAAATCAGGTCATTTCCAGCAAGATAGTTGGACCCCTTGTGTGGCTTATAGCTATTCAAAAAAGCATATGATTCTCTTGAGCACTCACCGGCTCCGAGCAGGAACTAGTCCATCATCTCCCCCTGCTGCCTTGTACGCTAGGCCTCTTGGCCAGAGACTCGGTTTGGCGGTCCCCTTAGACAACCTACTTCGGCCTAAGTAACCTCGCCTACAGATGAACCATGGATCTGAGCTGCACTTTTTGGCTCTATTGGTAATTTGCTCTACTGCTACCACTATGGTAACTCTTTAATCACACGCCATCCATTTGTCTACTCTCGCCCCGTATCCTCCATCCCCGTTATTGCCGCCTCTGATGAAAATCTCGCCTCCCTCTCCTCTTACTCAATCACACGACATGTAACCGCGATTAGCCAGTTTCACTCTCCCCTCTCCGCTTCTATGACCTATGCATAGTTCATTATTGCAATGTTTAATGCACACACCCTTATGCAGATTGGATAACCCGTCGGTCTTGCACGCACCTTAACAACTCTTACAACAAATGTCTGCTGCTTGTCCGGGACATCTTTAAAATCCCAACGCATTCTACCATTTTTCGTCGTTAATTCACCCATACACCCATTTTAATCTTCCTCTTTCTGGTGACAACGGGTCTACCACATCTGGGCAAGCCCTTGTTGGGATCGCCCCACTCAAAATTTGTCTCTGCGCTATGAGGCCCCATAACTCATGCAAGCACAACAGGTGTAGCAAAGACAAACGTACTGTTTTTGTTATCTGCTCCTATGATCGCATTGATTGTATTCCGGATGCAGTCAAGGACCAGTTTTATCAAAACCTTAGATCTGTTTTTAAGCGCTCCCAAAACGGATATAATTATTATCGTGTGGAGTTTTAACTCGCACTTCACCCGTTTGTTACCACGAAAACACAATCTCGAAGGTCCGCATAGATATGATGACATTCGCTCAGATGATGGAAAATGACTGCTCAGTTTGTGTACCGACCACCAACTTTGCTTCTCCAGCACGAACTCCCGTCTCCCCGGACGCCATAACGCTACATGTTGTGCACTATCATCCCAGCAATTGTTGCAGATTAACCACAGCGCTACCAACCACCGGTTGCGTGTCAGTATTCGGCACTGCATATCCCATTAGTCAGCGCGTTGTATCTGATCTAGCGCTAATACGTGCGACGGTTTACGTATGTTTCGGTGGCTCACCTAAGATTAAGCAACCTCATGGAGTATCAACGCAAGCTTGACAATCTCCATCTTCGGTACTTAGACCAGCATTGATTACGCTTGCAACAGATCATATTTACTGCTGGTTTCTCTAGATGCGGTCTGTTTGTTGCATAGCTAAAAGTTAGATCTCTGCAACATCCTCTTAATTGCTTGGCCGTCCACAGACTGTACCCGTTGATATGGAGACGATGAACTCCACTGTTCACTTTCTCAGCAACTTAACCCATATTCTCCTGAGGTTTTAGATTTTATTTATTTTTATATGCTGCAGAAAATGATGAAATGACAATCATATGAGACATTGATTTTGAAAGTTTGGATTTGGATTTTTAGCCCACATGCTACTAGTGGTGGTTACGCGGTGGCGAAACGTCGGTACTGCTTATCGACCTACTGTTGATACCTTTCTTCTCTTTCTTTCTTGATTATAATCAGGTTATTTGTTGACAGTCATTTTGGTTTCTTTTTATATGTGCCAATTAACGAAGGCTAAGCTCATAGAAATCATTTCAGTGTCCCTAAGTCGCCCTGTGAAGAGTCAGTGCGGATGAAACGCGGTTCCTAACAGCTGCAACTAAACTGCATCGCTGAGCTAGCTAATCCAACTTTATATGAGGTTTTGCGTATATTACTTTACTTTGCTTTATATCTCAATGTTTTTGCACTATCTGTCAGTGAGAAGAATATTTCCGCCTTCGTCAAACACTCCAGTTTTCCTTAGTTTTGCATGATTGGTATCCTATTTCTCCGAATGCGTCTTTGGCTTTTTTAATCAGGCTCAACGCTTATGCATGCAACGCGGTGAATTCTGGCGTGCGGTCTCCTTTGAGGGTTGGCGCCCTTTCCACTATTCGGGTTTCGTTGTCTCTTCGCAGTCAGACCGATCTTTTGATCAAATGGATACACATAGTATGGATGTTGCCGATCGATCTGAGTCAACCCTCATCACGAAAATTAACAGGAACAGAGCGACCGGTGTTACAGACGAAATTATGGGTAATACAAACAGAATACTCTTCAAGTCCGTGTGCTGGTGCAATGCTGAGAACGTAAGTCTTTTCTCGAGCATTGAAACCACATTTAAATTTTGCTTTTTATTCGAAGCTTTCGGCTTTATATGCTGCTCTGTTGTTCACTTAAAACAATTGTCACTTTTGACACTGTCTTCTTATATTTTGCGTTGTGACGCATTTCATTCTCTTCACTGGCTTACTGTACTGGTTGCACACTACCCTAAGAGGTTTTACGGGTTCTCACCAAAAGAGAACGCTCGATCACTCTGCCTGCTTATGTCCTTTTCTTATCTAACCATTTAAATTGATCCGACTATTCAATTAGACTGTGCCTTACACTGTGCATGAATATACCGTTTATTGTTTTGTTGATTTATTTACTAGTAAGAGTTTACCACAGTTTATAAATGCTCCAAGTCCTTAGCTTATGTCCAAATTCCTCTGTTCTCAAGCTCATTTGCTCCGAATGGTGACATATTTACAACTGTGAATCAGGCACCGACTCGCCCGATGTTCTACAAACTTTCTCATCTTGTCACGAAAATCCCACCCAGACAGCTGCATTGTTCCACTCATTGAGGCATACTAGCCAATGTTCACTGCACTTCATTGTCTTATGGATTCAAGTGATTTAGTTACGCCCACCCGATCTTTCTGCACTATTGTTGTGTTGTCGCAAACTCTGATGCTACGTTGCTAAGTTTATTTGTATGTGTGTTAATCCTCAAGTTCAGGATCAGTATATTCCCTGTTCTCACCTGCTTCAACTTGCACTGAATCGACCCATACTACCGCGTCATTTTACTCTACTGACGCCTCATCGAATACACCAAGGTCCCCGAACTATTCTTACTCCTAGACTAGCCTCTCCTCACATGAACGTGCCATATACGCAGCTCTGTCCGGAAATCTACATGTGTTGACCAGTTTGCTGCCAGCTTCCTGGACAGACATCACTTGGGCTCATTGTCGCGCGATGGTTGAAGCTCGCGTCGATTCCAGTTTGCGTGGCTTACTCCATACTGGGCCCAGGGCCAATACACTAGTAAGTCTACTGTGAGTTAGATCGCACACCATTTATGAAAGCCAGACGTATTGTTCAATTGTCTACCGTGTTTCCGTGCATTTACCATCTGGACTCACTGCATTTTCTTATTGTCTTTATGTCCTGTTTTCCAACCTCGTCACTGTGGATGTGGAATTCTCGTTGGTCTGTATGTTCAAACGATTTTGCGCCCCGACTTGTTTTCACTATGCATCGCATAAACAGTTAGTTCTTTGCAGCTTAGGTTAATTTCTTATTTATTTTAAGTTGTCCGTTTAGTACGCAACGCAGCACTTATTCATGGCTTTTGACAGTGCTCTCCCCGTTTTGGAATTCGTCGTGATAGATCATATTAATGTCTGGGCATTATCTTCGCGGCGTCGATCGTTTATCATGGAATGGATTCCTAAGGAATGTATCAGTTTCCTCCCCCTTTAACATCCACTAGTACCACGACAGCGCATCCTTAGAGCTTCTACCCTTACTGAATTGATTTATGATAAGTTGTTGGGATTTTGGTGTAATTTTAGCCGTAGTTCGCCGCAGTCCCTCGGTCCCCTGCCGGATTCCGACCCCATGACTTGCGGATGCCAGCGGCCTTGCCACTAAGTCATGGGTGAGGACGGCGTGACCGTATGACTGACAGTTTACTAAGATATAGCGCGGCTCATCCTTCATTGCCATGCCAGTCACGAACTGTACAGAGGAAAGTGGTTGGCCCCAGAGCCACGACTTTCCGTATACTGACTGTGTACGACCAAGCACTTAAAAACTAGTCGGACGGATTTTTGGTTATTGATGATTACTAGGGACCACGACGAACTACGTCTAGAGTTGATTTATTCTGAATACTCTCCCGCGCTGCATGATAAACAGCGTGCTTATCTATAAATGATAGGTGTTACTTACGTGCACCATTGCTCTCCACGATTGATTTCGTAATTATTTGCACTCAGTTGCACTTATTCCCCGCTTGTTTCTCCTTCCGGTAAGTGACTTCATGTTTAACATTTGTCCACCGACGAGGATAATGGCAACAAGAACTGTTGAATCCACCTGTGTGTACGCATCGCCACACGCTTATTTGACCTTCTGTAAGCATTGGGGTTGCAGATAGTTCAAATAAATGTGGGTACCCATTTGCATGTCTACTGCAATCCCTACGTATTCTTACATAAAACGTTGGCTTCCTCTTATGCTACCGTTATCCGGAACAAGACGTTAGGCTTTTGGATCTCGGTTTTTTCCTTATGGATCGCCTTTTTCTCCCATTCTTTAGGCTGTCACTGGAAAAACATTACCTTGCTGGCCTCCAGATGGTGCACTTTGCTTGCCAGAGTCAGCCTGGGGTCCAAAGGACTGGTCGGTTTCTGATTTGTTCAGCAGAGTGGAATCCTGCTTAGGTTGGTCCGCCCTCAGTTGCCTCCAGTCCACAGCGTCCGCTGTTTCTCTTGGTGTGGTTCGAGGCTCTTCCATGAACGATTTCCTTTTGGCGGATTCATCTCAGTGTCCCACAAATTTTCGTTATGGCGAAAAGGGAGTGGGTGGCGAACCCTCACTCTCGGTTCTGCTCTACTGCATTTTTTACGCCACGCACCAAGCTCTGATGCTACGGGAATACGATGGTACGTCAGTCTGTCACACTCTAAGACCGTCGGTCTATAAACCGCTGCCTACTGTCCCTGTTTGCGAGACAGCCAGTTCTTGGAAGGTAAATAGGCTTAGTCAATCAAACAACACTTCCTCCGTTTCATGGTTTCTACCGACTAATTTCGCCGTCTTACTCCAGGCCACGTGGAGGTGTGTAGTAGTCGGCTACCTCCATCAAACTATCTAAACTTTAGTGATTGCAGTCTGCACCAGACGGGATATCTCATTTTTGGGCATAATCACCTGTTTTTGGTAATGAGTGGACTACTCATTTTAAAGGTTTTACCTATTCCGCTTCCTTCTCAGTGAGTTTTCTTTGTTCCGCTCAACTGATCACGTCGCCGGCGCATCATTTCCCCGCATTGTAGCAATGGCTTAAACTATAAACCTCCCCTAGTCGCACAATCTGCTTGGTGCCAAATCTGGCTCCGTTAATCACCACCGGATTAGTACGCAGAATGTGATTTCTTCGGTTGTGCAAGTTAAGTCACAGGACTGCATGCGAGGCTTTAATTAAAAGCTTATCTTTCTGTATGCCAGCAGCTGCGTATCTGACTCACACCGAAAACATACTTCAATTATGCTGATAATCATCATACCTACTGCTGGCTTATCCGCCCTCAAATTCAGCAACTGTTTTAATCTTTGCTAATCTAACTTACTTTTCTGTGAAGAAGCAGTATTCTTAAAGGAAACCTGCTATTTAATTAAGAAGAATTGGCCAATATAATACAGTAGAAGCAATGCGTTACCACCTAAACATTCATGCCCACCACGTGACACTTTCAGGCACCTACTCATTGGCCGGAGCGTAACGCCACTGCGGTCAGCCGGTGGTCGCTTGGTCTTGAGCGTGTAATCCCAAGTTCACTAGTGCGAATCTACGCAATCTTTTTAGCCCGCGCGCCGCTGTTGATGATCGTGCGGCAGCTAAGGGTAACTTTGTGCAGCTGATTCCGACTAAACTGTTGATGGTAGCAAGTGATCCAGCCGCACTAGAATTTGCTTACTTTTCACACTACTTACATGTGCTTCGGTCCTGCAACAAGCTTCTGCGTCGCCGATTTGTTGACTTCTGATTTCGGATTGGATTGCGATTTTTTGGGGAACGAGATCATTTCCACTGGAATCATATAAGAGAGAGAGAGGCGAAATCTAACACTTCTCGATTCTACTCTACTCTACGAAACGGTTAATATCAACTGGCCTCGAATTGTGCAGAATGAACTGCGCGACATTTTGTGTAATCAGAATCCATGACATTTGGCATGTTTTAGCATGTTTCCCTACCAGTTCTCAAAAATCACAGCAGATTTTTAGTTTTCATAATAGCTCTTCACACATTTCCACGATAATGTTCATCGCGGATAATTCGATAATACGCAAAGCCGACTGTCGATCAGTCCAATTCTTTGTTCTATGCCAGTTGCTTTTGTGCTCTGTCTACATCACTCTCCTATAGTCTTCTTGTTTATAGGATTTCCCCTGTTGTATTTGCTTCTACTTGACTGGTATTCATACCTTTGCGAAGCTTGGGTTCAGCCGCTATAGCTGTGTTGTACATAGCCTAAACTGACTGCAGCTGATTAATTCACCGCTCCACATCTTCACCGAATTCATAGCTTTCTGGTCTTGGGAATGAACTCATCTTTTCTTTCCATAGATGTCCATTACAACCGTGGTGCGTCTCTTTCTTCTAACCGACTTTTGATCCTTGTGTATACTTACTGTCAGCGGGACTATCCGCCTATGCTAGTTTGTTCTCGTATTCCAAATTGGTTTCCACTTTGCAGCTTCATCCTACTTTGCAGATTATCTACTCGCCGTGGCTGGCGTAATGCCTCGCTTGGTAATGGCTGCTTTAGGGCACTGCAACGTAAACGAGGTCGATATTTTACAACCCCCATCAGTTATTCGGTCAAGTGGTATCCAAAACACAACCGTCAGCCAAGTTTTGCGATTTGCGGCGCATTTGGTTCTATTTCTCCGCTCTGTGGAACCTTGCATCCCTGTAAGCCTCACTTGGTCTACTTTGCCTTAATTTTCTGTTAGTTTGATATCAGTGTTATCATTTTCTATTTTCTTTCGTTTTATCTTCACCATAGGATGAACCGTGCGCTCAAATCTTGAAGGCCTATTTATCAGTATTGATGATCGAACGTCGTGCAGAAGCAATGGCCAGTTACGCAGCTGCTCTTCCCTCGACGGCATCGCAAGTCGACTGGTACTCGTCATTTTTAGCAGGTAAATCCAACTTCAAGTAAACTGTTGATATCCGGCTTAACTTGTGGGCATTCTGATGGCCGATTACTTATTGAAAATGCAACCTGTCTGTTCATCTACACACCAAATGGTTCCCACTTTTAATTTGTTTTAAATCACATTATTACATTTGTTCTGCTCCGTCTCCCATTGGCGCATTCATGATTAGCTAGACGTGTTCGATACTGGCCATAAACGTTTCGCGCGGCTTGATACTGTCTGGAATTTTCACTTGCTTAAATGCGTCCTTCATACTGTTTGTTCATTGATCGCCTAGAGGATTCCAAAACCTCTATCTGGGCATCTAGCCACCTTGTGCTGTTGTGTGCTTGCTCATTAATGGTATCGGCCTCACTGAAACGTTCTATGTGTGTAATTTTGATAACTACGGCGTCTTTTTACTCATGGGTTTCAGGAATTTTGGGTTAGCGACATTTTTAAAATGTCCTTCCAGTAACATCTTTAGTTTTACATATATCCGCTGTTGCAATTCCGTTAGGGTTCTGAGCATGCCATCAGCCTAGAACTTTCTGCGATCTTTCGAAATCCCCATCATCTTTCCCACATTAGCCGATTTGTCTAAAGGCGTAGCACCCTATCTTTTTTCTGAGTGAAGAATCAGTTCAGTTCATTTGAACAATTATGATCCAAGCATCAAAGTGCGGCTGATCCATTTGTCATGACTCACATCGCAAGAATGATAACGCCCAGTTAGTGAGCTTGAATGTAGTTAGAATGTAAAGAAATGGAAGCAAAAAGGATGTGCCTTAAACTAATCAGGATGGAACGAAAATTTTTATATAACTTGTTGCAAGCAACCGAAAGTTCGAACTCCTGGCTGCGAGAACGCACCATGTCTGATACGGTCTCTAGCTATCGGTGTGAACCCTCCCGAGGTCTCTATCCACGAAGACGGCATGCACCAGCCTGACGAATTCTCTCATTCAGTTTTTTGTGCATCTATGCCACGTCATTAACAGGTCATCTCACAATTTCGCCCAATTTGATGCGGCGACGGCGTACAATGCACGCCGAGGAAAGCGGTCAACGGACATACAGATGACTTGGCCTAACCAACGTAAGCGATGAAGATTCAGCAAACCCTCGAGTGAAGAAGCGGAAGGTTTCTTGCCAGTAAACAACTGGTTGACCTCAGCATTCCTCATTCGGTGTCCCCACCAGACTTGAGCTATACTCCGCAATCACCGGTAATCTAACATGGCCAAGCGCTTAATGTCATCGTCGCGAAGGACCAAGGTTTTTGGTCCATACAGTAACACCGGCCATACCCCAACGTTAAACACCTTACTTTTCACTGACATGCTGATATTCCCTCCGTCTGCATAGTGATTGAGCCTCTGGAAAACCACACGGGCCCTGCTGATACGCGAAGGAACTTCCTCAGTGATGTGACCACCAGAGGTGACAACTACCAAGGTAAGTGAACCGATCCACCACTTCCATTGGTTATTCGGTGATAGCTGGAACCGGATGTGTGTCGGTCCTGTCCTCAACAGTGCTTTTCACTTTAGAGGTGCAAAGTACATGCCGAACCGTGCAGCGCTACGCGTCAGTTTATACAGTATTGCTTGCATAGCCATTGCATTAGACCCAAGGAGAGCTGTCACCCGCATGCTCAAGGTTCATCAGTCGGCCACCTGGCAGAACTTCCACTCCGGTAGTGTTTGTAAGAACCGACTCATTAATGATCATTTTGATCACAAAGTTAAGAGGAAAGGAAATATAAGACAACCTTGGAAACCCTTACACTGCATTGGGAGTCACGGTAAAGAGACTGCATAATGCAAAGGAATTCAGCCGATACGCCCACCATGAATAAGCAGTGCCACAAGCCGGCGCGGTCAGTATAGTCGAAGGCGGCCTTCAAGTCAAGGAAAGCCGCCATTGTCGATCACCTGTGTGTGTCTGCTCTAAAACTCGGCGAAGAGTAAATAAGTGGTCAATGTAACTGCGACCAGGGTGGAAGCCAAACTGGCCCTCACTGATGCGGTTATCACGGGGACCAGTAAGTCATCGGAGAATGATACCCGTGAGAAGTTTGGAGGCAACGGAATCATGGCTAATGCCTCGGTAATTTTCGCACAAAATACGCTGATCCTTCTTGAAGAGGGGCACGACAGTTGATAGTCGCTAGTCTGAAGTCACTAGTTCAGTGTCCCAAATCCTGTTTCACTGGAAGCCAGTCCAGCTAACAAATTGTCACCACTATCTTTCAGCAAAGATATAGGAAAGTCATTAAGTCAAGGAACTTTGTTTTGTTTCAACACGGCAAGGTCAAGTCAAATTTCTTACAAGCAGGAAAGTGTGACATCTACTTCACACGTCTGCTCAGGCGATTCGGCAAGCGACAGTGATGCTGCAAGCTGCTGTACAGCTTTTCAAAATGTTCTACCCAACGCGCTAGTTGATGAGACAGAATAGATCAATGGTTCATCTTTCTCTACTTTTGTCTCGCTAACTGATGGCTTTTTCGGACTCGTATACCGGATGAGCTGGAATAGCACTCGATAGTTCACAATAGCACTGGCTTTCTATATCCCACGGGCTCTTGTCATCCAGCTGCGTTCCCGGTCGATTCGACGGATTACTGTCAGGCGTCGTTTTTGGGAGTAACGGGCCCGCTGAAGCTCAATACTCATTGGAACCTGTCTCAAACTGACCGATGCCTCAGAGATCCATTCACAGTTACGACGTCTTAAGTTCGGCGCACATTAGCCGTCCGACGCATTCTTTATGCCACATTTAAGACGGTCTCAGTCAGCGTTCCGCTGACAAACCTCATTCCTCACTGACATTGATAGACCAATTCGTTATGATATTGCTGAACTGTAGACTGCGAGTTCAAGCTGCGAATAAAAGGTTGTAAGAAAGGCGTTTCTTTGAAGCGGAAAGAGTGAGTGTCAGTGGTGCGCGCACTAGGGTATGGTCGGAATCTAAGCACACGCTCCAAATTGACCGACAGTCATGGACTGACGCGAGCCATCTGTACCTGACGGCAATATGGTCAATTTGTGTCCAGGTGATTGGAGTATTGAGTAGGCGCCAGGTGACGTGGTGTGAACGTTTGTGCAGGAAAGTAGTGCTGCATATGTAAAGGTTGTGTACGGCACACAGTTGCAAGAATCGATTATCATTGTCTGTTCAGTGGGCATCGACTCCGAAGCGGTCTCCAATGTGTTGTTAGTAGTCTGAAAGATGACCCACTTGAGCATTAATGTCACCAGTAACAAGCATGATGTCAGTATTCGCCATGCGAAGAGAGGACAGGTGACCGAATGGTTGAACAATAATAAGCGTTCCCTTACCGTGTAGTCGCTGTGTGCTTGCTTGTTTCCGAAGAGAGTTTTTCGTTCACCGGCGGATGGACCCTCAGTATCGGTCGAGAGCGCAGAGGATTCTCTCCGGTTACCCATCCCAAGAGAGGGGTTTTGTTGAAGGTGTCCTTCTTCTAATCTTTGTGTTGTAGGAGCCAGCTTACAGCCGTCGTACAATTCGAGAACCGTGGCGCAATATTTTATCGATCTACATTTGGAGATCGAACTCGAGCAGATGTCAAACGTGAATCAATGTGGGGTCAGCAGTTCCTATCGCAGGTCCACACTGCATTGATCACATAGTTACTGGATTAAGGACACAGATGCAGCCAGGCTACTGCATTTGTTTTCCTTGACGTGCGATCTACCATCTTGTGATACTGCAATGAATATCCTTTCTATTCCAAATTCTGTACCACCACTCTCGAGACTCGGTAATTTTCTATTGGAGGCTATCACTTTGTGTCCGAAGTGGGACTCATCAGAGTCGTCCTATAATTCCATTTTCTTCAATTTTACGACTGGTGTGAAAGCTCTCTTTGGGTATGTCCTGGTGGATATGCATGCGATGGCGAATAGGCTTACGCGTAGCACTGCGGGGTTCGGTATGTGCTTCACACGTTCAGTGTAAAGCTAGCGTTGCAAAACTGTGTTGATGCTCCACCGCATCTAGGTATCACCGAACAGCCATTTCGGTTGGTCGTTTAGACCATTTACTTCGATGCTGATATTGCCTCGTAATCCCAACCCTAATCAGGTTGCTGCACTTATCCGCAACATCTGTATTGTTCTGTATCGTGTAAACTATCTATGTTGAATATGGGATTTCGACCCATCCGATCAAAGTAAGGTGCACAGCTTTGCGATAGGAGTAATGTTACGATAGGGATGGGAAACAGCATCACTTCGCATTGGCGCTAACAGATAATTTAAAGCAGTTAGTTCCCTTCAACAATTTGAAAAGCACGGAAAAAAGACGAAGGCTGGTAGATCCATGCGTTTCGGATTGTCTCCTCAGTACCATTAACAATAACCGATATGCATAGATATAGCTAACAGTGTGTGTTCAGAAACAATTATTTGTCAGCCTAAAGCTGCCTTGGACGTAGGTGTGAACTTCCGTCATTCGTTTTGCACCTTAAGCTTGTCTGGTTGTACCCACTGTTAGCTATATCTATGCATATCGGTTATTGTTAATGGTACTGAGGAGACAATACGAAATGCATGCATCTACCAGCCTTCGTCTTCTTTCCGTGCTAACAGATAAGTCGTTTTGCTCACCGGTTATCTCAGACCACTCTCACATCCGGTGGGATCACCGAATAACCAGTATTGTGAAGTTCGCCAATTCGTGTTTTGCAAAACACACTGAATTCTCTATTGAGCTTGAACCGCTTACGTTACGACTTCCGAATGCTTGTTGATCTCTTTCCTCGGCATGCATTATGTGCTATCACTGTAGTCCATTGGTCAAAACTGTGAGGTTGCCAGTAGATGACGTGGCATATGATGAATTCGATCAAGGGACTTGGTCAGGCGGGTACGTGCTGTCTGCGCTAATGCGGATCTCGGGATGTGCTACCTGAATAGTGACGACGACGCGGTCGTGAAGACAATTCCGTTCCAGCGTTCAACTTATCACCATTTCCCAGTTAATTTACCTGCTTTTTGCAGACTACCTTTCTTCGTCTTCTCCTTGTTTTACTCCATTTTCCTATCTTTCTTTCATTATCGCTATTCGGTTGACGCGAACCTTGCAACCGAATTCATCCTTTTTCGGGTCCTAATTCTTAGACTAAGCAGAGGAACGTTTATAGGCACACTGTTTATTGATACGGATTCGCTGACTTCTCATTTTGTTTTCACACTGGCATTATGGACTTCCATCTGCACCGAAATCCGCTCCTTCTCTGCCTTCACAGACATCGTGGAACCCAATGAACGTGAGCGTTGCCTCGCGTTGGCTGTATCCTCCGGCTTCAATGTGCAACAGCTTACACGAGCTGTCGTTCGCTTGCTGCGTGAACGCCAGTTGCTTTTATCTTTCCCCACGCCTACCAGTCCAGCAAGTGTGGTGAGCGGAAGTGTGGCCCGCACCACTGGTCCTCAACGAACTGCCAAGGCCAAAGCACATTTGGCTTCCCTATTGCAGGACGATCAGCACTCCAATTTGTCCGAGATTGATCGAATGCGCATCAACTCTCTTGACTGGTTGTTTTATGACCCTCGACAACGCGGGGAGGCGCTGGTTGTTGCTAATAGTTTACTGCGCACGTTCATTGCCATGAATTGTTTGAAAGCCGCTGAACAGGTGAGCATCTATATGCAGTTGGTAAATTGTGTTGCCTGGATTTTTCGCATTCCATGGTTCATTTTTGCTACGCTGTGATCACCATTCAGTGCAGCGTTCGGTCGTTACATCCCACCCACTTTTGTTTGAATCGTCATGTCTCAAGACGAATATCTTATCATTGTTTTTTTTCTGAGGTTGGCTACGGTGCCAATGTTTGAACAGATAGTCTCGAACACTTTACGATTTGGATTCAGCCAATTTCCCGGCTCGATTGAGGACATCATCTGTTTGTCGTCTTTGCTACCATCTACATGCATGACAAATATTACTGATGGTGTTTGAACTGTTAACGTTTAATGCCGTGCTTTCTATCCGCTACTTCCTTGTGTTTGCTTCCGTTGCCTTTCCTACCGATATATATATATATATATATATATATATGGATTGCCGGCATCCGTATCCGTATTTGCCTGTCACTGGCCACCCCGGGGTAGCCGCAGCACGTCTGCGCCTACAAAGGTCCTATTTGTGGCTTGCGCTGCACCACCCACAGTTCCACCCACACACCCCATTTCTGATATAAACCCGAAGGAATAAGACTGGGAGGCATGTAGATGGGAACCACGCTTCATCAACGGAGCCGGCCCACAATCCTTCACCAAGCAGAACAGAATCATTCCTGCCTAATCGGGAAATCAGACACACTAGACACACACAAGGCGGTGGCTAGGCCGTAGCCCGTTCCACGCAGGATGGAACCACTATTTGAGCCTAGCACCGTCACGAGGACGGTGCATTCCGTCCTCTCCAGCAACGACCATCTGTCTCCTGCAGCCAGCAATCGAGGTGCAGGTTATTAGACAGTTAGGTACCTTGTCAACTTTCACATCACATCAGGCGCAGTCACACCGGGGAGCTCAAACAACATCTATCTTCTGAAATGCAAGAATACTCATCACGCAGGCAACCGTACCACATACACCGCCTTATTGGCCTGAATTAGTAAATCGAATGGGAGCGTACCCATTGTGCATCTCTTCCGCGTGCAATAGTGCCTTTTCGTCCACCTGGTAACCGCACTCTTGCTCAGTCCACGGAATTCGCACCGATCAATCTTGTCTTAGATTCACAACACCTGAAGTCAACATTAGTTCGTCATGAACTCACTTTGTTCATGTCCTGGTAATGTTATTTTCAGCTTGCCCGAGTGCCGTTTCCCTACACTAAGTTGGCCGTACAAATGCTGTACGAGTACCGTCTTTTTATTATTACAATGACAATAATAATAATAAGTGTATTTCTCTTGATGCGAGCAACTGTGTTGCGACACAGATGAATTTGTATAGAAGTGTCAATGCTCTTGCATGGGTGATCTAGGTGGAATATTGGGGTATGCATTTCATGTATTAACGTTCTGGTGGATGGTTTAGGCCAAAGCGTTGGTTTGAAAACATTAGTATTTGTATGTTATTGGACCCCTCTTGGAGTAGCTCGTCGAGGGTTTTTTCCATGTGAACATCAAGATTATGATAGTGAGATCAAGGTAACTGGCGAGTCTGGTTTTAGATCTTGATACATTGTCACATGACCTGAGTGCTATCGGTAGTTTATTCCACAGATAGCTATATCGGACCAGGAAAAAATTAGCGAGGACATTCATTTTAACCTTCGGCATATTCAGTGTAAAACCTTTGTTGCGAAGCGCTCGAGTTGAGCAATGTTGTAAATTGAGTGCAGTCAGGTCGAAATAGGTCTTTTTATGTTTGCGACGGGTTCTGCGCATCGGTTGGTGTGACAGAGTTGCGGACACGGAAGTGTTGCATCGTTGTGGAATGTATGCAGTGGACTGCATACTTTTGCTGAAACACCTGTTGTGTCTCGGTCATGTGTGACGTATGGATTCGACGTGGATACTGAAGCATCTATTATATGGTTAGCTGAGTGTTGGGAAGCGGCATGTGGGAATACCGAAGCTTCATTACCGGGACATGATCAAAGTAAGCCTATAACCTAGTGTACATTGCAGGTCATGGGAATGGAAGGCGATTGACCGGCGTGCATGACGCGATCTGATCATGAAGGCAGTTGCCGAGGTGCAGTAGGAAGATCTCATGCATGCGGAGAAGAAGCATCAATTGCGGAAGCGGCAGGCGCCGATGGATCGTACTCCATCGACATCGAGCGCATGTTGCTGTAGCACATGCGGCCGCGAGTGCGTGAGTCAGGCAGGTCTAGTGATCCAACACGGAAACGACGACCGGTCCTGCAGAGAACGTAGGCAGAATCGGCGCAGCGTTTGTAGGTACACTGTACTCAATTTACTAACCGCGTGCTTGCATATTGGGTCTCTGTTTCAGATGGTGGGTTTGCTATATTGTCTCAGTTATGTCTACGTGAACTTTCTTTTGTTAACCTGCACACGTCGCTCAAGTTAATTGTAGTTAACTTCGATAACATTTTCGCGTTTGTGGCATTTTCTTAAAATCTCTCTTCTGACGTCTTGAACCTATAGCGGATTTTCTGGCAACCAATTTATTTCATATGCTCATTTATTGAAGAGCTATGTCGGCATATCTGTATGCATCATTCGATTTATTTCATTTCATATTGTCGTTTCAAGTGATTGGCTGTTGCTTGATATCCCCGGTGTGGCTGCGCTTGATGTGCATGTTGACAAGTTGCCTACGTGTCTATTACCCACTACCTCATCCATACTGACTCAGGCGACAGTTGGTCTTTGCTGGAGGCGACGAGGTGCACGATCCTTGTGATCGTGCTAGGCTCGAAGAGTGGTTCCATGCACTCAGTGTGGAGCGGACTACGGTCCAGCCACCGCCTTGTGTGCACTTGATTTCCCAAATACAGCGTGCTTGTGTTTATCTGTGAAGGAGTGTGAGCCGGCTCCGTTGATGAAACGTGGCTCCCATCCACATGCTTCCCGGTCTTATTCCTTCTGGTTTACACTGGATATGGAGTGTGTGCTTGAAGATGTGGGTGATGCAGCGCTAGCCTGTAGGTGATAGCTTTCTGTGTCTGGCCACATTGACAGGCAAATCCGAAACCGGGTGCCTCCAACCATATACTACACTGGATACTGTATTATAGAGCAAGTTGAAATGAATTCTCCACAACTTTTTCGAAATGTGGTGAAAAACCTCATAAAAGTTGTCTCCCGTGAATATCGTTCTCGTTGTCATGTAACATTTAAAATATCTGACTCACGGTATTGCAGGACTCACAAATATGAAATGTCATCGTATGTGTGACATCGTTCTCTGAATCGAATGGTGATATCATATAAATCTAACGACGTTTTGAACTGTTCACTGATGTTGTCTCCATCACATGTTCAGGCAAACTGTTCCGAGTATTTGCCATTCTCCGTTCGAGGCACAATGGGTGGGGAACTCGCTTCACGTCCGGCACGACAAGTTTTTTCTGTGTCCGCATATGCTGCATGGTCCTCGTAAATGCAGCATCGGCCTCAGTATGGGGAAGTCACCGAGATGTAGAATACGGTAAGTCATAAGGAGGTCGACTCGCACCCGACGGTAGGACAAGGTGTAAAATCCTAGTTTTTCGCACCGGTCTTCATGCCCCAAGCCACGTAAACTCGAGATGAGCTTGGTAGCAGCCGGTTGGACACGTTCGATCATTTGTGCCTCACCTCGGGTAATCGGAAAGTAGACGGGCCAACCATACTATAGCTTTGGTCTAATGATGGAAGAGATGTGGCGAGTGG
Source organism: Dicrocoelium dendriticum (assembly GCA_944474145.2). NCBI lineage: Eukaryota > Metazoa > Platyhelminthes > Trematoda > Plagiorchiida > Dicrocoeliidae > Dicrocoelium > Dicrocoelium dendriticum. The sequence goes on along the minus strand of OX104059.1, from coordinate 60,218,406 downwards.
CAACCTCTTAAGACCGTGTGTCGAATCAACGTTTGAGCGCACAAAGCATGCGCAGTCCGTTGCTATTTAGCCTGTTCGTGTTGTCCACGGACTTAAAATGATAGCGCTAGAGTACACATAGGTCTTTCACGGAGGGTGTGGAATATAGCGGTTGGCCGTCAAGGGTGTAGGTTCGGCCGTCAGCACCCTTCCTCAACTCATAACTACTGGGTTGACCGGCAGATGAACTTCTGCAGACCATGTGGATAGGCGGTTGAGGTCTTTCTGAAGTACGCCACAGTTCTCGGGAGCCTTAGTTTGTCTCCAAATTTTCATGTCGTGCGCAAACAAGGCACACGGCGACCGGAGAATCTGAGTTAGATCGTTGATGTGGATCAGGAACAGAGTGGACCCCAGCACAGTACCTTGAGGCCCGCCACTTGTAGAGGGATACCAGTCAGTTAAATGGTCGTCGACCTGTACCGTCCATTTTCCTTCCAACAAGAAAGTCGCGGATCCACCGGTGCAGTAAGCCACCGACACCGCACGTCCTGAGTTTGTGGAGGAGGACCTCATGGCTGACCTTGTCGTACGCTTTACTGAAATAGGTGAATATCACGTCGGCAGACTTCCCCTTGCTTATTTCCTTCAACCACTCATGCCTCGTCACAAGCAAGTTTGTAATGCTTTAGTGGCCTTGCATACAACCATACTGCGCGGGCGTCAGGACCTCTTTTGACTGTAGTAACTGCAATAATCTCTTTTATACCGTTTTCTCAGTAACCTTTGCCAAAATAGCTGTCAGATAAATTGGCCTATAGTTGTCTACTTTGCTAGGGTCGCCGCCTTTCGGAATAGACTTCACTGCCGAACATTTCCAGTCAATCGGCAACGAACATTTGGACTGCGACCTATTGAAAAGATCAGTCACGACAGTGGAGATGATGACCGAGAGTGACTTGAGAATCAGTGGGTGAAGCCCATCAGGTCTGGCAGGTTTGGTGCAGTCAAGGCTAGTGAGTTGTTGACCTACCTCTTCAACGCCGCAATCCAGATTGTCGAGTTCGGTAAAAGCGGTGTTCGTCAAACTCGGAACAGACATCTGGTCATTTGCAAATACAAACGAAGTGCGCTGCCAACGCGGACGCACTCTCAGTGCTAGAAGTTAGGGGCTGTCCGTCTGGGCCATCCAGTACTGGCACGTCACCTGCCGGCTTCAGACGTCGCTTCACGTAAGCAGAGATTCTCTTTGGGGCAGTCTTCGCGGCGATTGCGAGCTGCTCTTCGAACTGTCGGCGCTTATTCCTTTTGCACTGTTGCAGAGGTTCCGCTAACTTTTATACCCTTCATAGTCATTGGCAGCGCCAGAGAGGAGGAATTTGTTCCACAGTCTGCGCCACCTCCGAGCCAGATTTCCATACTCTTTGTCAAACCAATGAGGCTTAATTGGTTCAACCTTCTGACATTTCAATGGCACAAATTGAGAACACAATTACGTCAATCCCTTTTTTATAATTGTCCAACAGTCTTCTACAGACGCAGCTTATGACAGAGACCAAGCCAGTTCGCTCGCGGTCCAAGCTAGACCGTCGAAGTCCGTTTTCCAGTAGTTATAAGCCGATTCCAGCGGACGTAAATACAGCAAAGGTAATTCCATATCGGCTCTGAGCACTGAGTGGTTGCTTGTAGTCAGGGGCTCCAGGATCCGAACGTCACGCACTCGTTGTTCGTACCTCCTTCACATCAGATCGAGACGGGGTTAAGCGTGGTGTTATGCGTGTTAGCTGGCATATGTCTTGCGATGCAGCAGTATCATGTACCAAATCCGCGAACTGTCCTTCAACCTCACCATGTCCATGCATCAAATGCATATCAGGCCATCGTGTTCTAGGACAGTTAAAATTGCCCATAAGTAAAAAGTGTGGACGACTCAGGTGGGTTCGAAGCTGGGGCAGTTAATCCAAACCACGACTCAGGGGGCTGCGATAGACTGCGCCCACAAGTTGTTCTTCGTGCCTGAGATGGATGGAGCACTACAGTAACTCACACAAACCATCGTCACTTCGGTAGGTGTTCACAAGTCTCCCACGCAGGGAAGACCGGATGTAGAGCAAGATACTGCTGCGGGCATTCGTTAGTCTATCGCAGCGGAAGCACGAGTAACCGTTGTGTTCAATTTCCTGTGTGTATAACTGAATGCAGCCATGTCTCTGCGAGTCCCACTACGCCTGGCCTCTCAGACGCAACGAAACAACAATGCTCATCGCGCTTGTTCATAACACTGCAAACGTTGGTGAAGGCTAGACGCAGCAGGAACCGCCGGGCGTGCTTGAAGTGTGAGCAACCTGTTTGTCCTGGTTCGCAAATTGTTGGAAACCACCCGAAAATTTACGATACGAAGATTTGTTTCCCCCTCATCAGTACATCTTTTAAGCTCAATGATAGCAGACTGAAGCCGTTCCCGGTCTACTGGGTCCAGGTCTGGACGAACATGGATCTTCAAACCTTTCAGCCTATTTAGACGGGACAAGATCAGTCTTGTACTGGATTCGTCCACAAAAGTGATTTTCAGAGGCCGATTTTGTTGATCACCTTGCTTTCCAAGACGGGTATTTTACTTCACTTGCCGAGTCCTCACCAGCGCTTAGGAGTCTGTCAATTAGACTCTGTAAAAACGACATCGTGATCGTAGCGCACTTACGGTGATGGATCACTGTACTTGGCTCGTGGAAGATCATGAGGTTATAACACCTCTGATCGGACGAGGTTGACCTTGCAGGGAGAAGTGTTTTACGAGCCTCACGTGGTTTGGCTAATTGTTGACTTACAGAAGTTAAACGCCCAACCTCCCTTCGTAATTTCGTTCTTTGTTCTTTCCTCTGGTCTTCACCACTCAGGCTTTCACCTGTTGGGACATCAGTGCTTGTTGGACACAACAAAGTTAATCAATTTATGCCAGGTGAAACTGGGCTTCTCACAACGGTTAGACTTCCTGTCGATGAGTTTGCACGGGTAGAGGAGGAAGACTGAGCTGTAACCTGAAGACTATTCGGGCTAGGTTGTCGGGCCAAACGCACGGAGCTGTTTGCAACGGAATGATGATACCTGCACGTCTGCTTTACGCTTTCTGGCTGTATCTTGTTTCGGCACTTTTCACATAAACTTTGAACGAAATTGTGTTGGATTTCACGAAGACGATGAAAATGCTCAACGGATAATCCAACACATGAAATGTGCTATTTAACTTGGCACAAAACACGTGGTGGCATTTGCACGATATCAGACTACTTTGGAACAAGTACCACAGCGTGCTTGCTTCGGCATTGTGAATAATCCGAAAACAAAATGGCGACCAATTGCTGAAGAAAGTGGCGATAGCAAGGTCGCTGATACCAAGCGGTGAAAACAAGTATTTATGGTCGAAAATTCAGATCCCGAAATGAATATATATATATATATATATATATATATATATATATATATATATATATATATATATATATATATATATATATATGCCCCTTGCTGAGGCTGATGTTGCATTCATGATGCTTCTTCACCGCAGTTGGGCTAAGCCAACACACTTAAACTAGGTCTTTTTAATGTGGATAAAATTCATTACATGTTATTTGATTTGTTCTGCGTACTTGATAATCTTCTCCTTACTTGCACACGTCGCTCACGCAAATTGTGGTAAACTTGCGTAATTTTATCGCGTGGTATTTTTTAAATAACTTTCGGACATTTTGTACTTATCACGGATTCACTTATAACCAATTTCTTCTATATGCGGATTTAGCGAGTATTTATGTCGTCATATGCGTTTACTTTATTCGATATCGGCATTTCGAATGATTGACTGTTGTTTGATATCCCCGGTGTGGCTGTGCTTGATGTGCATGTTGATAATGTGCCTGCCTGTCTATTACCCACTACCTCGTCCATACTGGCTCCAGGAGACAGTTGGTCGTTGCTGGAGGGGACGGGGTGCACGGTCCTTGTGGCCGTGTTAGGATCAAAGAGTGGTTCCATGCACTCAGTGTGGAGCGGACTACGGTCCAGCCACCGCCTTGTGTGCACTTGATTCCCAAATACAGCGTGCTTGTGTTTATCTGTGAAGGGGTGTGAGCCGGCTCCGTTGATGAAACGTGGCTCCCATCCACATGCCTCCCGGTCTTATTCCTTCGGGTTTTCACTGGATATGGGGTGTGTGGTCGGAGCTGTGGGTGGTGCAGCGCAAGCCACCCATGGTCCCTCTGTAGGCGCAGGCGTCCTGTGGCTGGCCACAGTGACAGGCAAATGCGAAACCGGATGCCGCCAACCATATATATAAGCAGCTGCCTGTTCAATGAGCATCGAGCCATCGAAAGGAATGTGCATAATAAGTACGAAGCTCACAAAATGAAAGTATGTAAAGAAAGGTTTTGGGTGATTTTTGCTTAAAGTTTTGTCTTTTTCTGTCCGTTTAGTGTTTACAATGTTAGTCAGTAGATTCACACAAACCTTCCTCAAGTGACTGGTTCTCTAACCCGGATGATGTACGGGGCGGACAATAGATAGACTGGAAGTCTGCGCCTTGACGTTTTGTCGCCATGTGTTAGGTAGCCGACCGCGCGATTTCTTCCAGTGCGACTGCGTGAGCGAAAAGTGCGTGCTGTGATAAACTCTCGCACGGCAGGGGTAAGACGCGACCTAGCCATTGAGGTTGACGCAGCGATATTAGCTTGTCGATAGGGAGGCTGATATTACCCAGGTCGCGACGTCTAACACCGACCTTGCAAACGTGGTGTTCCCATCACACACGAGCTATCCTCCGCAAACAGTCGTTGTCAGAGGCTGACATCCGACGCAGATCATTTGCACGGATCGGTTAGGACTCGACCGACGTACCGTTCTGTTGGTAAAGACCACCTCGTCCAAGTATCCAACGCATCTTCACTTCATTGGTCATAGTTACCTGCGGAGCATTACTGATGTCACCTGGCGCCAGCGTGTCCCCAAAGATGATGTACGAAGGCGAATTTTTGGTGGTGTTCACCTCACTTCCCTAGTGCAACAAAAATCTGGCTGGTTCGGGCACGGGCTAGGTGTGGCGGTTATAGCCTACCAAAGTGCCCTTCGTTAATCCATTGGATGTGTACTGGCGCACGGCCGTAGGGTCCGTAAATGTGGGATAAGTAGCGAAAAATGAAGTGGCTGACGACTCAACTCGTTGCTATATATCCATATGCGATTGGTCGAAGACGTATCAGAACATGGCTTACAGTCGACACCAGTGACGCGCTTGTTGTCTTCTTCTAGTCATGCTGCACGTTTACAACACATCTTGTTGTGAGCCAGCTATGCTTTTGGGCTGGTTTTGACTGGGGGGTGAAGGTTGCGCAGAAGCTGTCTCCTCAATAACGGCTTATCTTCGAACGTTAGTGGTCTGTTTGTGGTCGTTTTGTTGACAAGGTATTGGTGCCTCACCACGGATGTTTGCCCCGTTCATTTCGGTTTTACTCTGGATCTCCCTCTCCCTCATGTCATTATTCCTCGTTCTGTATATCTTTGTGTTTGTGTGGCAACGAATTATCAGTCCAAACTGCTATTATTATCACTCCTACTCTTCGATTCCACAACATTTCCATTCACATCATGTTTTCCGTATTTCGTGGATAAAATCCACATGACGAACGTCACATACTTTCATAGGCTTTATTTTGGGGATCCTGAAACCCCAACATTTTCCGCAGCAAAAACGATGTTTGAATTGGTACCTGCAAAGCAGCGTGTTCGGGTCCTAGCAGAACTGCAGTCAGTGGGATCATAAGCGGAAACCACAAACAAACAACCTCTAGCCCTACTTTATGTATCAACCTTAGTCGATGTCGTTAAACGCGCCGCACATAAACGATTATTCACACCTAACGATGACTCAGTCTCCGAACTGATGACGATGCTCACCACAACTTGGCTAGTGGTTGTCGCATCGGTGTCTGCGGATGCGTCTAAACAATAACAAGAAGGAAAACTGGGCGCAAATAGTTCAACAGCCTTATGGGGGTTGGACACGCAACATTTGTCAATACCCAGGTTGTCCAGCGTGCGTGCGAATGCAGTCTGTTGACCTATTTGTCTTACAGTGCGAACGTTGAACGTCAGCACGGAAACCGGACAGTGTGGCCTTACTTCTATGCTGTTGCCCATAGGCGTCCATTTTATGGTGCAGAATGATAACTGCAAATGGTATCATCTCAGGCGTGTCGCGGTTTTTTAATTAGGCTTCAGTGATCCATCCACAGTTTGGACATCTCAGGTTATTCGGTCAAGCTGTTTGAAGCTTGAAAGACTTGTCCCTTCGTCACCATCAAATGACGGACCATTACATCTTGATGTAGCGTAATTGCAGGCTTTGAAGCATGGAAGGCGGGCACTAGTCAGGATGCGATCGTATCCCATTTTTTGTTCCAGATAGGCCACCGATTTCGTGCTACTGCGCACTAGCTACAACTCTGACTGATACGGTCACTTTCGGCCCAGTGAACCGTATACTTCCGTGCACAGCATGTGGCACGATGCGGACGTTTGCATATAGCACAGCTGAAGGTGCCCATCATCATTATGGTTACAGCAGATATCAACCCCGAAACTGCCCCCAGGTCGTTGTTGAGAGCCAACTAGCGAGAGCCTGTACTTTGATGTTTCCCGCGGCGATCGCAACCTCTGTATACTTTACCTTTCATGCAATCTGTTATAGTTGCGTGGCATTGTAACGGGATTCCGGTCGTGCCACCTATACGTCAACTATTCGAGTAAAGAGGGAAGTTTTCCGATGTATCTCGTCCTGGCTTGTGTCCGATATGCACTTGATCGGTGCGTACACTTGGGGATTAGTTACACAAGTTACCTTTCTTTGCCGCCTATGGATCTCCTAGCTTGAACTTGACACGCCAGCACTTAAGTGGGATCCATTCGGGTTGATCACTATCGTCATTCTAATTCTTGTTATCGATCCTGTGTGGTCCTGATCCCAATTCGGGAGCCAGCGATTCACTACGATTCTATCATGTTTGTATCTCATGGGGATACTACACTCACCTCGTCTTTTATATACTCTGAGCAGAAGAGAACGGAGGGCTTCTCGAATGGAGTTTTGTGAGCAGACGATTGTCCCAGCGAAAGCTTTATCTTCTACTCCCTTACCTCTTTCAACTCCATAGTCAAGCACACCAAGCAGTAAGGAGCTTGTCCAACTACGAAATGCAACTGCCGCATACCTTTAAGATCTGTCTTGGGATCGGCACACTCATCTCAGAACGTCTTTCTGTTGTTTGAAATGATGCATCAGAGCGATGTTTTGGGATATGCACCGTATTAAACAAAGGCCCTCGAGTTTAAGTAGCTTGGTAGCAATATTGTGTGCGGTACTGACAATTTCCTGTCCTCAGTAACAACTCGCAATGCTTTGAATCCAAGCCACTCGCGTTGGATTCGCAAATTCCAGTCGGTGTCCTTCATGGTGTTTTTGGAAGAAAAATATAAGCGGCTCTTCTCAAATCTTTGATAAGATGCGTGCTGAGACTTAATGGCTATTAACTTTCGGTTTGCTTAATATGATGCAACATGGAGACGCGTGGAAAGTGCCAACAAGCGTTTTTCATATGGTCATGAGGACACAAAAACCACCACACCGCGTTGTGTGCCAATGTTATCGAACTGCTGACGTTCAGCTCGTTGTCTGTGATTCTCCGTTTTGCTCGTCGACTTACTTTTTCCATCGCTATCACCGAGTATTTTTACAAATCTAAGTGCATAATCACAACCATACATTTTCTATTCTGTTTTTGCACTGTCAACGGCAAGTGGAAGGTATCTCCAGCGATCTGTGTTTGCTGACATGTTATTAATGCTGTATTTTTTCAATCCAAATCATCCATCGCTTGAACTTAAAAGCGCTTAGTATCCAAATGATTTTCTCTATCGTTGCCCATCCTCTTAACGAATCGATTCCACCCTGTCTACAGATTATTTCCAAGCTTCCACCAGGGACTTTGGGACGCGCGAAGATCATTTGCGAGAATTCCGCATCTCCAAACTGGCTTGTGAACACTATTCGTGAACACGAGTGCCTAGTACTGTATTTGGAAAGCCAAGTAAGTATGGTTAATTGGTCTATGAGGCGCTTGCGTAACGATGCCGTTTTCTGTTGCGATCTTCTGTTCTACCTAAACAATTTGCCCAATTATCCTTTCTGTCAGGATGCATTTGCGGACTGGTTCAGACAGGCCAATTCCAATCGCCCACAACCACCAGCAGATTTGACCAGCAGCGCGACATCAATGTACGGTTCCAGAGGGTTCACCGAACGATTACAGGCGGATGAGTCCAAACGAATGTACGAAGCGCGCTTGGAACGTTGGCGTCATGTGCTGCGATTGGACACGGAAGTACGCTCACCGTTTTAGCATTTTCATCTGGTTCTTCCAACACAAATTCACTGCTTGATCTCCTCGATATTGTGTACTATTTTGTGTGGCTCACTCGTTGAGTTGCATGCACACGCTTCTCCTATTCATCACCAATAAACATAGTTTATTCAATTTTGTTTCAAACTTTCCATCGAACATGTGCGCTTGCATCGCGTCTCATTGGTCGTTTATTTTATCTATTACTTATATCTTTATTTGCAACAATAAACGACTGCCTTTTACCCACATTGCTAGAGCCATGGGCCTCATAACGCTTTATGCAAACGCGCCACGTGGTGCTAAATTCCCACGCTTCCTCATACAGCTCAGCTTGAAGACTTAGATCTTTTGTGCAACTCTCTCATCTATGTGCACCTTTTCGCTCTCCTGTAAGTAATCGATCCTGGTCGAGTGGGATTTTATGCTGACAGCCTGACAAAAAATCGGGGACTGCTGCCTTCCCCTTCGGAGGCTTGTAGCCAATGTCACTACTATCCGCGGTGTTACGAAATTTTTGACACCTAATCTGTTTTGTTATTCATTGGCTACACCTTGCTCTTTGGCTACTCGGCTGGTGGCCGAGTGGTCTGCGCGCTTGGTTTGCATCCATAAGGTCCCCGGTTCGAATCCGCGTAAGGGTGAACGTCCTCGCGGTATACTCAGCCCGCGCGCAACTTTTGATAGTCGCGTGGCATCGAAGCGCCGTTACGGCGTACAGCTGGCGACTTATTTGTTTTATTTTTGGCAACTCATATAACTGCATCTCACCCGTCCAACGCCAAGTCGTAACGTCAGTGCTCGATTTCGTTTACTTACTCAATTGTCTTAGTGCACCCCAAGGTTGCGAGCATTTTTCAAAGGCCAGTGACAAAATCTTAGGTAGGCCAGTCTCCATTGGCTTCTAGGCAACTGTTACGAAGAGCATGCGAACACCTCGTTGTTCGGCTCCAAACTCGACTGCCATTCCTCATCCGAGCTTTTTGCATGGCGAGATTCCTTTCATTCCCTTCGTTAGGCTGTTCTTGTGTGAATCTCTGGATGACCTAGTTGTGCCCTAAATCTCTCTTCCTGCTCGTTATCTGCCTTATGCGACATCCACCATATAACTTCCAGTTTTCTTATCTGCCGCGTGTGTTGGCCACTATGCAAACTTATTGCACTGTATTGTAAACCCCTGGAAAATCAACCTGTATTCCTGCCTTGATTTCTGGTTATTTGCACTTTTACCAGCAACTATTAACTCCTTTGCGTCTTAACCTAGCTTACTCTTGATTTATAGAAGAAGCTTCGTAACTGATTGGGGGATCATTTAAAGTACTCGTGTGATTTGACTGCGACGCGCAGTCTCAATGTTGACCATGATTCCCATTGACGCGGACCTTGGTCATTCCGATCACTTGGACCGTGGCTAAAGCATTTGAAGTTGGGTGTTGCTCGCCCGAAAACACCGCACTCCACTTTTCGACCTAATATTATTTCATCAGCTGGAGATAGCAAGCCTGAAAGACCCATTTTCCGTATGTTTTATAACGGATTTTCCCTTTCCGTGCGTGTCCAATAATTCACTTTATCACCCACCTTCCAAACAGTTTGATGCATGCTGGTCTCAAACTTTGATGACAATCGTCGTCTGGCATATTTCGTCATAATCCTGATTCATACAGATTGACCGCTGAGAAAATCAACAGTTGTGCCATCGACAGAACCTGTTGAATATCTAAACAGGAAATTTTCATACATTCATATCGGTCGCGAATATGTAACATCAATAGATAAACTGAAACATTGTCCAATGAGATCGTAGGTGGCCAAGCGCTCGCTGTTCCAGGGTATTCTTAGAACCACAGTCAACTCTTTGAATGCGTAGCGGTGAGCGTTCATGATAGACAACGACAGCCTCCAGTAACCTAAAAATGTGTGACCCTTGATCACGCATTATGACTATGGACGATTCATCAGGATTGACTCGAGGGCCGGTGGTTAGCAAGTGTCTTGTGACTACCAAAGCAGATCGGTTCCTTGATTCAACCGATTCTGTCTTCACAAATCCCATTGTGACATATCTGCTGAATTACCGAAACCATTTTGAATTGTTAATGTTGCCTACTTATCCTCGGGTTGCTACTGTATGATCGAAGCGGCGCGCCTAACCTTTACAATCTTCTGTCATTGCCGATTGCTGATTTATCGGCCTAACTGCTCTGACCACTATCACATAGTATACTGGTAAGCTGCCTTCATGTCTGACATTTTGAACCAACATATTCTGTTCGGTCATTATAGAAAATCAGTCGTGCATTTTTGGATTTGCCACACAATCTCGTTTTGGTCGGAGGTCTAACTCGATCAGTTCGATCAATTGGATTCTGCCCGAAGTGAAGAGATTTCGGAGTCTCTCGCACCTTCTGACACTGCACTGTTGGGCTTCGTCTGACTTGTTCATACGTTGGTGTGATTTGGGGACTTCAAACCTGCCAACACCATCGGTCGCTGTTTTCACGTTTTCTCTTACTTTTCGTTGGAAACTATTGCATTTTCGCTTGTACATCCAATACTTTCTTTTTCATACCGTTGTTTAAAAAAATAATAGCTACGAGATCCGCAGCAAGTGGTTCATCTCACTTTGGCACTTTGATCACTTAGTTTACTAATTTGTGCTGAGTGTTTCATGCTGTACTCTGTGCTGATACATCCACTTATACTCTGTATCGTTTTGCTGTATTTTAACGCATTCTTACGTAGACTCACCCGTCCGTCGATCTTGCATTTGATTCTTTTTTCGTGCTTCAACGCTAGGAGGGTAGCTCTTCGCTCTTCACCGGTTTACGGACGCGGGTTTTTTCCGCAATTTTTGGGCTCCTCCAGCCGCTCTTATTTGGCCTCAATAGTGATGTACGTATCAATCGAACCTGGACATGTCCATGAACAAACATGGTTCCCATATGAATCTATTCTGGTTGTACTGCTATCACTTCCACTCTGAAATGGGTTTATGTGTGGCACAGTGTAGGTCCCCCAAAGTCCTCTACTGACACGGTGTGGTGGCTATTGTGGGCTTGTTAGTCCCCAAAACGACCGGCCAACTGTAGTTTCGTAACTACCGTGGCACTCCTATTGCACACCAGTGTCTTGTCCCATGTGCCTTATCATGACCCAGACTCCTTCGGTGGCTGGTTCATCGCCTGGCACTCCTCTTTGATCGAGCAACTCATTCCGGTTATAAATTTCCCTCGTTCTTTTTTCCGTACTGCTTGCATTTATTTCTCTTGATCTGTCCGACGTCCTATTCTTCTTTACATTCCACGGTTTTCGTTACACAGACGGCAGCAGAAAAATTGTTGGCCTTGCTGACCTACCCCGCACCTGGATGGCTAGTTGATATCGAAGACACCGGGAGGAAGAATGTTCACCCCCTGGATTCTGAAGAAATCATTGACGATCTGATTGAAGATTATCGTGAACACCGTCGTATCGATGGGGATGGTGGAGATGTAATCCAACCTGAATCCCAGTGGGCTTCACCACCTGCGTTGTCGGAACTTGGTGATAGTGCAAGTTCGAGACACATGCAAATGCAGGTGCTTCGGGAGAATTGTCTCACGGACGCCGTTTTCCTACTTGTCAAACTTTATCAGAATGCTGAAATGCATGAGCATTGTGTCCGACTGGCAGACCTTGTGGCATCTAAGGAACACGGTATTTTCAAAGTAAGCCTTCATTATTACTCCCGTTGTTGTCCTGTATTTTCCCACTCATTTCACCATCTGACTTTAGGGATACTGTCAGTCATAGTAGTCCGCTGCTGTCACCCATGGCTCACTAGCAAAAGTCGCTGCCTCGAAAGAGTATGGTCGTAAGTTCGAATACTATAGGATTTGGCGAGTGCACGTTCCTGTCTAGTCCCAATAGGACAAAACGGCCGTCTTGCGCTTTCTTGGAACTCTGCTGGCTGTCTGCCTGAGTCTAGCTGCAACGAATCTTCACCGAAACTCAATAAATCCCCCTACTGCTCACTGTCAGCTGTTTTGCTAAATGCATCACCCACAGATCTATCATCTGGTGGGGACACTATTTACACTCATTTTGTACGGTGTTTTCACACTACCCTTATTTCGCACTTCTACTGCAGAAGCAGGTACATCCTGCCAGCGATGTTCTTCGCCACTGCTCGTGTCGTCCTTCGGGACTGTATTCATCGACGGGGACGACAAGGCAGTGTGTACCTTTAGCACGCAGACTGACTAACACCACAGTGTTCTTTTGTGCTATCCTCTAACTTGGAGATTACCGCTTCAGTAAAGGCATCATCTTACCGTCTGTTTTTAGTCGTCATTGCCTTCAATGCATCACTGAATCATTGGACTCTTTGTTTCTCCTGTATTTGGCATCAAATTATCAACTAGGCTTCATTCACTGTACGCCTAACGTCCTCTCAACCAGTGTTCATTACGTCTCACCCGGCGACCATTTGAGCTTTCCTGCAGCTAACAACCGAGTATGATGAGATCAGATGCGTAAATTTTCTTGCCGCCGTTTACATCGTGTGTAAATGCTTCTTACACTTAAATTTGCGTCTCAAATCTCTATCCTTCGCCGAGCTTTCTTGTTGGGACTCACTCAGATGTGACATGCTTGCGTATCTTTGCTTATTTGCTTATTTTCTTGAGCAATAACAGTCACATTGCATCGTCAAACAAATCCACGTAGGCAGCCGTGTATTCCACGATTGCTTTTAGTTGTTAACCTTTTTTATCGCGCCGATAATCTGAAAGGTGTTTTGTGATCTTCCTTTGTCTTTTTCATATCTAGCTGTTAGCTTCTTTTCCCACCACATATGTTCCTGTTTAATCTACTCATCATCATTTCGTCCTTGATATATTCAAACAAGATGCTCTTTATGGACGCATTTTCTTGGACTTATCTTCGGGATTGTAGAGGCCCTCCGTCAGCTCAACGCTGATCTGTGTAGTTACCGTAGTACACTGTCGCTCTTAACTCAGTTTGCCTTCCTAAACCCGAACATACTTATGTGAAGACTCGTTTCCTAGGTTGATGTTCAGTCAAGTGGGTCACGTTTATTAAATTTGTAAACGTGGGCTCAAGTTATCTGTATCGGCGTTTTCTTAACCCTGGCGTCTTGCGTTGCCGTTTAACTCGATCATTCGTAGTAACCACGAATTTATTTGATCACTGCTTTTCATGTAGTCTTCCTGACCTTATTTTATTGCCGTTATTGTTCAAAAGTACATCGCCGTTATTATCAATACTCATTTGTGAAGGTTTTAAATTCCGTTTTTCTTCACTTAGACTGTTTTTTCTCCACTTATAATAGAGGCGGGAGGTCGATATATTGCGCTCTAACCAATGATTCTCCCTCTGGTTTATTTCGTTTCATTTGCTTAGACAATCCCATATGCTGACCGGGATTACCTGACCTTCTAAAGTGTTGCGCGTTCTTCTTTGGTTTCTGATACTTTATAATCCAGCCACACTTCTTTATCGACCTTGCGGGCGTTTATTTGTTTCGCGGACTCTAACACTTTCTGTGGTCACGGAATAGCACTGCTGTTGTTCTGTAGATACGGTTTTGCTCCTACAGCTTTTTCGCCTATTATTGGGAACGTTATCTTAAGGATAAATGAATCAGTCGCTTAACGTTCTCGGTGGTAATGTGGCGTGTTACACGTATTCATGGTTTGAGTCCCTGTATTGTCAGTGATGTTGGGCTTGAAACGTGGCATTCGCATATATGCTACTAAGCGAGCATCCCCAGATTCTTGTGGACGACGTTTGCAATTTGTGCGTCATCTTCTCGGTGTAATAGCTGAAATTCTATTTCGTGTATATAGCCACAGGTATCCCGCTTCCCGATTCTCCCGTTGTGCGCGTCTCTGTTCCACGCCACCTACTCACTCCTTCTGTCGTTCCACACTTCCCGAGTGTAAATTGGCATTTTTCACCACTCCTTATCAATCTACCTTCTCCTCCACATTTATGTCACGCATCCATCCTTCCCATTGGATTCCCCGACAACGAGCAACGGCCTGCTAGACTACGGAGGTTATGGGCAACTGCATTTCTTACTGTCTCATTTTTGCTCATAGCTACACGATCATCAGAAATCGGCTGTGAATTTAGCAAAGTGCTAGTTTGATTCCCTCAAGTTTTACGGATTTCGCGATTCTTCTATAATTTTCTCATTAAATCATTTTTACCGGTCTGTTTTTAGTAGTTAGCTACCAATGCTAAGCATCGTTACATACCACTCATTTTTTCTTTATTCCTCACGTTTACAACTACGGTATGATCAATATTCATCTCCCCTCATTTCCAGCTTTTCTCAAAAGTTCAGCTTCGACAGTTTTTCGATCGCCTAAACGAATCCATTGAGCATTTAGTGGCATCGTTCGGCGATCCACTCGGCTATCTGACGGAGGGATCTGATGTACGCCTTCCGGACACTTCTTCCACCATACTGAAAGAACCGTGATGAACATCAATGGATTCACTTTCAACTTGGTCAACCGGTGTTTTCGCATCGTTTTACTCACACTCGTGTTCTCGCGTCTTGCGGACACGCTTTTGCTGCACATCCCA
Source organism: Dicrocoelium dendriticum (assembly GCA_944474145.2). NCBI lineage: Eukaryota > Metazoa > Platyhelminthes > Trematoda > Plagiorchiida > Dicrocoeliidae > Dicrocoelium > Dicrocoelium dendriticum. Next base: position 60,203,380 of record OX104059.1, on the reverse strand, counting down.
TTCCAATTTTGTGAACTATCAGCAAGCATATATGTATAAATACACTGGTCTGTTTTTTTTCTGCGGACAGTTTTCCCTGTTACTATATCTTGGTCGTACATGTTGGTAAACCATATCGACTAATTTCCTTGTTTTAGCCTACTTTGGAGCAGCTGGCCGCCCAGGGCTGGTGAGTCTATCTATCCATGGTGTTTTTCGTTGCATCTACGTTGTGAAGACTGTGCTGATGTTACACACTTCACATTACTAGGCCTTTGTTCAGGCTGCCACTATCCGAGGAGCCCAAACAAGCGCGGAACCGGTCATGTAGTACAGTGTTGGGAGGGCAATATCGAAACCAATCAATTAATTGGAGTATTTTCAGTCTGCGACTGAATGTCTTGCGATAAGAGTTTAATACCTTACTGAGGTCAGTTGGGTCGATACTTTTCGGAACTGGCTTACGGTCCCAGCCATCGAAATAGTTGAAGTTGGCTTCAAGTCGGCCGGGAACCCAGGCACACTGGATGTACTCCAAGATCAAACTATCTGACCTTCTTCATGCATTAGAATATGGTCGATTGACGATTTGGATGGCTACCAGTTGTTGTGATCGCACTTAGGTTCTTACTAGTTAGAAATCCGTTGACATCACTTGCATTATTTTGTCGCTATGAATTCGCTGAAAACTGGCCCTGTGCATCACAAATGCTTTCTGTTACGAGCTAAGATAATCGTAGTCTACGCGGATGGGTATGCTTTCAGCGTTTCACACTAACGACTGTGGATAGCCTAAAATGACATCATCAAAAGTGTAACATTATCGAAATGAAAAAAATAATGAATGTATAAGGTACGCAGCTATCACTCTGGCAAATGGCCCAGATTCGCTTAGCAATGACCGCAAATTATCTGAGAGAACTAACTGACAAGATACCGTCCTATGGCCGACATGCCATCCAACGCGGTGTTTTCTCACTCTACCAAGACATTTCCACATATTTTGTTTGAATGCGTTTGTACTTTTATGGCCGAACAGCATAAAGCGCAGCATCTCGAAGTTTCACAAAACGAAGTGATTTACCAAAAGAAGCTCAAAAATATCTCGAGAAAATTGAAAATTTTCCGGTTAAAAACGGTGTTTAAACACAAACCTCCGAGTAATATGAAGACCCCATTCGAGCTCAAGTAATAATAAGATTCATATTGGTTTAGGTGTCACCTAGGATTGTAAAAATAGATTTTCGCGAACAATTGAAGTAAGCACAGTATTTCTCCAACGTGTCCGATGTTTGAATTCAGGGGGTTGTCCTCTGGTGTTCAAACGATGCCCATTTGAAGACAGCATAAAGATGGTGATTGTGGTAGTCGTTTATTTGGATTGATAAAACGCAGGGCAGCGAAGAGCACACTTTTCGATAAATCTCGTCAGGCGTCTACAATCATAAAATGGAAAGTTGAAGTGGGATAGGCTGGTGAAGCTCGATAAAGGTTAGCCAATCAGAGCGACGCAGAAAGTGAGCTGTCCTAATCGATCAATCGGTCGATTCACTCAAGCAGCGGCTATCACAGTATAGATAGGCAGACATAGATACACACACACGTATGCTCACAAGACATAGGACGTGCTTTTCAATTGATTGGGTGACGCACTCATCGCCCGGTGGTTGTCAGCGTATGAAGTGGAAACCGTTTGGAAGTATGTTAGCCCCAGGGCAGTAGGAGCGCTTGAATAAGCGCTCTCTGTTTGTATAGTTCAGGTTGTGTAATCCTGATCGCAATGGCTTCGGCCGTCCGTAACATTCGTTTCCTAAGCCCCTTGGGGTAGCGTTTTGGAACAACATAAAACACTTTAGAAGCATCAGTAGCCTTGATTTGATGTCCACTTTCGATCAAATGTTCTAGGACAGAACTCTTGATGCAACCGACAGTACCTTTCTGCAATGCCGTGGGACAGTGCTCCGATATCCGTTTGGACAGACGCCTAGTCGTATGTCCGAGGTACTTCACACCACATGTGCAAGTAAATTGATATAGAATATAAGATTCGGACTGGACCGGGAGTTCTGTCTTTGAGACGCGCACCAAACGGCACAGTTTCAGCAATGATGTGTGGATATGCAGCTGGAAACGTTCGAGCTACTGCAGCGGAAACTCTTTTGTTCAGCAAATCGAAAGCAATATCTCCCTTAAAGGAAACTAAGAGAAACACATATTTCTTGGGGGCAGTTGTAATCAATTCATGTCGATCATGGATCACTGCGTGCTTTCGGATGAAGTGTGCTGGATAACTGTTTACTTGCAGCGTTTGGAAAATACGGTTCTTTTCGGCTTCCAAAGTCTCAGGGCTACATATTTTGGCAGCGCGAAAGTACAGGCCACGAACAAGGTTCCGTTGGTACTTCAAGGGTACAACACTGCGAAATTGCGTGTATTGACTGACCCACGTCGTTTTCCAAAACACACTTCTTTCTAGTGAATCGTCTGCTTTTCTCCTTAGTAAAACGTCCAAGAATGCCAGTTTGCCATCATTCTCGATTTCACTGGTGAACTTCAAAGATGAATGTACACTGTTTAATCGATTCAACAGGCTGGAAACATCAGTGTTTGAATCACAGACTATAAGCGTGTCATACATGTATCGACAATAGAAATCGAATGAAGAGATTATGGATTTTATAGGTCCATGTTCGAGCATAGCAAGGCGAATTTCGGCAAGAAGCGGTCCGAGAGGAGACCCCATGGCGACTCCGTCGATCTATCTGTAGTAGATACCATTAAATAAAAACTCTGTTGAAAGTACATCGTAAGATTAATTCCTTCAGTTTCTGCACTGGAATACCCACATTTATGTTCCTTTGGTTTAAGTAATCACAGATAAAATTAACCGTGTCTACCAGCGGAACGTTCGTAAAAAGTGATTCAACGTCGAAAGAGAGTATCAATTTACCATTTACTCTCATACATTCGACTTGTTTCACAAATTCGAATGTCTCACAGTGTGAGTGCATAACTCGCGGCGTACTGATTCCAGCAGATCTACAATCCATCTCGCAACGGAGTGAAAGCGGAGGTCGACATGTCAATTATCGGACGCAGAGGAACCTGTGGTTTGTGTACTTCCTCTGCGTGAGCATACGTGTGTGTGTATCTATGTCTGCCTACGTATACTGTGGTAGCCGCTACTTGAGTGGATCGACCAATTGATCGATTAGGACAGCTCACTTTCTGCCTCGGTCTGATTCTCCAACCTTTATCGCGCTTCACCAGCCTATCCCGCTTCAACTTTCCACTTTATGGTTTTAAACGCCTGATGAGATTTATCGAAAAGTGTGCTCTTCGCTACCTTATGTTTTATCAGTTCCATGGGTATAATTTTCGAGCTTATTTGATGTTTGTGGTGCAGTGATATCACACTAAGAGCTACGAGATTCTTTCACAAACCAGCCCTGGCTTCCATACCTTACATATGGCATTGACGCTTGTTATCAGAGGTGCGGCAACATGGGAAGCAATCTAAATTCATCGACAATGTGAGTGGAATGAAAATATTGGAAACGCGAATACTTCCGACAATAGTAAAACCTAGATTTAGTTAGCGTGTGCTGCTGCACATTAGATATTTGAGCATACCAGGAACGACGCTAACGTTTGGAAGCAAGTATTTTGTTTCAGTCTTGTCTCAACCGTGAATCTTCATTCATTGAATTCATTAAAAATTGAGATCCTGGGAATACAAGAGCGAACAGAAATCAAGAGTAACACTTATCGTTACCACGACCTGGTTTTCTTGTGCACATTTTAAACATTCTATCCGAGTACAGCACATTAAGAATCGGGTTCATTACTTACAGGTCAGTTGTTACACCAGTCTCCACCGACACACATACTCATTCATTGAGATGCGTAAAAATCGAGCTAAAAGGAATAGCGCGGTAGATAAGATAGAAATCTGTTGCAATTGCTCGGCTGCTCTATTTTCAAGTCACCGCTCTCATTTTTTACGACTACTTGGATCGTTCAAGTTTGATTCCAAGTTTTCCCACGCTATTCTGACTGTATTTTGACCGTTTACGCTATCCAATCTCGTACTTGTTGGTGTACGGCGCACTTTGTCCTTCCATTACCTGATTCCATCCCATCCCTGGGCACACCTTCTTTGGACTGCAGCTGAGGTCCAACCGCTCTTTACTCAATGAACCTTGTGCTACTAGACTCCGTGATCAACCGCTCACCCATTAGGAAAGATTCGTGCTGTCCGTTGAATCCCTAGCATTTTCTTCCTATTAATTAGGTTCGAGATCATAATAATGAACTTGGCTTGCCGATTGGCCACCTCCACTTTGACATGCGTGCCTCTTCCTCAGCTCAGCTATTTTTGTTAGTGCCACAGTTTCGTGTCCTGAATATAAATATTACACCGATCTCCACCAGACAAGGCGACATCATCAGTGCGGCTTCAGGGGCCTGGTTCGCAGTGCCTCGTAAGCGACTTCAATGTCCAAGCCGCTTACGAGCCACTGCCATCCAGACCCCTGAAGTCGCACGGATGATGTTGCCTTGTCTGACAACGAAACGTCTACAAAATAATCACTCAGCTCGGAGAACAGCTTAAAATGCGCATATTACACCGATCTCCACAGTTCGTCTGTTCTTGACAATTGTTCCTTCTTTTTGTTTTTCTCTATTTTAAACGATACTACTGAGTCTCCTAGTTTTCATCACGATTTATCGCTCCGTTTGTAGGGTAATCTCCCAGAAGGGCTTTGAGGAATGTCTCAAGAAAATGGAAGCTGAGTCTACCGACAATATTGCGTCACATTTGTTGGATGTAAGTTTTATCATATTTTCGTTTCACTGCCTCGAATCTGCTCTCTTCTGGTTTGAATGTTTAATCCTTGTGAAAAACATGATAAATTGATTTTCCATTTCATAAAGTGAATTGCATTTCCTCGTTTCTTGCGGGCCACGCTGGGATCGAATCCCACAGTTTACGAATTGTAGTTTAGCGCGAATTTGCGTATGCTACTAACTCAGCGAATAATAACCGTACCTCTTTGATTCTTCTATACAATTTGACTGTTTGGTTTTACGTTCAATCCGGTTGGAGTTTGCACGCCATTTATTTTACCATCCAGATTATCTTGTCTGGTAAAACTTTATTGTTAACTTGTCACCTTCCGACTGACACCAGGTCTGCAGCGAAATGTTGCTTTGCTTCTTGTCGGTAAATATCTGTTTTTCTATGAAGCGAATGTTCTGGTTGTTTTCCTATATGGATCGGGGTAACATGGCAGTTTCACGTGAGAATCTATCTTACTGATGAATTTCTGCTTTCTACCTACTTCATCAAGCGGGTCAATTTGGACGGCGGTGCTGCTGACCATGTCATCCCATGTTCGTTTTCCCCTTCCCTGATTTGCCTTCGCCGACTTTTTCCTTAATTTCATTTTTATCCTTTATTTGATCACTCCTTCTCTACCTGAGACCCATACAACTCATTCTGCCAGACACTTCATGTATGCTTTCTTTCCAATTGTGCACTTTGTAACCCAACTGATTAGCCTCTGACGCTCAAATCGCCTTACCGTGATTCTTAGACCAACTACTCACTTTTGTGCATAACATCGGAATTCTTATCCCACCAGATTCTCTTTGACGGCCCTGGCTAGCCGGCAATATTTAGACCTGATTCAGCGGCATGCAAAGATTTCCTGCCACATCATCTCACTTTTTCAGACTGATCTGCGTGAACTCGGTGGCAATTGGATCGCGAATCATCGCCAGCAAGACCAGGTTGGTCCGCATGCGACTATCTTTTCATCACTATTTTTCTATTCCTGTAAACAATCTGTTCGTTTCTCCATTTTCTTCAGCTGGATGCCGGTGGTCGTATTGTACAGATTATCCGGGTTCGCAATATAGCTTTACCACAAATCGAGGAGGACAGTTCGTCCGCCACCGCCGCAGGTGGACCCCGATTGTTGCGATTAGCTCTGACAGATGGAACGACTACCGTATCTGCGTTGGATATCGAAAACCATGATAAGTTAAGGTATACGACTTTGTCTTTATTCCTTTTATTTCTCTCATGCGCCGTCGGAGCTATTTTTCCTACAGTCTGATTCCCACACGCATCTAGTCTGCAATAGTATTACCGAGTTTCAACATTGTGCCTTTTCAGATCGTTTCACCCAATCGTGTTTGGGAACACTTGTAGCTCAGGGTGTAGGTGAGGGTTCTTCTCCGATCTGAGAAATGCCTCACCAGTGATTCTAATTTGCTCTTATTTATATCTTGAAAGTTGCCCAGTCTGGTAATGAAACGTTTGCAAATAAACCATCTTGTTCAGATGGCAACCGAATTCTCTCAGAATATCTGGTTTTCTGAGTGCTTTGAGCTGTCTGCGCAAAATATAGAATGTGGGATTCCGGTTGGAAATCATTATCAACGCTCATCTTTTCACAATTGTTGAACCAAGGAGATGTTGACGTGTCCACGATTGAAGTTTCTCGTCTACAATTTACTATGGTGTTTGTTGCGGGAACGTTTAGTAACCCCGCAAAAATGCGCCACAGACTCCAGTGCGTGGGCTGAGCCAAGCAGAGTCCAATTCCTACCCACAACGTAGCAGGCTCCAGCCAGGCCGAGTCGGAACGCAACTGGGCTAAAGTGAACAATTGTCTTTCGCAAACTACGCGCTTTACTTAAGGATTTATTTCACCCACAAAATGAACCATTGTTGCAACTGTGATTCGGCCTTTGTGGGTCGGAAAAGAACTCTCAGAGGTCCGCTTCGTCTTGTCTTATCTTCTCTTGTGTGTGGTTGGGAATCGCGTGGTCTCGTTATCGTATGCGCCGCTGTAGCCTGGTGTTGCGTGTGCGTCTGGGCCTCGTGCGTCTAGTCCCCCGGTCATGTGCGTATCGTTGTCCGTTTTCGTGGACTCAGCGCCTTACCCCAATAGGTGCCTTATGGGGATCGTGTTCAGGTTACGCGTAACTTTCGTCTAAACCAACGCTACCAGGTTTGCGCTTCGATGGAATTAAAAACCTGGTAACGGGATCACCACGCTGATTTTGACATAGTGTTGTGTATGCCAGTCTCCGCCACCTATGGCGCCGGCGCAACATCACTCTTGCTCTGAGGGGCAGAATTTACAATGCCGCTGTCCGTTGCGAAATCTGACCCATCAAATCGACAGACATGAAGAGGCTAGTTACGTTCGACCACCGCTGCCTTCTCAGCTTAGTTCACGTCTGGTAGAACATCGCGTGAGCAATGAGCGTGTTCGGTGCGGGAAGAGCGAGTGAACCACTCTGCACCATTATATCTCACGCCAGACTCAGATGGCTGAGCCAGGTGTTGCGCATGCCAGCACATAGATTCCCCCATCCTGCGTTGTTTGCGCGCTCGGAGTTTGGATGGAGCAAAAAGGGAGAGGCCAAGCGATGACCTCTTCTAGAGGAATGCAGTCACTCACTTCGAACTTGGCGTCGGTTGGTGTCTCCCGACTGCTGGCTTTGGGTCCGAAGGACGATGAACACTTCTGGTTGGATTCGCTTGTTGACATGGCAAAGAGCCAACCTCAGTGGTATTTGTGTTGTGCGTTCCTTTAACCCTCGCTTCCTCTTTCTCTCCTCCCCTTCAGCAACGATCTCATACCCCCGCATAATATGATAAATAACATTTTATTACTTTTTTAAGCTTTTTAGTGTATTTAAAATCTTGTCCTTTTTATTGTTACCCAATCGTTGAGGTGTGTTTCTCACCCTCACCTGTTGTGTATTCATGGTAGTGGTGATGACGATAGTGTTATGTATACTATTACCGACGGTCAATCTGCGGTATGTCTCCAGAATTGAATTAGGTTCATTTCTTTCATCGCTCCCGTTTCACTTTGGCAATTCTTTTACAGCCCTGCGCTCACCTTGTCAGTCATTCTGTTCGACATCTAGAGGATTGCTCCAATCATTACATCTTCATTCATTCGCTGCCCACCAAGTGTTGTCCACGGTTAACCATATTTTGTTTATGTACTTGTATTTTCATTAGTACCATCACCACTCCGGGAACGAAACTTCGTCTTTCGGGTCTCATTCCAATCAGCCTTGGCTTCCTCCTTCTCCGGAAAGCTCAAGTACAGGTCCTCGGAGGTAGTGTTGCCAATCTTCTCAAGGAATGGACCGTTAACAAGGTACGTGTACTGCACTTCTTTTTCCTAAGCCGCGGCACGGAAATTAGACACATATAAACTATATTGATCACGCTCAGGCTTTCCGAGATGTACGGGGTACGCGTTCAACCACCTCATTATATATATATATATATATATATATATATATATATATATATATATATATATATATATATATATATATAATATTGCTGTGGTCGGTCGGTGGCCGAGTGGTCTGCACACTTGGTTTGCAATCATAAGGTCACAGGTTCGAATCCGCGTATTGGTGGGCGTCCTCGCGGTATACTTAGCCCGCGCGCAACTGGTGGTGGTCGCGCGGCAACGAAGCGCCGTTACGGCATACAGCTGACACATCCATCCATCCTAATATTGCTGTGACTTGATGCACATTTCTAACCTCTCTATGTGAATCACTGCACTTATATCCAGTCTGTCGTCATCGCCATGTCCTGCGATTATGCATACGTCAGGATATCAGCCTTGCGCTGGGACCTCGTTTTGGTGCTTGGATTCCTTGAAGTCATCCTCACCTACACAGGCGCTGTGGATTACAAGCCAAACGTCTGAGACTCTCTGCCAGCTATCTACTCTCGTACACATGGTTTACGGAGAGCTCTTCGTCTAAATTGAGCCCTCTGTAGGGCAATGCGAATCCTACGAACCGACCCCTGATTTAGTGCTGACATGCACACATCTCGATATCAATACAGTGTTGCAGCCTGTTATTATTATGCATGTAGACCTACCTCGGTATTCACGAAACCGCTTCCCATGCACTTCCAATACGCTCCTTTATATGCTTGCGACCAAGCTACAAAATATGAATTTCCTACACGCATTCTGCTTCTAAAGGTTAAAGTGACACTGTCACTAACGAGACTTTCTCTCTATTTTCTCTAAGCTTTCATGTTTCCTAGCCAGTGGTCTCCTAGATTGCGGCAACTGTTATTTTCTGCCACTTCAGTTTTCCAACCGGAGAAGACTGCTTTGGTAAATCCTTCAGAACACATGCAACCTACTAGATTTCGTCTGTTTATATTGTCGGCTAGGATGTCCATGATCATTTACCCCCAACTTGTTTAAATAGTCTTGTCAAACTTAATTACATCCCCTATATGTTTCTAGCATGCTTTTTTTCGAAGTTGTCATACCAGAGCATTAAGATAGTGAAGCAGGACAGTTATTCTCAATTTATTGTTTCTGTGTCTTTTACGTTTGGCCAACGGAATCACGGGTAGTTTACACCCACTTTGACTTCAGTGATCATCACGCTCTAGATTATCGACTACAACGATCACTAAAACAAGTTTCATTCACAAAGTCCCGTAGTTTAAATCTGTCATCTATTCTAGTGCACGATAAACCGGAAGTGCTTCGAGGAGGTTATGTCGCATTAGGCATTCGCATATGCACCGAACGATGACAGTCTCAGTCACTATCTTCGCTCGAAAATTTAACCACAATACAGTTTGACGACAGATTTGCATCAACAATGGGTGCTGCTCGTCAACCGAATTACTTCCTCCTTTTTCGATACCACCCATCTGAGTCGCTTGATTACGCCTGTTTTACGGCGTAAAAGGTATTACTTTACCCTTTCTCTACTGTTGACCCTTTACCAAACGATTGTCTTTTCATTACTCGGTTTTGTTGTACCCTGCTTTTGTCCGCATTGCGACATTCAATCTCGACTGGAACCACGGTTTATAATGAAAGAAGACTTTACCTTTTAGGATCACGAGGACCACGTCTGAAATGCTGCTCTCTTGACAGTTTGTTTATTACCTTTCTGACTGTGAACCTAAATCACATCCGCAGACCATCCACTGTCAAGTATCTCGGTATTTTTTGTTCTAAATCCACACTTCCGTGCAATTTCATAAACTTGGAAAGCTCACATTTTATCCCCTAAGACTTAAGATGCTTTTAGTACCTCTACTTAAATCTATAGGTTTGTGACCTCATGCATTACTTTTCATTGGTTATATCACTTCCCTGTCATCTTTCCGGTATTGCTTAAGAAAGACTACATCTTATTGGTATGGTCGATAGAGCCCATTTCTAGATACAGCGGCTTGTCTAGAGATTCTCTAGTTGATTCGATCAATTCCTTGATGTTTACAGTGACTTTTCCTCTGTGGTACTAAATGACTAATTTCATCCACCGCACACAGAATTTTCAAGAACACCCTATTTCTCTTCTACATTTTCGAAATTCATACTTTCACTCTCTCTCACTTCATCGCATCATAATACTGTCTTGCCTTATCTTTCACCTTTGTATACTGGCCCAATAAACGTCATAAATATGCTACACGAGTGCGTTTCGAGTGACAGTTCCGGATGCTTTCCATTTTCTCCCCACTTGTTTATTTTATTGATTTTATTCTCCAGTGGATCCGCAGTGGTGGTTAAATGCTGAAAATGAACTCACTACGGTTCATGAAGCCTATGTTGATTTGACTTTAAGTAGAGACATCCAGACCTGAGAGTGGGCCCTGGCACAAAATTATTGGCGGCTTACGCCTTGGTCACTAGGCGTAAGCTAATTTTTTTTTCCTTTTCCATCAACTTTTTCTCGAGGCACTCTCATTTCCCTGTCGTGTCATTGACGGATGTTAATTGTTTCCATCATGATGACTTACTTTATGATTACTTTCCCTCGTGGTTTAGCATTCGAAACATGCTTCAGCAGCTGAACCGCATCCTAGAAAGTAGAACGTTTGTCGTAATTTGACTCTATCAAACGACTTATCCTGTCTTTACTCTTTGTTGTCAATTTTGGTGTCACTGAATATCGGTAGCTTTCTCCATATAAACCAACGACTTTGAATTACAAAACAAGCTATGTCAACATGGTCTCCTCAAATCACTGCAGAATCGCTGCACCTATCTTCGCCGCACTGATTGTCCTATGTGAACGATGCATACACACGGGTCGGCTAACTTATGTTGCAATCAGAAGTACTATCTTCTCATAAATTCGGAAATTTCGGCCTATAAGCCAATTCTTTACAGGCTTGTATTTTGATTGCGTTTCGTGCTTTATCAAACGCTTCTTCAGACGAGGTAGCGTAATTTTTTACCACAAATTAGGATGATAATTGCGAAAACGATACCTGTCATTGGATAATTACCGTTACAATTCGAAGGGTGATTCAGGTGACACAACGAAGATGATAAGTCACCAACTCCCACTTATGGGGCCGTGTACCGTCTGTCGGTAAATACACACATTTCTTTATTTATTTGTTTGGTTCTTGTTAAAGAGCATTCACGTTCTTGCTGGTGTTTACACTGAGTTCGTTGGCCTATATTGTCCATGGACGTCGGGTCGAGGCAGCCCAATACTCATTTCCTAGCCCAACTCCGCCTTATCCGTTCAAAGCCTTTGATCTTGGCTGTTTCCACCGCGCCGACGGTTAACCTTTGTGGGTTCTTCGCAGTAACTTCCGAGTCAGATCGTCCTCCACACGCCTCGTTGGTAGTGCGCATCTCTCACGGGGCCATCCCTGTGTACCCCCCCCCCCTCCAACGTTCATAGCTTTTATGGTCGTGAAGATGACTTCTAACTATCCGCCGCCCTCCGTCTTTTCTAACTTTGTGGCATAAGCTACTGTGTCAGGCGCATAACTCCCCATTGGTCATGGGTTCTGTTCCTGTTGGGGCCAGAAGATGCACGCTGTCGACGAGTCCCAACAGGAGGAATCGCTCGTCTAGTGCATTTACACGCTTGTGTAGGACTGCCTGCGAAGAACCCACTAGTAATTACATTTAAAATCCTCTACTCTTAAGTAAATTACACTTTGATTCGTTGTCCCGCTCACTTTCCCCATATGTCTTGCGCCGCTCTCCGATGGTGACCGTATGTTAATTATGAAACCAGTGACACGTTTACGTTCTGACTGTACGCCAGACACAACAAGCTTTTCTGTCGCTGTCCCATTTTTCTAATCCCATGGTCATTTGTTTTATTTTTCAGATGTTTGGAAGTAGTGGTAGCCGTTACAGCAGTGGTGCACCTCCTTTCGTTCCCTTCGGTAGCCGTGAGGCTTTTGACTTGATCCAGTTAGAACGCAAATTTCTCCAGTCGATTCGAGATCGGAACAGAACAGAGAGTGCGTCAGTTTGTCCGTCTTTTTCTTCACCGGATTTTCTCCTATGCTCTTCAAATCCCCGCCTTATCGTCCCACTTTTCAGATGCGTTCGACTCTTTCAAATTGGCGACCAGCTCCAACACAGCCGACAAGGAAAACGAGTTCGACGAATCTTTTAATGAACGTCGGAAGGATGTGATAGCCAGAGTGAAGTCGGACCAGACTAACTATTCCGCTAAATTTCGGTTCCATGCAGGAGGGTCTAAGTAAGTTGACTTTAGTATACAATCACTCTTTGCCCTCATCTCTAAGTTATCAGTCAGTTTCGCTACCAATCCTCTATTTGAATGTCCGTCAGTCTATTGTTTCCAAACGAAGTTCTGTTCTTCTGGTAGGATTTTCATGTTTCTAGAGTGCCGATCAACAAATTTTGGGATCTGTGGTCAATCATCTGTTTCGAAGGTTAGAACAAGTTGAGGCCGACGTCAAAACCAGATAATGCCCAAGAGTCAGATCGTCTGACTCATGTATTGCTCTCTAACAGACTGTAGCTTACTGCATATTGACCTTGTTAGTTCTTCCTTATGGCGGTTGGCCTACGCTGGCAGCCAGACACATTACCTTTTCCTTTACCGACTAAAATGTGACGAATTTTTTTGCGAACCTATGCCAGCTCTTTTGAATCTGCACACTTTCTGGCACCCCTATGCTTTAATCTTGGATCATAAGAACATTCTATTTTTCATTCATTCTGCTGATGTTGCATTCTTGATGCATTCTTCACCGCAGTTGGGCTAAACCAACTTACACTTAAACTAGGTCTTTTTAAGCTGGATAAATTTCATTCCACTTTATTTGGTTTGTTTTGCCTACCTGAATAATGTTCTATTAACTGGCCACGTTGCTTTACGCTAATTGCGCTTATCTTCGGTAGTTTTGTTGCGTTTGTAGCATTTTTAGGTAACTTGTGGACATTTCTTACTTATCACAGATTCGTTGCTAACGAACTTACTTCATACGGTTATTTAGGGAAGAGTTATGCCACCGTATCTGTATGCATTATTGGATTTGTTTTATTTCAGCTTGTCGTTTAAAGTGAATGGCTGTTGCTTGATATCCCCGGTGTGGCTGCGCTTGATGTGCATGTTGACAAGGTGCCTACCTGTCTATTACCCACTACCTCGTTCATACTGGCTCCAGGAGACTGTTGGTCGTTTCTGAAGGGGACGGGGTGCACGGTCCTTGTGGCCGTGCTAGGCTCCTAGAGCGGTTCCATGCACTCAGTGTGGAGCGGACTACGGTCCAGCCACCGCCTTATGTGCGCTTAATTCCCCAAATACAGCGTGCTTGTGTTTGCCTGTGAAGGATTGCGGGCCGACTCCGTTGATGAAACGTGGCTCCCATCCACATTCCTCCCGGTCTTATTCCTTCGGGTTTACACTGGATATGGGGTGTGTGATCGGAGCTGTGGGTGGTACAGCGCAAGCCACCCATGGTCCCTCTGTAGGCGCAGGCGTCCTGTGGCTGGCTACAGTGACAGGCAAATCCGAAACCGGATGCCGCCAACCATATATATATATATATATATATATATATATATATATATATATATATATATACGGGTGGCTTGCGCTTCATCATCCACAGTTCCCCTCACACCCCCCATTTCCGGTGTTAACCCGAAGGAATAAGACAGGGAGGCATATGGATGGGAGCCACTTTTCATCAACGGAGCCGGCCCACACTCCTTCAACAAGCAGAACAGAAGCATTCCTGCCTATTTGGGAAATCAGACATGCCAGACATACACTATGCGGTGGCTGGACCGTAGCCCGTTCCTCTCAGAATGGAACCACTATTTGAGCCTAGCACCGTCACGCGGGCGGTTCACCTCGTCCTCTCCAGCAACGACCAACTGTCTCCTGCAGCCAGCAATCGAGGTGCAGGTTATTAGACAGGCAGGTACCTTGTCAACATTCACATCAAGCGCAGTCACGCCGGGAAGCTCAAACAACATGTATCTTCTGAAATGCAAGAATACTCATCACGCAGACAACCGTATCACATACGCCGCCTTATTGGCCTGGATTAATAAATCGAATGGGGGAGAATGCATCGTACTCCTATTCCGCGTGCATTACTGCCTTCTCCTGCACTTGGGCAACCGCCCTTTTGATCAGTCCACGCGTTCGCATCGATCATCTTTGCCTTGGAATTGCAACACCTAAAATCAAAATTAGTTTGTCATAAACTCACCTTGTTTATGTCCTGGGAATGTTCTTTTCGGTTTGCCCCAGTCCTGCATTCCTGCACTAAGTTGGCCGTACAAAGCGGTATGAGTACCCTCGTCGGATTCGGATTGAAGATGAGGTTACGAACCGTATAGCAAAAGCTCGAGATGCTTTTGCCAATCTCCGCCACCTGTGGCGCAGACGCGACATTACTCTCGCTCTGAAGGGCCGAGTTTACAACGCAACCGTCCGTTCAACTCTCCTATACGGCTGTGAAACCTGGCCCATCAGGTCGACAGACATAAAGAGGCTCGTCATATTCGATCATCGCTGCCTTCGCAGCTTAGCTCATGTCTGGTTGGAACACCGCGTGAGCAATGAGCGTCTTCGACGTCGCGTATTTGGTGTAGGAAGAGCGGGTGAACCGCTCAGCACCATTATATCACGCACCAGGCTCCGATGGTTGGGCCACTTGTTGCGCATGCCAGCACACCGACTCCCGTAACGTGCGTTGTTTGCGCGTTGTGGTCGCGGTTGGAAGAGGAGGATGGGAGGCCAAGTGATGACTTGGTCGAGAGAAATGAAAACCCTTCATTTCGAAGTTGGCGTCGGTTGGTGTATCCCGACTGCCTGGCTGGGGTCCTAAGGACGGTGAACACGTTTGGTTGGACACACTTGCTGATATGGCTTGGAGCCGGCCCCAATGGCGTTTGTGTTGTGAGTTCCTATGTCCATCCCCTTCCTGCTTAGCATCCCCCTCCAATCACGATCTCACTTGTTAGGCATAATAGGACTCTCTTTTACGGCAGCCAGCTGTTAGCTCTCCTGAACGATGTCCATCCGTTACTGGGGACTCAGCCGGCGTGCCACTGTTTGTTTTCCTTTTCTTGTCTTTTGTATTGCGACACAATAGCTGAGGTGTTTTCCACCTCCAGCTAACGTGTAATGATGCTGCTGATGATGATGATGGTACTAAGACACTACTGACGTACCACTCTTAGTCCATCCAGACGATTGGCCATGTCCAATTCAACTTTTGGTTAGCGTCTCTACGCTTCCGTCTTCAATCCGCTTGGTAGTTGCGTTATCACAAGTCCCGGTAAATTCAGTATGGCTGATGAACAACGGGAAATAAAGCTACGCTCACTCTCATCATTCATTGCGGGGCTTGTTCACTTGCCACGGATTTTCCCCGGGGTCATTCTCTTCGTGGTCACACGAGGGACAATCGTTGAGCATTGTGTGCTCCAGATGTTAAACCTTACACTTTATGCGTACTGTAAGCAGCCAAGCGCTGGTAACCCTTGGGTTCACACGTATCTGCTGAACTGGAAATATGCACAATAATTTATCACCCTAGCATTGATCCGTATCAACAGCACAGTTCGTTCGGAAACCGCGCGCACGTCAAATACCAATGAGCACATGGATAGCCTGAACCTTTATCCGGCGATACATCGACTCTGAAAGCGTCGTGCTAGTTAGCAGTGGGCTGCTGGTCAAACTAGGGTCATGTAATCTACAAATCGATTTAAAGGAGCAGAATGTAGGTAGCATAGTCTGGTGAGCAATACCATGAAGCTTACATAGTGATGTGAATCGCGACCGAATGATAGTACGAAGTGGAAAGATGCCGTAGCTCGCCGTCTCGGTATGTCACCGTACTAGACTCCACTTGAGAACGTCACAAGTGTATCGTAGATCATGCTGAGTACAACAGTGTAGTGGGCAACACGTGAAATAACCGCGAAATACAACCGAGTTAGATAAGCCCAATAAAGGTAGGTTATATGTTACTCATCTGTTCTAGGCAGGTGCAATAAATATACTATTTTGCACCAAGTCAGTGCTTAATCATCCCAGAGTGAAACTGTACCCAAGCGTGACTTACATGCGCGATAGAATAAGGATGACAATAAGAAGATGACGGAGATGGAGTAAGCAACTTTACAAGTTAGCAGGGATATGGTGCGATAAAGTCTACTGATTTTTGTAAACTCAGCTAAGTTAAAGTCCGCGGTGAAAGAACGGGAATTATAGCTATGCTCAATTTAACGAATAAGTAGAAGCATAGTGGAACATTGATGACTTATCGTTGGTGTATGCTGCAGGCTATCCGTGTCGGAAGATAAACCGGAGCCGGTTATGATCGTCTCTTGTGAGCGAGAAGTAACAGGTATGTGGAACCACCAGGTAGTCCGTCGTGCCTTACTATTTATTTCCCCCTGGTCATTCCTTCTGACCGCTAGCATATACCGACCAATTCATCATTGCCTAGAATGTTACCCGTACCCAAGCATTTCGATTCGCATGTCACATCATGCTGCTGCTGTACCGGAATCAACCTTGATGACTTGTCTGAATCTCAGTGCGCTTACCTGAAGGTGGCAGCAGTATAAGGGGGCGTATAGACGCACGTATGGGATATATTGACCTCATATTGCAACCTGCAATAAGTCACGGTGTCACACGAGAAGAAATGTAATAAGACCCATCTGTCAAGTGAGAAGGTTGCGAGACACAAACAGATGTTCGTGCGACTTGTAATTTCGGCGAACCCTAGTTAGACATCTAGCCAGAATATAATTGTGTCACGCAAGTGAAAATGCCATCAGTCTGTCAAACTGAAGTGTGTCGCTTACAAGTGTTTCTGAATGGCTTCCACTTAGTTATTCAACATGAGATATCAGTTGATATATCAAAGGTTCCTGGTTCCAATTGCAGTGTTGCGAGCGGGCATTTGTTCACATTTGTATATTTAATACCACAAATTGGATGGAGAAACCATAATGCTCCTAAGCAATAACACTACGAACGTGAATGAGTATGGATTGAATGTAAGAATAACATCCATATTTCTCTAGTGTTGGAAAGTCACACGCACAATTATAAGCAACCAAGGCGATTGTCAGTGGTTAGTCAACGTTCAAACATCAGAAGAGTGGGCATCAACAATAGCTAGAGAGAGATAGGAACAGGGAAGCAAATGCCATCAATATGGGTACCAGGTGGAATGATGCACAAATAAGCGGTGCAGTAAAAGTGTAATGTCTTATCATTAGTGTATGCCGTAGATGCCGTCTGCTGTATGCGTTAGAATTTGGTAATATCACACATTCTCTGATAACCGCTTTAACGCGCTCACAGGAAAAATACATCTGGTAAATCCCGCTGCGTCCTGTTTTACATTCGGCTTTGGAAAAAGTGCTCAAACTGTTTTAGCTAGTTTACAAGAAATAGCTTGCATAACATCCAATTACTCAGCCATTGACGTCTATGGCTGTATACTCTACTGTGACGATAAGCTATTTATGTGAACGACAGACTCCCTTGGGGGCTCGGGTAACAACTCTCGGGTCCAATCAATAAAGAAAACCGAGACGTTTATCTACGGTATAATTAAACGAAATACAGCTTAAATGCAATATGTACATACCTCAGTCCTAATGCAATCGGGTCTTTGCGATGCGCAGGATAAAGACAAATCAGCTCGTTTAATGGGTCCAACAACCGCATAGGATGGCGCGTATAGTGTTTCTCCGGGCCAATGAGGAATGAAGGGAATAACACGATGGATAACTGGAGAATCTCTCGAGTTGATATGCGATAGGACACCTAGGCATATTACACAGTATGGGCACAAACGTATCTAACAGCGGGTGTTAGAATGGAACCACTTAGATATGGCTAGGAAAACAATGAATCTCTATCTCCATGGTGCGATTTGCAATGAAGACATTGAGCATTGCATAGTTAATCGCATGAGGGTAGACAAATAATGGGTTATCAAGAGCCTCGGCAGATGGCGCAGATAATGTGGTTAGCTGAACTTATGATTTTTCCATGCAGCCTGCGGTTCTCATGGTAATTTAACCGCTTACAATTCACTAACAATCTGTCTTCATACATCTCGGTTGCAGCTGTTCTGCGCTACAAATCAATTGTTTCTGTGCGTGGATTTATTTTTCAATAAAATATGTACTAAAGCACTGCCGTACCACCACATTTGGACTTACCTACTTCTAAGTCAATCCAGAGGATTGGCCATTTCTGATTCAAATTGTAGCAGGCACCTTTGCCCTTCCGCCGCTTATCTGGATAATAGTTGCCTTTTCCTAAGCACACCTAAGTTCAGTATGACGGATGAACAGCGGGAAATATAGCTACACTCACTCTCGTGACTAATATGTGGAACAGAACATGTAGTATCAACATCAGCATGTTAATCGCTAGTCAGTTACTTGCCGGGATTGTTCAGTTTACACGGACGAGCCAACCTGTGGACACTTGCAACGGCAGTTGTTGGGCCTTGAACACCGAATTTCCAAACTGCACTCCAAAGCTAGGAAGCGTTGTAGAGTACTTCGGCTCCATGGATAATTGTTTATCATTACACCTAATTTGTTCAGTCGAATGCCAACCCTGTCCTCTACACGTTCATAACACGCATGACAGTGGAGGATGAGTCGCGCTATATCACATTTAGATATCAGGCATCGCGGTCCGCCGCAGTCACTCATGGTTCAGTGACATAAGTCGCTGGCTCGCAAGAGTATTGTCCTGGGTTCGAGTCCGGCGGGTGTGCACTACTGACGAGTTCCTATAGGACGAAACGGCCGTCCAGCGCTTTCCTGTATGTCTGGTGAATCGACTGGAGGATGTTGACATATTTCTCAGACACCTCATTTCTCAATGGACAATCCCAGAAAGTAGCTCTGTCAACAACGTCAAACGTTGCTCTTATGTCTAAGTGAGCGATTGTTAACCAATCAAACATCGCTCAGTTACTTATCAAACCCTGTAGATTTGGTCAACAACGCGAAATTCAACTGTTTATTTATGTTCTTTTCGCGTACCCAACTGAGTCTTTTTTAGAAGCATTGCCATGCGCGCTCTGTATTCAACACAGATGGGGCTGATCGCTCGATATTTGATGCAATCTATTCGATTATTCTTTCTGAAGACAGTTACGAAATTTGCTTTGCTCCATTCGCACGATTTTAATAATTCAAACCTATTGGAAATGAAAGTCGACTAACGACTGACGGATGTAACTCCCATCTTTGGAAGGACTCAAAGTGAGTTTTTCTCTGCTAGGAGATTTGTGTTGCTTCGGGAGATAAATCTCATAGGTTACCTCGGTCTCACACACCATGGAGCACTGTGGATTCCTAAAGAGTGACTCGACGCTGCTGCTGCCCTGTTGAAATTTCGTCATAATTTTTCGGTTCAAACCGATTCTAAACTTCAAGTTGACTTTGACGACTGTGAATTGGTTCATCCTTGGTTTCACTCAAAACTTCGCTCAGTGTCGTTTTTTTTGTCGCCAATGGGTCGTATCAAAAGGAAACATTCACGCCTGTTTCTCAAGCTGACCACTTATTTCCCTTCGATGTTATACCTCGCCAACCAGCCTTTCTAAAAACTCTCTTTGGGCTTAGCTTTGCTATTCCTGCACAGTCAGTTGTACTCAACACCAGCGCGGATCTTTCGACAGGCTTCAAAATTTTGAAGCACTCACAGCTCATCATGACATCTGATTCCGAGGTCTAAGATGGGCTTGTGTAAGGCACTGCTTATGTGTACACAGTGAGTGTCAACGGAGAATTCTTGGGTTTGGGGCGTTTAGAACGATTGTGGTAGGAAGCCTAGCTACGTTAAATCCTTTACGGTGACACTTTTAGAGTGGCACCAACGCGAAAGGTGACTTCACCTTACACCGAAGTAGGGTAAGTACTCCATGCTGATTTGCATTCCTTTTGCAACCTTGCCAGCGGTGAATGATGGTGCCGGCCAGCCTATGTTCACGGCTGGCTTGGTAACGAGGTTCTCTTGGTGACGCGTTGGCCATCTTATCGCTGAAAGCTAATGCTTGGGAGAAGTATATTGTGGTCGACACAAAGTTGAAGTGGGCCATCGCCACTGTGAGAGCACTGTCGCCATGTTGACCACTGAACTCACGTTCATCGGCTTCAAATTTGCCAACATGCACCTCGGTGTTAAGGCGGCGCTTTCTATGAATCGCAATCGCTAGAAAACTTAGCTGTCTAGCTGAATCGCACATGCGGGCTGTTTGCACTGGTCTAGTCGCTTAGCGTTGTCACTGCATATGTGCTCAATGCGTCCCCCCGCTGACTTTGGCAGTGACCTCAGAAGTCGCGTTTCTTCATCAGCACGAACTTACGTACGTCGAAGCCAGCCTTATGATCTAGCTGATAACCTGTAGGTGGATACGAGTGAAGCAGTTGATAACAATGACGAGGATTTCCAGAGTGTGAGCGAGGGCTGCCTGTGCTCCAGTGTACTTCAGCGTCCAGTGCTTGTCTTCGACTGTCTATTCGTTTCGTTTGAGGACGTGACTAGACTCCTACACCATCACCTGCACGAAGGTCGTTGCTTGCATTTAGTGTACTCGCTGTGTGTCTGGACTGTGGCTTAGCAATGTCAACTTGTACCAAGGTTTACTTAGAATTAAATCTGCGATTTCGATTACTGGGATTATTGGGAATTTCGGAACTGCTCTGTCCCTACACTGCACTTCACGATAGACTTCGTCCTTGTTCGGTTGGCAGAAAGCAGTACCGAAACTGTCTACAAAAAAGGTATTACCCGATCATTAGGTTGGAGATACATCCTGTGGCCTGCTGCCCTACTGTTCTCTTGACTTATCGTTCACCTCCCGCATCTTTTTAACCTGTTTTTTTTTGCTTATCCATCTTGCTTCTCTTCCCTCATTGTTGTCTTCCGCTACAGGTTTGCTGACTTACGTGCGGAGAAAATGCAAGCGTATGATGAGTCACTGGCTCAGTTGATTTCTTTGGGTTTTGCAGCTCCGTTAGCCAACTCAGCTTTGAAAATCAACAAGGGCGACTACAAGGCTTCACTGGACTATCTACTTGCTAAACAAGTATCCAGCTCAAAACTAACAGAGCAAAGAGTGGACAGTGCGACTTCGCGAGGCCGAGCTAGAGGAAAGCAAACTCGAAGACGTGCTATTATAGATTTGCCAGAAGACGATCCTCGCTTTGATCCGGTCAGTACAACGGCGCTCTTTAAGACCTTTTTGTTTACTTTCCTCCTAGTATTTTACGTGTGAATGATGTGCCTGGTTCATTCCATACTAACGCGCCTCAGCTTACGGGATCTGTGATTTAGGAGTTCAGTCATTTGGATTCCGGCCTCTGTTTGAATACACGATCCTGCACGGGTTTATCGTCCCTACCGTATCACAGCCCGCGTGCAACCGTTTGCGATCAATTGGCCACGTGTCACCAGTGTAAAGGACTAGTGTATTGCTCGTACGAATCGATCTTCGGAGACAATATGTTCCACCACCCTTGCGGTGAAGGTTGATCAATTTTCGGTTGGTCAACTTAGACTACGTGTGACATATACTTACAGTTTTTTTACACCAAGACTAGTATTTACCACTGTTGGTACTGCTGGTAGAGTTTTCCGCCGCATTGATGTCACCAAGTACCAATGTCTAATGAATGGCCAGTATATCCGGCCACTCTGATGCGAGGTTTGCGCCGCAGTTGCAACTCGCTAGATTGTACTCTGTAAACTAGAATTACCAACAAAAATGTTACCTTCTCCATCACAATTTCCTGATCTTAGGAAATCTAACTAACGGAACCTCTTGCGTATCCCAGATTACTTTAGACCTGTTTATTTTTTCCATACGTTCTACATTTAGCTCACTTTTCGCTGTTGCAGGGCTCAACAAGTATCCCGCACTGAGGCTGTTTTGGTATCCGATGAGCTTGGCAATTTGATTGTCCCTCAAGGTGATCTCACCAGTGTATCGTTATCAGTAGCTTCCGTATGGGTGTAAGTAGACAAAGTCAGAAATGGAACTAAGTACTTTATTTTACCTAGACCACGATATTGCTTCTAATAATAGATCTCCACTGTTTTGCCTGTGGTTTACTCGAAAATAGATGAGGTGCGTGCCCCTAAAGTGTGTATTCAAGTCCGTCGTTTTACTCTCTTCTATGGACCAGCCCATATACTAACAAACCATTCTGATTTTCTTAGTTGGTGCAAGAACTCCTCGCAGTGGCGTAGCAACAACTTTTACCACCATGACGGAGGCCAGAATAGGCGCGCGAAGGCCATACTATTGGCTCAGAGTAAAGTGCACATTAGTTTTAGATGAAATAGCTGATCGTTTGAGACATTGAGGGAAATGTGATGAAAGTGACCACAATGGGACAAGTGAAGGGATTGCTGGGAAGAACGCTTGCACAAGTGTGACACAGCGCAAATATGTTGTTGATCATGCAGAGTAACATTAAAGTCTTTAACCCGCACCTTATCCGGATATTTTGCCCTTTATATTTGGTATCGAACAATCGACGGTAGTAAAAATGCCGCCCGGAGAGGACCGCCTCCCCGCCCTCCTTATGCTACATCTCTGACTCCTCGTTCCTGTGTGCTCCGATGTCGTTTCCGTTCTCTTCGGTGCCATGCATAGTTTACGCCAGCTTTGAGGCGCTCAATGTGTTATGTCATGAGGCTGCAGTTCGGCAGTACACTGGACCATGCGAGAAGAAAGCGGGTTCCAATGCCAACCGAAATTCAAACGGAAAATTCATATTGTCATCTGATACATTAGCTGTGGATGAGGAACATCCCTGTTATTGTTATGCTTTGTTTCATATTATGCATTAACAACGAGATTTTGGTTGGGGAACGAGCTAAAGTAACTCCTCACCCCACAAACAAGTGTATTCAGCCAGATGTTTTCGTCACCTTTAGTACACCAACCGGGGAACCGAGAGGCTCTAGCTAAGGCTAACTTCGAAATGACTGCCTTCATGCCTTTTGATCAAGTCACGGGTCGGACTCCACTGCTTTTGTTCCACCCAGGCCCATGCTGTTCAAACAACGCATGTCACTGGACTCGGTATGCTGGCATGTTTGTAGCAGATGGCCCAGTCCTCGGAGTGCTGTGCTTGCAATAATGGTGTTGACCGATCCCCTTGCCCTTCCTGCGCCATAAAGTTTACGTCGAACACGCTCATTGAGCACATGGTGTGAGCTAATCTATGAAGGCACCTATTGTAGCGAAAACGACACGACAGGGGGTTAGACGTTTATTGCACACCGAAAATGGGCACATGAGGGTCTCGCGCGCGCCATCGAATATCGACTAGGTTTCCGTCCCACAACGCAACACAGGTACGGATGTTAGAGCCGAGCCAGTCCTTTCGCCTCGGGAGCTCTGACTTGGAAGATCCGCCTTCCTGTTTTCGCCTCGATCTCCGCTTCTCTGCACCCGATTTGGATCGGCCAGGAGTCGTTCGAGAGCTCTCGACTTGCTCGTTCTGGGCTGTGTCAATCGGCTCGGCCTCGGTCCTGTGGGCTGCGCTAGCGGCGTATTTGTCTGATTTATTGCGCTGTCCACATATTCCCGCTCCGTAGTTCCGGGCCCAGGCTCGTCGCTAGCCGTCCTTCTCGATCCGCTCTCAGCTCGCTCCGAAGAGCTCCCCCGAGGCATTCTTGGAAGCGGCCCCTCTACACCCGCCCCTCCTCGAGGACCTTTCTTCCTCTCGTACCATGGTCGCAGGAGAGCAGCATTCACCCAACGTTCCATTCCTCCGCAGTCGATTAAGAAGTTGCCCGCTTTCTGGTCGATAATGGTGTAGGGGCCTTTCCAGCGTTCCCTGAACTTGCTTGCGCCCGGCCCGTCATGATCCGGCCGATCGTTGTTCCGTAACTTGACTCGTTCTCCAATGCTGAATGGCCTCCACTTGTGAGCTTCATGCCTGGCGTCGTAATTTCGCTTATTCCGCGCTTGTCCAGCTTTAGTTTCGCTTCTAGCTTTCCCTCGCAGTCGCTCTTGATGCCCAGCTGGATGTTTCCGCTCACTCTGGTTCGGTAGGCAAGTATCGAGCGCAATCCGTGGTTCCCTGCCGAACAGTAATTCGAATGGCGAGACCTTGGTGGTTGATTGCATGCTGGTCCGATACGCGATCAGAACCTGAGGCAAAGCATCTTCCCATGCCAACTTCGTGCAGTTCATCCACGTCTTCAATGTCCGGTTGAACCGCTCGGTCATGCCGTTGGTTTGTGGGTGGTACGGTGAAGTTCGCCGTCTCTGGATGCCCCACTTGTCCAACACTGCCTTAAACGCTTTTGACTCGAAGCAGGACCCTTGGTCCGTGATGATACACTGTGGGATCCCATACCTTGCAGGCACATTGAATTCGAATACTTGCGACACTGTCTCGCCTGTTTGGTCTTTGATTGGTATGGCTTCCACCCACCGACTGAAGTGGTCAATCATCACTAGAATGTATCGGTTTCCTGTTCGACTCACTGGTAAGGGCCCAAAGACGTCCAGTCCCCAACACTGAAGTGGCTCACCAACCTCCATCGATCGCATCGGCGGTCTCGGGGACTCCATCTCCCGACTCGTTTGGCAGTTTGGGCACCCCCTAATGTATGCCGCGACATCCTTCCTCATGGTTGGCCAAAACACTCGCCTCCGCAGCAATTCAAAGACCCGCTCGAATCCCATATGGGCGCCATCATGAGTTATACGCATCACACGTTCTCGCTGATTTGGTGGAACAAAAGGCACTTTTCGTCCGTCTATCGCCACCACCACGTTATCGTTTTCGACCTTCAGCCTGTCCCAGATCTTGAGGAGTTCCTCCACCTCTTCCGATGTGGCCTCCGGTTTGGTGCCAGCCTGTAAGTGAGAGCACAACACCTTCACGAATTCATCTGTCCTTTGATCTCCCAGCAGGTTCCTCTCCCCCATCGCGATCGCCCGCACCGGTATGGCATTGTCTGGCATGATGTCGTCCAAACACGGGCGTGATAACATATCTGGCAATACATTCTGCGTTCCATCCACGTGCTCAATGGTGAAGTTGAATTCCTGCAATCGGTAGGCCCATCGCGCAAGCCGTCCCCGCGGGTCTTTCGCCGTCATCAACCACGAGAGCGGTTTATGGTCAGTGACGACCCGGAATTCATTCGCCAGTAAGTAATTTCGCCACTTCTCTAACGCCCACACGATGGCCAAGCATTCTTTCTCCGTGGTTGAATACTTCTGTTCCGCCCCCGTCAGCACTCTGCTCGCGTACTCCACCACCCCAGCCGGTTGAGACAAAACCGCACCGATTGCCACGTTGCTTGCGTCGACAGCCACAGTGAACCTCTCACCAGGATTGGGTAGCCGTAGACATGTCGGGGCTTCTGCTATGCACGCCTTTAGATGGTCAAAGGCTTGATCCGCTTCAGCTGTCCACACGAACGACACGTCCTTGCGAAGCAGCTTTAACAACGGGCTGACCTTCTCTGCGAACTGGGGCACAAACTTTGAATCAAATGCCACCACTCCCAAGAACGAACGGAGCTGACGCTTGGATTTTGGTTTTGCGAAGCACTTGATCGTCTCGCGTTTCTCCGGAAGTGGATGGACTTGACCATTGCCCACGATGTGACCCAAGCAAACAATCGACTTTTGGGCAATCTGCGACTTTTTACGACTGAGTTTCAGACCAGCTTCGTCCAGTCTCTGCAGTACTGCTCCAAGTCTGGTCACATGTTCCTGTTCCGTCTCAGAGAAGACGATGATGTCATCACCATAAACAACCACGCCTTCCAGGTTCGCCAGGACCATCAACAACAAACGCCTGAATGTAGCTGGGGCGTTGCACAATCCAAACGGCATTCTCAAAAACTCATACTGCTGGCCATTGACACTGAACGCCGTCTTGTGGCGATCTTCTTCTGCGATCGGCAGTTGCCACTATCCCGAGCGGAGATCAATCAGAGATATCTGCTTCGCACTGTGAAGGCTTGAGAAAATTTCTTCCATCTGAGGCATCGGGAATGCATCCTTCACCGTCACCCTGTTTAGTTCTCTGAAATCGATGCAAAATCGATAGGTTCCGTCGGCCTTCTTCGTCAATAGCACGAGTGATGAATACGGGCTGTGCGTTCGCCTGATGATTCCTTTCGATTCCATCTCGGTCACTTGCTTCTGTACCTCAACCAAGGTGTTCTGTGGAATTCGTCTGAAGATTGGCTTGCATTGTCCTCCTGGGATCAACGGTATTCGGTGTTCAACCCAATTGCAAAATCCGTAATCATCTTCCGCGTCTGTGAACAAGTGGGCATACCTGCTCAGTACGTTGCGTATTGCACGGTTCTGACAATCAGGCACGGCTTTGAGGGCACCAACCCGGTCGGTTCTCCCCTTGTTTATGTCGATCGTCTCGTTAGCCACGATCACCACATCGTTTTTCAGGTCAATTGTGACACCGAGCCGTTTCAGGATGTCGGTTCCGATGATGGTTTCGGTCGTCTCCTCCACGATGAACATGTCATGGCTGATGAGCGTTTCTCCTATCCTGATTCGTAACCGCTGCGTGCCCGTCACTTTCAAAGAATGCCCGCCGACCGTCTGCATCGTGATTGAAGATGGGTTTACTGGCACCCCATTGAACTTCGTAATTGACACTGCCGCTCCTGTGTCTACTATGGCTCGGACAGACACACCTTCTATAGTTACCTGGAGGACTGGTACTCGCCACCGACTCGGCATGGATAGAGAGAAACAATGGGGCACATTGACGTTAGTGCAGAATCTCGCCACATGACCACTCTGGTTGCATCGGAAACAGCGGCGACCGTTCCGGATTACCCGTACATTGCGTTGTGAAGTGGTGCTTGAAGACTGTATCGACAACAGCTGCTCTACCATTTCGGATAGGCGATTTACTTGCTGTTCCAACTCAGCATGCTGGATGCTTCTCACTGTCACTCGTTCCGACAAATTCTGGGCGACCGTCATCAGATCCAACGCTTTGCTGTCTCCCACCAGCGACGCCAATTTCACCTGATCATGGAGTGGACCGGGCAGACTTCGGATAAACTGCTGTTTCATTAGGCGCTCTCTTGCTTTGCCCTCTAACTCGGGGAGCCCAATCGTTAGATGTCTGTCCAGCTGCTGGAAAAACACCATCAAATCCTCCTGTTCGTCCCACCTGGCTGCGTGAAATCGTTGCAGTGCTCGTTCTCTCTCCAGATCCTTCCCAAATTCTGCACACAAGGCAGCCCTCATCTCAGCGAACGAACAACCGGGTTTGGCCTTTCGAGTGAGCAGATACACCGCCTTGGCTCGTCCACTCAACCGTGTGCCCAAAGCAATTAGCAAATTTGCATCCCCCTCATCCCCGTGCAAGCCGCAATTCCGTCGAACTCATCGAGCCACGCCTCCACGTCACCGGCCGCAAATTGCTCTAACTGGGTCAACTCCATCACGATTGGTCACGGCACCAGTGTAGCGAAAACGACACGACAGGGGGTTAGACGTTTATTGCACACCGAAAATGGGCATTTGAGGGTCTCGCGCGCGCCATCGAATATCGACTAGGTTTCCGTCCCACAACGCAACACAGGTACGGATGTTAGAGCCGAGCCAGTCCTTTCGCCTCGGGAGCTCTGACTTGGAAGATCCGCCTTCCTGTTTTCGCCTCGATCTCCGCTTCTCTGCACCCGATTTGGATCGGCCAGGAGTCGTTCGAGAGCTCTCGACTTGCTCGTTCTGGGCTGTGTCAATCGGCTCGGCCTCGGTCCTGTGGGCTGCGCTAGCGGCGTATTTGTCTGATTTATTGCGCTGTCCACATATTCCCGCTCCGTAGTTCCGGGCCCAGGCTCGTCGCTAACCGTCCTTCTCGATCCGCTTTCAGCTCGCTCCGAAGAGCTCCCCCGAGGCATTCTTGGAAGCGGCCCCTCTACACTATGATCGAACGTAACAAGACCCTTTACATCTGTCGATTTGATGGGCCAGGTTTCGCAAAGACACAGTGGGGTTTTTCGGATGTCTGCGTTGTAAACTCGGACTTTCATGGCGAGGGTGATGTTGCCTCGGCGCCACAAGTGATAAAGATTTGCAGAAGCACCTCGAGCCTTTGCATACCCCAGACAACTGACATCTAGTGCTGCTTAGCACTTTTGTGAATTGTCACAGATTAGGTTAATATCATCGGCATATTCCAATTCAAGAACTTAATCGCCTAGAAGTAGCTAGACGCTTTGTGGTTCGTACTCAGTGAACGCACCATGATTTCGTCGAAGACGAAGCCGAAAATCAATGGCAACAGCGGGCATCCCTGTCTTATTCCGCTAAAGATATTGAGGAGCAGCAATTGCCCGAACAATGTGCGTAAAGCCATCTTATATTATTTACATATTTCTCGGGTACACTCTTCCTGAGCAGACAGCCCCAAAGGGCACATCAACCCACCAAATGGAAGACACTTTGATGTCGAGGGACGCGACTAAGGTAGGTAGCCAGTGCTATAACAACTGACGCAAGGTGAGAATGTGGTCAATGAAGATACGACTTCGACGAAAACCTGCTTACTCTTCTCGATGTAGGTTTTCATGGACCCTAGTTAATTTGTGAAGCACGACAGAGTCAAATAATGTAGAGGTGATGGAGATGCGACTGTTTCCACTGCGATTGCTACATTCAGAACGTGAGCTCCGTTAACGATCGAAACACTAACGGAGCAGCTCGTCGGTTGGGACAGTGTCCTACTCCCACCGTTCCACAATTAGCTCGTTTAAATCACCCACAAGAGCAGCTCCCATGAATTTGAAGATGGATGGACGGTTTTGCGGCCTTATGCAACTTCAGCAGTCCGCTCTCACGTCCAACTTTGAGCGAGAGGGTAGATAAAATGTAGGGTACGGGGGGGGGACATGACTGTTACTGGTCTGTAGAAAATCTAGAAGTTCCGACCTCTTGAAATGTTTTCAAAATCCTCAATATAACGCCACAAGCGTTTTTTTTAATTAATTTGTCTACTCTCGTCGCATATATTTTTACAAACACCTGGTTTCCTCCCACCCATCTCTTGTAGCAGATGGGATAACTTCCGATGGTTTCCAAGAGCAGAAACCATTACCATCTACGATGTACGATAAAACCACTAGGATACACTTTATCTTCCGGATCGAACGCTGTGTTGCTCCGAGATTTTTGCGAGTCTCGTGTTCGCTCACTGTCGGAATGTGTCGGCGAATTCCCATGCGTTCCAGAAACCGCGTAGAAACTTAATGGCGAGGTTGGTAATCATATTAAAAACATCCTGCTAATAAGTTCTGGTGAATATGCGACCAATTACCCACAAGTGTACTCATTGTGCACTTATTCAACCCGCTTACCAGCATACTTTGATGCGCATTCAAAAACTCTAGCTTCACCAGTTGAAGAAGATGTCTGTGCGCTCACATAGTCATCGTGGACGTCCGCCGAAACCCACCCACAGATACGCACATACAAGTGCAAGATCACAGTCCACGCTTGTGCTTCAAATCGAGCAACGGTTTTTTACGCATTCTTTCTAACGATGACAGATCGCGTTCTGATTGATTTGCGTCCATGACTGTTCCGAGGCTGGTAGGCGCCATGCCACCTTTCTGCGATTGCTGTGCTTGAAGTTAGCACACACGAGAAAAAATCAAGTATCTTCACATAGGTGTAACAATTGCTCACCTATCTCATTACGGGAGTCTACACAGTGTTGACAGCCCAGATGCAGTTCATCAATAGACAGTTCTTAAGCTTGAGCTTTCATATCGCCAGACAACACCAGAGCAGCCATACTTCTGTGATCACGGAGCTCGTTCATTTAATACTATCCAATTTTAGAAAGGAGAGATCTATGCTTTTGGAACAACACTATTAACATCACTACATCAGCCATTTGGATTGATTCTTCGCCACAATGAATGATGGTAAACTGGAGAGGAGAAGGATCTAGCGCAAAGCGTAGATGCCACTAGCAAACATGTAGTGTCGGGGCACTTAAACCTTGTCAACACCATACGATCGCAAACAGCTGTCAATCGGGAGAAAACATGGCGGCATAAGCGGGTCACGTGGGCTTCAGCCTGAAATGTAACTGGCACCAACAGAACGCAGTTTAACGGAAACACGGTGGATACCGGTTTGACGGCGTAAATGATTGTGGTATGTGTCCCAGCATATCACGATCAGTTGGTCGGTTAGGTCAGATGGTCGTTTTCGCCAAAATTCCCAAGCACAAGTCCTCCTGCACGGTTTGGTTCACCAAGCGAAGCTATTGTCCGTTACTAAGGAGTATTATAATGGCAAAACGGGCGTTTAGTGCTGTTTCATACGTTAGGAATGTGATGGAATTGGCATATCGGATGGAACAGGCATACCAAAGAGACCTGCGAACTAGTCAGTCAGGTGCGAACCTGACGGCCTCGGTTATTGGCCGCACTAAGCTCCGCTGATTGGATGACTGTTGCCGGCTCTAAATTATTGGAGTGAGGAGGAAACACTATTGGTGGGACTGCGTCGTTAGTAATAGATTGACAGTGTACATGAGGGTGTTGTGTGAAAGAGCTAGGCTGTTGCTTAGCTTTTCATAATAAGCTGATTTTCATTGAAGGACCGAGTTTTTGGACAAGAGGCTCACTTGTTAGGTCCTATTGTGCTGAATTTCATTTAAATCGTTTGTGTCTCCTTTATACTCCTTAGAACAACCTGATTATTATACTGGTAGTCCAATTTTGGAAAGCTGTCTCCCGTGCAGACCACCTGCTTTTCAGCACAGCCGTGGTTTCCAAGGTAATGAGACATGTTGTTCCCCGCTAACCGTCGTCACCAATATTCCAACCTATGTTGGGTTGCGATCTCTTATCGATCTCTCGAGTGGAATGCAGCCTTGATGTGTTCCGAGATAACCGCCAATTGATACTGTTTTGCTTTTGTCTCACCTTGCTGCTTTCAAAATATACAGCCATGCTAATGGAAAGCACTTGATAGATATTTTGGGCTATCTCCTACCCATCTTTGGTTAAGAATTATTGACGATTGTCCTACACTGGACTGACTACCTGTGTATCCGAGCGTTTCGAATACCAAGCGTCGTCACATCTGTTAAATCGCGTTCTGTTCCGTTTCCTTTTAACAGGCCGCCGCTGCGGCCGCGGCTGGATTGCCTGCTCGCCCATCCACTGGTCTAATGCGGTTGGATGATTTGATGTCCGGCTCGAGCAGTCGTTCCTCCAAAGCACCGGGCGCCAATGCACTTGTCCGTCTACCAATTGGTTGTCCGATTCTGGCCCCCAATATGTTTGGCAGTTACGAAGAAGCTCAGTTAATCGGCTCCGTGACTCGGTCCGTGGGCACTTCATCTGCAGATAAGGTGGCATTGGTTGTCTATACTCGCAAATCAGCGGATGGTTCCACTCACATGGACGAAGAACTGGTCCCCATTGACTTGATCAGGACCCTGAACAATGAGAAGGTGCCTCGTCACATTTCCCCGTGCTTTTTACTATATTCTTCCTTTCTTCTTTCGTTCTTGGTTTCTTTGTTTGGGCCACTTGTGTATGTTGATAATAAATCACATCTTGCTTCCCATATGCTTTCATGAAAAATTTGCGTTAGTGCTTTTCGATGCGCTGGGATGTCTTGCGAACAACCGGATTTGAAAATATTCTCTTAACTTTGTTGTATCATGACTAAGTACACCTTCCGCATTTGGTCATGATATTTTCCATCATGCCGTTCCGAAACGGTCTGTCATTGACATGACATTGGGTATTAAGTGACTCGCCGAAGGGCTGACTCTAGTCAGTCCTTGTTGCTTTCTCGGATGGAGTCCCCAGAACCTGTCACTTCAGCAGTCGGAGCGATCTCCGTTTCAGTGACGGTCTTACGCCCATTCCGCAACTTCTCATTCTTTGTTGTTCTGTCTGACAATGTTACTTCTTTCTGGCTTACCTTAATTCATTGTTATTGTTTTGTAGTGTGGATTAAGGCCATTGGATCCACCGCAGTTCGTCACATGGATCAGAGCCGATAATCTGCATTGCATTTTTTCATGGTACAGTTTGTAGTCTACACATTCACATCTCTTTTTCACTTAAACTTGAGACACTAGTATCCTGGGTAGATCGTTCTGACTTTCACGTGCTCGCCGAGCTTGGTAGTTGTGCCTGTAATAACCACGACACATCCTTTTTCCTCGCATACGGACAAAGAAGGACATTGCTTCTATTGGAGAATACACGGGTCCTAGCACGAAGAGAACCACGAATAGGAATGGAGTTCCTCGAAACATGGTACTCTACCAACCATTCGACAAAATATCCGTATCGACATTGATTCAGTTTACCAAATCTTCAGTTGAAGAGTGCTCAAACGGCTTGAAGACCGTCATAAGCACTCAAACAAACCATTAACAGAACAATCGGAGCAAAGCCATTTCACGGATCGGGGAAACGGGTATGAGTCATGCGGCACAGCTCGAGGAGGTCAATTCAAATCGACGACTAGATCATCGGACTGCACTCGATACAAAATGCACCGAGGAAATCACCTCGTTTATCGATGAAACGTTTACCATCCAAGGACCAAGCTCGGCGCGCGCGTGCAACTCCCCTTTTTCCTCTCTTTATTCATCATTGTGCTCTGAAATTTCAGCTAGTATTCCTTATAACGCACCGCCTCGCAGCTGGCGTTGTATTCCATGCAAGACATATGCTTTGCGGTGGTGGTTACTTTCTTCCTGGTTGTCACCAATAGTCGTAACTCTCCTGCTTATTGCGAAAGTCACATTAGCTCAACTTGTTTGTTTTCATTACAATTGCTTTAAGCGCTCATTGTGCATATCTTTCTACTACCTTACCTCTCCGTTTCCAGATTACTTTCGACATGCTCCCTGTGGCTCCTGGGGGTACTTCTGCAACTCATTCCGTCGTGAATATGACTCACCAAGAGAATTCCCATTCAGATTTCACCAACGGCTATCCGCGGTCTTACCAACAAACTAGATCCCAACGCACTGAATCGGGATACCGACCTCGAGGTCGTTCTTTTACACGAATGAGACGTGGACCCCGATGATCTCTTTTCCTCAGTGTTTATATTCTTTCATTTGTAACCTCATGTACATTTGCAACTTCCACGGTACAATGTTTATGCGTTTCAATGCTTCGGTTTCCTCTTGTTTCTCAATTTTGAATTCTCGAGCACCTTTTGTTCGTATCGAAGGCAACCTCGGTGAACTGATCTACGTTGCATCGCTTTAAGGACTCACCTTGGTACTGAAACAACTACATTTCTGCTAATTTTATCCTGTTCGCTGAACAACACTTGTAGCGGCCAATCACAGCAGTGGTCGGGTTCTCAGTGGTCTCTGGTTGGTTTCTTCTCCTCAAGCCGAACATTCCCGATGTTAAGGAAGCAATGTGGGAATAGATAGATTAAATTCATCACAATTGGACGAAGTCATATGACTATCAATTTGCGAAAAGCATTGTAGGCTCATTCCGTCCTTCCAAGGATTCGTATCAGTGCACGGCATCATCGTAGATAGCCAGGTAAACGGTAACAGGTCCCTGTACCGCTTACACGAAGAATTTATGTGACGCTGGGATCTTACTGGGGCTCTTAGAAGCTATCGGAAATATTGATCAGAAACCGCCAAACGAATCTAACTGGAAGAATAAACTTGACAATATAATCCTCAATACCGACCTCGACCTAAGTTGCGGATTCAGTACTCCTCTTTCATGATTCGAAAAGGAATCCTCACTGAATTGTTATACCGAGGTATTCGGATCGCTTTCTAATGGAAAATCGCACGACACATTTCTAGACTTCGCGATGAGTTGACCCCACGAGCTGTTAAATCAGACAGTACAGATGTTTCATTCTCCTGCAAAAATAAATATACACAATTTCGGATGCTTGGTTAACCGATCATCTGTTCAGTTTACCATAAATGCCTCCGGGTCAAATTGCCCCGACCTATATTTGTATATTTCTGTCCAACTATATACCCATTTATGTACATCGCAAAATGCATTTTGGGAAATTCTCAGCTTCGAATTATGCGACTGACTCGGTCCTAGCTACGATATCCCAGAATTCAGGTTAAAAGGAAGCAGAATTACTAAATCATCCGTACACACGTAATGCCTACTTTCGCATCAGGTCCGAGAGTTGTTAGTAAGCTTGATTCAATATGTTTAAGTGTTTATTTGAATACACCATGGGGCACGATCGCCCTTGGGTTGCAGGGGCCGTAATCTAGTTACTGAGCTTTCCTAAAGTGGTGACCGTAATAAATAAGGAGTATATGGTGTAATAGCTAGTCCCTTGAGCAATGCTGGCGAGCTGGCCGTAGCCATGCGAACCAATCAGGGGCTGCGAATGAGTCAGGCGTACGTGGTACCGGATAGCCGCTTGAGCGAAAGGCAGCTAATAGCATATGGTAAATTGACCAATCACGTGCACGCATCGACCAGCCAGAACAATGCACAATGATTTATCACGGGTAAAAAAGCATGTGCTTGACAAGTCCCGTAGGATGATTGGAGTAAAAATTACGATTTAAAGGATCATCGAATTAGTAACTCGTTATTTTAAGCGTCTTCCGTTTTAAATATACTACTGTATAACGATAGTTTGAAGCGGGATGTGCACACACAAAGTAGTATAAGTACCGTCATAGTTCAGTAAATGCGTGAAAAAGGAAATGACAACGCTCACTCATGTGTTGCTTCATTTGACAAATGTGGTATGTTAACCCATTTTAGATACATCTAGGCTACTCACATGGACACTATTGCATGTATCCTCACCGTCACGTTGCGGAGAGGGCCGTTTAGCACATGATTAGATTTGGGTTATTTCGTCCTCCAAGTAGAACGGACTATATCAAGTAATGCAACTTGGGCAGCGTTTCATCAATGTGTAGTGCGTAGCCATTTTGAGCTGATGGCCTCTCAGGTTGGTATTTTGGCTTAGCTGCGACATGGGTGAGTTGGGTTCGTCAGTATTAAGTAAACCATGATTAGGTCTCCCCGCTAACGTCGATATTCACTACTGTACAATCTTAGAGGCTGCAGTCTGCCTTGGTAGGAGAGATGAAACGATCATCTAACCAGTTTGGTTGCTATACGTTGTGGAGTTTCAAGTGCATCGACGTCGCGCCTGCGCCAGGCCTGGATCGCATATTCCACGTGAGGCCTCACGTAGGTTTCAGTATTTGCGGAAAGATTGATGGCTCGAAAGCCCTCTGTAAGAGACCAAGATGTTGACTGGCTTTTGTTGATGCTTTTCAGCCTGTCTCGAGCAGCTAAGACCGTACTGCACGATCACGCCGAGGTCGTTTTCATGGGAAGCATATTGTAACTGCTGGTCCCCAAGTCGATATTCATAGATAAGCTGATGGCGTATGCTTACGACTTTGCACTTGGTAACGTTGAACTGGAGTCGGCTGTCGGATGACCACCCATAAGCCCAGTCGAGATCGCTCTGCAGTGCCATGTTATCATCCGATGTCCTGATGTCATATCAACTTTTAATTTCGTCTGCATATAGTAAGAAATTCAACTGCGGTACACTGCTAACATCGTTCACGATTGTGAGGAATAAACGTGGCCGCAGTACCGGTCCTTGAGACAAGCCACACTAGACGTCAATTGGGTCGGAAATGGGGCTGCGGACTCTCACATTCAGCTGACGTTGAGCTAGGAAATTGCCGATCCTACCGAGTATATGGTCACCGATTCCACTTCGAAGCTTGTGAAGGAGAATGT
Source organism: Dicrocoelium dendriticum (assembly GCA_944474145.2). Lineage (NCBI taxonomy): Eukaryota > Metazoa > Platyhelminthes > Trematoda > Plagiorchiida > Dicrocoeliidae > Dicrocoelium > Dicrocoelium dendriticum. The sequence continues at coordinate 60,167,254 of OX104059.1, read as the reverse complement.
GGTAGTCCGATCGATCGAACGCTTTCGATAAGTCCAGGTAGACAATGTCGACTCCCACTCTGGCATCGGCTGACTCTGTCCAACTTGCTCGGGCTAGCAGCAAGTTTGTAGTGCAGGATCGATTTCGGCGGAATCCGTGTTGCTGTGACACTAGGATGTTGTTGCTCTCAAGATATCCAATGAGCGCCTCTGCAATTATACGTTCCATTACTTTGGATAAAACTGGGAGGAGAGTGATTGGACGGTAGTTCGAGGCTCCGAACGATTACCACTTTTGTAAATAGGAGTGACTAGTCCATGTTTCCACATTGTGGGAACCTGCATTTCTTCGAGACAACGTTGAAAGAACCGAGCTAATGGTTCGGCAAGGTTCATGGCCGCTGTCTTCAATGCCTTCGGTTTGATGTCGTCCACGCCAGGTGAGCTGTGCACGCGCAATGACATTAGCGTTTTCATCACATTGGCTGCCGTGAACGATACGTGGTTTAACCCTGGTGGCGATGGAAGCTGTGTAAAAAGCGGATGAAATGATGATTCACTCCGGAAAGTATGGATGAAGTGTTGGCGAAGCACGTTGGCTGCATCTTGTGCGGTTTGCGCAAGACCATCTGTTGCACGTAAAACCGGGATCCCGCGCTGCACTCTGCGGAGCTTGTTGACGTGTCTATACAGCAACTTGGGATTTGTACTGAATTTCGCCGCTAAGTTCTGTTGGTGCTGGAGTTTGTCTTCGCGGATCAACTTGACGCAGTGGTTTCGTTGAGTTGTGTAAGCACCCAGGTCAGGTTACTTGGACAGACTTTGTAAGCGCGCCAGGCTGAATCCCTTAAGCCCATGAATTTTCTAGTACGGCCCCTCGGGAACGAATTCACTTGCTTCGGGCGAAGTGCCTTGCTTTCTTACGCATTTGCCATCAGCTCAGTGAATTGGGCGACGAACAACATTCAGGCGGCTTCTCGGCCAGGAATGACCAGTCGGTTTCTTGTATGAGGTTGGACAGGATATCGTAATGTGTAACGGCATAGGTTTCCACGTTGTTCTCACTGATGTACTCCGAGTAACAGATGTAACGAAAGAGCAACATCGCGTAATCGCTACGGTCAAATGGTGTGTCTATGCTCACGGTGTGGACCATTAGTTTCTCGTTTTAGAGCACCATGTCCAAAACAGAGGGTGTCACCCGTTCGGAATCACGTGGGAGAGGTGGCATGGTTGTACAGAAGTACATCGGCGATCACCTCTCGCAAATGTGCCTTGAAGTGTTCGCAGTGCGATGCTGGAGCTTCGATTGCGTGCAGGTTGAAGTCCCCCAACAGAAGAACATGACTCTATGGTCGTGCCAGTACTCGTTTCATCGCAGAAGCCAGGCATTGATCCATTTCTAAAGTGGACCTTGGAGGGCGGTAAACTATTGCTAGTAAACACACATCCCCACGACACCAAAGAGAATCGACGACTTTCTTTTCTGGATCCTCAATGATAGTAACATGCAGGTTCGATCGATAAGACAGGAGCACGCCCCCTCCTTTGCTTGGTCGATCATTTCGTATGGAAGTCATGCCGGGTAGTGCAATCTCAGCATTGGTGATCTCCGTGTTCAGCCATGTTTCGGTGACCATAACTAGGTCCCAAGGCGTGGAGACTTGACGAATACGAAGTTCGGTTAGCTTGCTGAGAAGACCTTGTGCATTGGTATACAAGCAGGTGAGGGCATCGGTGGTCAGAAGCGTGTTTGTGAATGCTGGTTTCCGGTGAGGGTCTATGCCGACCCTTGCGGGGTCGGCTGCCGGTCGTTTTTTGTAAGACCGGTGACGCAGGCCCTAGGACCAGTTCAGGTTGTTGTATAGAGCTCTCAGCACCAACAAGATGGTGATTCCCCTGTCCTCCTTCATCTGTCGGTGTGTTTTGGCATTGTCTCCGTTCTGAGTTACACGATGACAGAATTGTATTGGTAAGCTGCTTGCTCAGTGTTACATTGTCTATCTGTGGCCCGGTGCCTATGGCTTTTATACGTATTTCGGATAGCAGCATTTTACGCTGTTTGAGCCACATTTTGATCACACGTTCTGCCATCAGTTCGGCGTGCAATAATACTTTCATCACTCGAGGACCACACCTGTTGTAGTTAGGTGATAGCGGTTACTTTGATGTTGAATTAGCGATAACATTTTCGAGTGAGATCACTTCGCGAATAAAACGCCATTCTTCTTAGTCATGCGCTTTGGCCTCTAGCTCGCTTAATGTCTGGAGCTCGGGGACACCGTGAACCAGGATAGATTTTGCGTTTTGTTGTTTACGGAACTAATCCGGATTTTGTTTGCGTTTCTCGCGTTCGCTCCAAGGAACATCTGGAGAAATTCGTACAGTGCGTGTGGTGGTACGGAGGCGAGTGGCTTACAAGAGAACTGCCTCTGCATCATTACGTGACTGAAGTGTTACCTGGGGTAACTGCGGTGCACCGTCGTGTACGGAGTTTGGATGACCGACGCGACGCATCATATTGACTGGTTTAGCTTGAACCTTTGTTAGTTGACACAGGGAGTCCCACTGTTTTTGTCGTCTAGTATCTTTTATGGAGTTCGCCCCGGATTCAGTCATATTAGAGCATATAACAGTCAGAGAATTATGGTAGTGTTTCATGTTCTCCTTTTTGGAGGCACCAGTGACTGCTTTCTTCGGTTGGGCAAGTGATGGGGTCTTGAGTCCGTGGTGGTATTTGCAGTAGTAACTCGTTTGGCAGCGGGTGGGGTTACGATGGAAGGTGCCTCCGTTATATGGGTAGCAACAACGGACGCGTATGTTGTCGGGCCTTTAACATTGTGGCAGCTGATTCTGTTGAAGAATGTGTGGCCAACGCATCTTTGTGAGCATCCGCTAGTGTCGGGTGGCTAACTAGATCGTTACTCTTACACTGTTCTGAATTGGAGCTTGATGTTAAGCACCGAGTTCGAGGCACTGGCTTGTCTGGTTCATGTAGGACAGCTTTCACGGCTGCTGCCTCCTCTACAGACTTTGTCAGCCTATCGCACTTATGCGCCAACACAGGTATACATCTAACGAGTGGAAGAGACGTATACTCAGTGCAGAACCAGAGAGAATCGGTCGTACTATTACGTTTTTTATCTGGCTGAGACTGAGGCAGACACATCGAGAATGGGAGTATTTTCGGCAGTTCCTGCATTCTATTCAAAATTGCACATGTTTCACACAGCTGTCTACGCCACAGCTAACGTTCCTTTCGGAAGCTTTGAGCTTAACTTTCCGTGGGCGAGCAGTACATGCCATTGTGACTGTCAGATCTGTGGAACTCGTTAGTTGCAACGTCTACACTGGTATGCTGAATCCAAACGCTGGTTGTCTGGCAGACACCGGGTAGATTGCTGTAGAACCAATCCAAGTTGGCGGACACATACGGCAGTTGGGCCAATCACTGAGATCTCCGGCAGTGGCCGGAGAATATTTACCAAATTCGCACAGAGGGAAAAATACACCCAAAGCAAATTATTGATGTACAATTCACACAGAGAAAACACGTATAGCAGAGTATTTCCAAAGCAAGAGTAGAATGTAGCAAGATAAAGCCAAAAATCCACGGTGTCCGTGGGTACGGCGGTTAGCTTAGTGGCGTACCGGTTTGACCGGAGCACGCACATATATACGAGCTAGGCACAACGGACCAGACAGACAAAGCACAGTTGCCATACGCAACCGTTGCTCAAGGCGTATGAACGAAGACGGAGCGGAAGCCGGCGGAGACGAGTCGTGCATGTGACCAATGAACGCAAAGTAACTCGAAAGGCGCATACTAAGAGAAAGCGGCCAATGCCTAGGCAATTACGGTAACGACGATTCCCCATTTTGTACAGTATAAAACGATGCCTTGCTTTTTCAATGGCAGGCTGTGATCGTTGCCCAGACTTCCTTTTTACTTTCGGAAGGCTACACGACATGCTAGCAAAGGATAGGAAGCCGGCACGCAGTACTCAAGTTGCTATAACTGATCAGTCGTCGATTCCACTGCCGACCGCTCTGCAGATGATGGAAAACTCGCTACTGGGTGGCTGGAGATTGTAGAAATCCAAATGGATGGAATTCATGACTCATCCGATGCCAAACCAACTGGCTATGTTCAGACACGCCATCAGGGACGAGGCGAGGCATGTGTTCAAGACGTTGGACGTCGGTGATATGAATAAATAGGAATCAGATCTGTCGGAGATAATCAGGAAATTTGACGAGTGTTGCGAAGACCGATCTAGCGAGATGTATCAGAGCTATTTGTTTTTTTAGACGCCATCACTTTCCGGGTGAGTCTTTGGGAACCTACATTAGGGAGCTGTAGATAATGGTATAAACTTGCGATCTCCGCGCTTGTTTTCGGGACTCCCTCGTACGTGACTGCATCGTTATCGGCATACAAAATGATGACATCACCAGGCGCCTTTTGAAGCAGAAGAAATCTATCCCTAGACTAGTGTACCGATATATACTTAAGCGAGCCGAGAACAACCCAACAACTTCAACCTTTGCGTACAAAAGCAACAGCTGAGCTTTGTGCGGTATCCAAGAGTAAAGAATCCCAATCTCAGCAAGCTGATGACTAAGGGCCAAGTTGCCAATTTTGTAGCCGCAGGCATACAAAACGAAAGGAGAGCTATCCAGCTTGGGGCCCCACCTGCATGAAGTGTTCCGAAAAAAACCTTGGCACGGGGTTATCGATCGATTCACGTCAGGTCAATAGACTGTGAAAGCTGAAAGACGCAGGAGCTCACAATAAATAATACTGAACATCATGCAGGTCAAAAATGCCTATTTACAACGCTTTTGATCCAACGACGGCTAGTTCGTTTTCAACTTGATTCAGGTGCCACCATCAACCTATTACTCGAGAAACATTGTGTCGGTGTACAGTACCGGGAAACACGGAGTTGTCTCAAAAAGTGAAACGACTCGAGGCTACACCTAAAAAGGAGCGCCATCGTGAAAGCTGCCAACTCGAAGAACGGAATGGAAGACTAGCTTTAATTTTTAACTGTATCAGCGGACCTTACATCCATTTTTGGCACTGGTTCGATTCAGCTCCTTGGTTTTGTCTTCTTTAACCATGATCGATCCGTTCATTCGTGTCAAGCTGCCGCAGACATTGTTGATTGCTATTCTAGCTTGTTTAATGGCGCTGCTGGGATATGCGAGGATGCGCTTAATTGTTGTTGAATGAATCTGCCAAGCCAATAGCGTTGCCAGCTAGGATAGTGCCAATTGCTTTGCATGAAAGTTTGTAAGATGAGCTGCATTGTTTGTCTCCTTTGAACATCATAACCAAGGTTGACGAGCCCAGCGACTGGATAAGGCAAGTGGCGATCCTCACTAAGAAATCCGATTATTTACGTGCGTACATAGACTTGAAACCACTAATAAATAAACAAATAAATGTGTTTATTTGGCGACTGTGTGAGACGGCCCAGTATGTTGGTCCGATCGCATTGTGCAAGCGTTTCGCAACTTGGTTGATGATAGAGATAAATGGAAAGAAGAGCGCGTCATTTAACATGGTCAGAAGAACAGTATCAATCACATGTTCATTGGTAGTTTTAGGAAGCAATGCGCTGAGCGAACAACTGAGGTGCCCGTCGCCATTACGGAGCCTAGGCATGGCAGGCGAACCAAACACCCGCAACACTGACTGAGGCGAACAGATAGCTAATCGGGCGAATCAGCTAATTAACATGCCAATTATGGGTGGCATTACTTGATTGGCCGTAAGTTGACCTATATGAGCTTCAAATGCTATTCACGGACTTTCTATTTCACTTTTATAATGAACGGTGTGGTTGTTCCTCTGCTCGTCCGATCCGCTCTTCCTCCTGTGGAGGGCCCAGCGACTTCGAGTTCCGATTAATCAACCGCCAATTCAGGCGAGGGACGATTGCTTCAGCTAACGACTGTGATGGGATCCTTATCAAGGTGCCCATATCAGCTGACGTGCTCAAGGCCATGTTGCTGCAGCAACAAGCACAATTTGAGGCATCTCATCTCAGGATGATGGAAATTCTTACGTGCCAACTCTCAATTCAAACTGATTCACAGTCTACAACCGTCAAACCGTACACATCGGTAAACGTCATCACTAACAGCATTATTGAATTTTCGTACGACTCTGATGCTGGCTTCACCTTTGAACCCTGGTTCGAGCGTTATGAAGATGTGTTCCGCGTTGAACTTGGGGACCATGATGACGATAGGCAAGTTCGATTGTTGTTAAGGAAACTTGGAACAGCAGCACACTCCAAGTATGTCAATTTTATTTCTCCTAAGAAGGATCGAGACTGTACTTTTGATGAGACAGTCATATGTTTGGTCCAAATATTTGGCGAGCAGTCATCCATCTTCAACAAGCGATATCAATGCCTAAAGATCACAAGATGGATGCTGATGACTACAAAACTTGCGCTGGCACCAGCAATCACGAGTGCGAAAAATTCGGCATCAAAACCATTACGGTAGATCAGTTTAAATGTATGATGCAGAGATTCGCACCAGGCTGCTGAGTAAACTTGAATAAGACCTGCAAATGACTCTACAGACCATCACTACTGAATGCCAAAGGTTGTTGAATCTCAAGCATGACACGCTTATGATGAAGAAGCAACAGTCAACCCCAAGTCTTAGTGTATTAAAAACCACCTCAAAGAAACCGCCTCCAATAAAAATGGCCACGAGAAGCCCAGGGAGAATCCCAAGTCCCCGACTGCCTGTTGGAGATGTGGTGAGTGGTATGTTGTTCTAGTGTGCTCATTCCTGAAACGGTTTTGCCACAGGTGTCATAAACGGGGCCATAAGGTAACGCACTGCCAATCCAGGCTGCAGTTCAAGCGTGCTAGACATTCGCGACCGAATTCAAATGTTTCCAAAAGTTTCAACAGCTATAGTGCTGTTCAAACGGCCTACTCTGATGAACATGTGGCTCGCAGAAAGTACAGCAGAGTTCACCTGAACGGGCAACAACTACGCCTTTAGTTGCATACAGCCTCGGACATTACAATTATCTCCCGCGAAACTTGGCATCGTATTGGTGCTCCGTCATTTAGCCGAACGACTCATGCATGTTAGCTAATATTAGAATGTTCGAGATGGTCATTCATTGGGATGTGTCAGGCCTCTATTCCTGTATGGCGCGGATATTTCGGGATCTGCAGTGGAGGCGGTATTCCAACATTGGTTTAATGAGGCGCATAACTAATTACATAGTGCATCTATCATAAACGATAACTTGATACGCGCATGGGTATATGTGAGAGTTAGCGACAGAAAATATCGCTCTGCAAAGTAATTGAAAAAGAATAGTGTAACAATAGTCGGGTAGAAGAGAGTAAGTACTCGGTTGAAGTTCTTCATAGGCATCTATTTGGTTTTGGAGGCATTGTGATACGTATGACCGGTTAACGACAGAATATAACAGGGGTCCAAGGATTGTAAACGAGAACTCGGTTTATCTTCCATCGTTGACTTACATGTGGACATAAAAGCCTCGAGGTCGGCGTGGCCGAGTAATGAAAGACATTGCTCTGATGAATGAAGAAAAGGATGCAGTTTAACGCCTTTCTTTAGCCACCATATTGATATGGAAGTATTGTGGTTTGTATGGCCGGGTAAAGAGAGAAAGTGATTACTTTTGGAAGAGTAGGCATGCGAATGTGGTCTATTTTCGTTACTTTTTGGTTTCTGTGAACTCAATGAAGATATCACGGACATGCACTATATGCCCTTTGGTCCCTTCGCTTAAATCTCTGTCTCTGCGCTATTCAGCTTGAAAAGTTGCGTAGCTTTTGCAACTGCGAAATGTATCTATATGTACACGGAACATTTGGGATGTAAATGATCTAATGTACAATGGGAGACGATTGCAAATAAATGCCAACACTGGAACGCTCTTCCCATATATGTCGTTCCTTCCCCCACCTTAACGGTATTAAAAGAAGTCTGGATTATTTGCTCATCCACTTACATTACGCTATATAATCAGTGATGTCTACGTCAACCAAACGTGAACAGACGGTGCTCATTCTCAGCTTTTGTGCTTTACTACTTACACACTGCTGCTATGGAATGTCCTTCAGATACGCTACAACTGCATTTATCAATTACATCAGTCCAAGAAAGCGGCGCAATTGTGAGCGTTGTGATTTCTTTTGTTCTTAAGACAGGCCTTCCCCACATTACTCCGCCGTAACAATTCAATACGCATTCTAAAAGATTTTTATGAAGTAGCGTATCTGAATCGCCAGACGCTTAAATTGACGATTTACACTTATGTTTGTTTTCACTTCGACCATCCTACGTGACTTGTAAAGCAATCGCATTTTTACCTGTACTATATCGTTCATTGTAATGAGGAAAATGGTTGCACGCATGTTGGTGTGCGACTTTACAATCGCAAGGGTGCACCTTATTATTAGGGATAACGTTTATTGCGTTGTAATTGTGGAGAGTATCCAGGTGTATGAATGCGCCCATATTGGACCTAACATCAGCAATTTACATCCTTCAGAGTATGTTAACCTCTGAGTAGTGCCCCGGATCCGTCTTGTAACCACACGTTGAACGTTGTGTCACACTGCCTTACATTTCCCAATGCCATGCAGCCGTACTCTAACCCTGGGCGTGTACAAGACTTGTACAATGTCAGTTTAGCATTTGTTAATGTAAAGAGTTGGGAAACAGTGCATTCTTTTACTTGGCTTTAGCGACATTTTATTTTACATGTTCAGAGAAGTTAAGACTGCTGGAGTAATGAATCCCTAACTCACTTACTAATTTACCATATGCAAGGGGTTTGCCAAAGAAAGTTGGCGGTAGCACATTTATATCACATTTATATTAAATGGCATTACTTTTTTCAACGGAGAAATTCATGTTTAGGGTGCAACACCATCCTTCATGTGCATTCAGGTCAGATTGTATGTTTCGAAACACGGACTCTTGATTCCTGGGATCAAATGGGTACACAAGCTTTATATACTCCGCAAACATGTAGGGTGTACTATAGACAATAATGTCAAAAAAGTCCTTTGCCTACGTCAGGAAAAGGAGTGGTTCCAGTACGCTGCTTTAAATGACGCCACTTGTCACAGGGATGCAAATTGATGTGTGATTAGCTATCTTGGCTATTTGGGTTCTGTCTGTAAGGTATGAAGAGAACCAATGTAGGACTAGTCCATGCCAGTCCGAGTGTCCTTGCTCTGGTGCGGATACCAGAAAACCGGAAGAACGGACACAACGGATTGTATTCGAGAATGGCTACAATCGAACGATAAGCGTTAAACCAAAAACCAATAATGTACGATTGAGTAACAAATTTGTACAAAAGCAAAATCTTTTGGTTTGCTATAGAGCTCCCCACCTAGAAGCCTGAACATAGAAAGCCTTCGAAATCAAAAATGGTTGTGGATCAAAGCTCATAAATGGCCTTCGTAGGCAAAAGAGTATCTGTTCGTGTTCGGAAATGGATGTAGCAGACAACTAGGATCTGCCTCGCCGTTTGTGATTTATTAGTTATTGATTGCAGGGTAGCATACATTTCGGAGAACCGTTGGAGCGGGCTTGTCTGACTATCAAAAAACTGGCTAACCCAGAAAAAGGCCGGCAGGACGTCAACCTCCGCTGCTGCTAAACGGTGCGCTTGAGATAGGTCACTCCACCCGCCGCACCCCGCTGCGCGCGAAAACGACCCTCTTCCCACGGAGAAAGGAACATTATCCCAAGAAGAATCGACCCTCGTTCAGCAGAGAAGCGACCAACGTTCGCGTCAAGCTCCTCGTTAACTGCGCCGATCCTCGAAAACATTGCTCGTGTGTGCCAGTAAATCGAAGGGAAGGGTTGGGGCGCACAAAGACGAGAAAATAGAAAACTCAGGTTTAAATCGCTAAGAATGTACAGCAGTCGACCTCGGCGTTTGCGGGGGATTCCATAATGGTTTAGCAGCTTCTGAAGTACACAAACCACATTCGCCCTCCGCTGCTGGAACTAAACCACAACTAAACCACAACTAAACCACACAAACCACAACTAAACCACAACAACTAAACCACAACCGACAATACACTATAGCCGACTTGAATGCCTTAGAAATTTTTTTTTCCTTCGGGTGTGCCACCCTTGGAACCTCCTCCCCAATTATGTCGTCTCTGCTCCCAACCGGGCGATATTCAAAAAAGAGTTGACGATGCGTTGTCTCATTTACACTTTATTTTATTACTTGTTGGCCAGGGGCTACAAAACGCAATCTGTTGGGCGGAGCCCGGGATACCAGTCAGTAAGCAGTGACAGGTAAGACTTGTCAAATACGACAGTATTGAAGTCGGAGGCAACTGAACCCAACGTATATTGTACAGGCTACAAGAATAAGAAGCGAACCAGACGGAGCAAGAAACGTGCAGCGAGGAACTCACCAAAACGGTTTGTGACCACGGATGTGCAGTCAGTAAAACAAGTGGACGTTTCGAAGGTTAAAACAACCATAAAATCCAATGTTACAAAATACTGAAAGAGCATGTTTTCCGGTGCACTACAAGGGCCTCCCCCTAGAAGGCTGAAGGATGGAAGCCTTCGATGGAGCTGTTAGTGCGGGGGAACGGAAGGTGAGGGTGGATGCGAATGTTTGCAGGGGCTGGAGAAGGGCTTCCAAAGTGAGGTGTGTAGCAGATTTCGTTGGGTCCAGGCTTTTGTTAGTTTTATTTAGGACGATCGTGTGGACCAGAGTGCATCATCGGTGGGCCGTCGGGGTGGGTTGGTCAGACTGCAAAAAGAGCTGGCTAGTCCAGACAAAAGGCCGACAGGACCTTCCCTTTGCTGCAGACCCGACGGTGCGCTTGGGAGGTGTCACTCCCTCCACCGCACTTTAATCCACGGTCCTCGTCCCACGAAGAAATGTAGGCATCCTCGTCCCTCGGAGAAATCCTGCCGTCCTCGTCCCACGAAGAAATGCAGGCGTCCTCGTCGGCAATGCCTAGGCGGCGTTTGGGGACCAATCCGTTCGTGGGTGTCTGCGGTCGAGAGCAACTGTCTGTTCCTTGGGTGAGGAAGGGGGCTGTGGGACGGCTGGCGAGTCACTCCAGGGTTGCGTTGAGCCGGTTGGCGAGTCACGCGAGGGTTGCCTGGGCAGTTCCTGCGGTTGAGTTTCTGGAAAGTAAAACTCAGGGGGTTGGCAAGGGTCGGGGAAGTGGCTTGACGCCGGAGGGAACATGACATGTATGATAAAAGCAAATACGCTTTTTAGGTTTTCAAAACGTTTTGGGTTTTTTTGTCGATTTTGCAAAACGTTTGTGGATGAGACGCAGCATAACCATTACAGACGAAAAAGGCGTGTTAATGGAAATAGCAAACGCTTACAAAATCGGAAAAACGGACCGGACGTTTGACCTGTCTACCGCGTCGGTCGGTTGCCTGGAGTTGAGGCGGGATAGGTTGCGGGTCAAGGGGTACGGAGGGTTCCGGGTTATCCAGTGCTCGGGAAGTCACCACAGGTGAGGGTGCTTGTGAGAGAGCATCAGGATGAGCTGCAAGTGGCTCGTCAAAGAAAGCCACTTTGAGTCGGTCGATTGACACCGTTGTTCGGTGAACATCCTGGTCCATTGTAAAATGTTTCGGAGTCCGTTGCAGAACTCTGAAAGGGCCAGTGTAGGGAGGCTGGAGAGGGCGCCGCACTGCATCGGTGCGGAGGAAGACGTGAGTGCAGGTAGAGAGTCCGCTGTGCATTTGCACATCTCTAGTCTGTTCACGGGGCGGGGTCGGACGTAGTGAACGCATGCGTTGAGCTAGGGAGGACGCAAAGCTAAGCAGAGATATACCCGACGATGCGGGAGGTGAAACGAATTCTCCTGGTAACTTGACCGTCGTGCCGTAAACCAACTCTGCTGGTGCACATTGCAAGTCAGCTTTGATGCTGCTGCGAATGCCTAAGAGTACGAGCGAAATGTTTTCGCTCCAGCTAGGGTCGGAGGAGGCGCAGAGCGAGGCTTTAAGCTGTCTATGGAAACGTTCAACCTAACCCTTTGGCTGCTGGGTGATACGCTGTGGTATGAATGCGGCGGACAGCCTAAAAAGTTGCAGAACGTATCGAATTGTGAAGATTCGAAAGGCGTTCCTCGGTCAGTTGTGATGGTGGATGGGCCTCCGTAGTGCGAGACCCACGAGTCCAAGAAGGCCCGGATAACAGGCTCAGCTGTGCAGTCTGCTACGGGACGGCTTCTGGCCATCTGGTGAAGCGGTCGACACATGTAAGAATGTATACGAATCCGCGTGACGGAGGCAATGGACCTACCAGATCTAAGTGTACATGCGAGAACCGAGAATCCGTGGCAATAAATAAACCAAGTGAACTGCAGATGTGACAATGTACTTTAGAGCGCTGGCATTGAAGGCAGGCGCGAGCCCAGGTACGAACATCTTTGTTTACGCGTGGCCAAACGAAACGTTCGGTGGCCAGTTTCAAAGATGCACGGATACCTGGATGTGACAGTGAGTGCAGTGCGTCGAAGACTGTGCGTCTGAAGAAGACGGGCACGAGAGGTCTAGGACAACCTGTGGAAGTGTCACAGGGAATGGTTCCTTCCGTGGTTTGGAGAGGAACAGGTTGCACATGCAGCGAAGTGGACTGCAGAGTGCGCTGTATATCTTCGTCTTGAGCCTGAGCCGATGCCATGGCGGTAAGGTCGACGGTAGGCAAAGACTGGAGAGTGAGGTTAACGCGTGACAGAGCGTCGGCGACAAGATTGTCGACACCTGAGTCATGACGTATGTCAGCAGTGAACTGCGTGACAAAGTCTAGGTGTCTTGTTTCCCGTGGTGAGTATTTGTTGCTAGCAGAGTTGAAGGCAAAGATAAGGGGCTTGTGGTCAGTGTAGACCGTGAAAGCGCGGCCTTCAAGTGTGTGCCGGAAGTGACGTATGGCTAGGCAACTGGCGAGCAGTTCTCTGCCAAACGTGCTGTAGCGGGATTCCGCTGGCTGCAGACGCTTGGAGAAGAACCCAAGGGGTTGCCATTGCCAACCAACGTGTTGTTGGAGGACGGCTCCTACCGCGACGTCTGAGGCATCAGTCGTAATAGAAAGAGGTGCAGTCGATTCGGAATGAGCGAGGAGGGCTATGTTGGAGATAGCGTCCTTGAGCTCAGCGAAGGCTGATTGTGCTGTGTCAGGGAAAGCGAATTTACGTTCATTTCCTCTAAGTCAGTCAGTGGCTGCATAAGCTGAGCGCAGCGCGGAATGAAGCGTCGATAGCAGTTGACCAAACCACAAAATCAAAGGAGTTGCTTGAACGAAGTCGGAGCTGGGAACTCCTTGATTGCCTGGACCCTATCAGGAAGGACTTCAATACCAGACGAGGAAACGAGGTGGCCTAAGAAATCTACCGTTGATTTGCCGAGTTCGCACTTAGTCGGGTTGACTGTGACACCGTGTTGGGTCAAGCGCTGGAAGAGAGCTCGAAGATGCTCGAGGTGCTCTTGTTCCGATGAACTGGCTACTAAGATATCATCGAGGTAGGAATATGCGAAGTCAAGGCCACGAGTAACATCGTGGATGAAGCGCTGGAAGGTTTGTGCGGCGTTGCACAGTCCAAATGGCATCCTTAAAAATTCAAAAAAACCGAAAGGAGTGGTTACGGCTGTGTTAGGAATGTCAGTGTCTTCCACAGGTATCTGGTGATAGGCGCGAACCAGATCGATCTTGCTGAACATCGTCTTACCTGTGAGGCATGCGGTATGGTCCTGCATGTGTGGGATGGGATACCTATCTGGGACGGTTGGGCGATTGAGTGCGCGGTAATCACCGCAAGGACGCCAGTCACCAGATTTCTTGGGGACCATCTGTAGGGGTGAGGACCAAGGGCTGTCGGAAGGGCGGATTATTCCAAGTTCATGCATGTGCTCAAACTCCGCCCCAGCTACCTTTAGTTTCTCAGGCAATAGTCGGCGTGGACGGCATGACACAGGTGGGCCATTCGTCCGTATGTGGTGCGTGACTTGAGCTGCCACGGGCAAAGCTGCGCTCATTGGCTGAACGAGCTTGGGATACTGAGAAAGGAGATTAGCGTAGGTTGATGAGGTCTGGGGAAATGCATAGACCGGGGATATAGATGTCACCTCGGCGGTACTGCCACGTACGCCGAGTTTTGTTGCAGTGTCGACTATCATCTGGCGTTTCGCATCGACCAAGAGGTCGAAATGCCTGAGAATGTTGATGCCGGTGATGGCAAAGGGGACTGCAGCGACGGTGAATACCCAACGGAACGCGCGCCGAAGACCTAGGTCCAGGGTAAGTGACCGCTGACCATAGGTGGCTATTGGCGTGCCATTGGCGGCACTGAGGCTTGTCGGCAGAGAAGTGATAGGCTCACCTGGCATAGGGGGAATGACGCTGACTTCCGCCCCGGTATCAACTAAGAACTAGGTATCGGAGTCATAATCCCTAATGTGGATGAGACGACTTTGCGCTTTGCCGACGTTCGTGGCCATTACAGGCCGGCGTGGCGGAACATCTATAGCGGAGTAGCTACACGGCTGTACGCACTTACGTGCTTTAGAACGGAAACGCGCATGGTAAAAGCAGTAACCTGAGGCATCGGGTTTTGTGCGACGGTGCGATGATCCAGAGCGGTTGCAGTGCTTATGTTTTAAGGTGAGTCCTTTGACCTGGCGCTGAAGCGACGCTATCTGCAATGATAATGCGTCTATTGCCGACTGGGGGCTAGTCGCGCCTGTCGTGGTTGCGCCAGCGCAAAGCTGCTTAAGTGCTCTGGTTTCATTCTCTGGCTGGTGCCGTTCGATGACGCGGTCTGCTAGATCTGCAATTGCTGTGCTGGGCAAGTCACTTGCTACTGCAAGGATAGCCTGTGTGCTTCCAGGAAGGCGTTGCATCCACAGCTCGCGAAGAATCCCGACGTCCATGTTGGACGTGCCGATGAGCTGTTGCATTTCGCGCAACAAGGCTGAGGGCCTCCTATCTCCTAGCTGCAGATCACTAAATAGTTGCTGCAGACGGACCTTGTCAGAAGGCGTGATTCGCTGAATAATAGCCTGTTTAAAAGTCTGGTATGTCATTACAAGAAGGGGGCAAAGTATGATGTCTCTCACCTGCGAGGATATACTCTGAGGAAGGCGATATTAGCTGATTATACATGGCGAAATCAGAAGCAATTTTACGAATATAAAATAATGGATTCTAGGTGCAAAAACCATAATAAAGGATCATTCTCCCAATACGGGGAGGGGTTAATGCAACAGAGTTGACCATGACAGGCTGAACGGTGTTAGCCGCGCATGGAGATGGCTTATCCTCTAGATAACTCATTGAAAAAGCAGATAACAATGTGGTTGGTGAGAAAACAATATGATCACAATTAATGAATCATAAAATCACTGGAACGAGCTCACCAGATTGAAAATGCAAAATGGCGGGCGGCGTGTTCCTGACAGGGGGTTACCAATTGTTGGTGGGCGGAGCCTGGGATACTAGTCGGTAAGCAGTGACACGTAAGACGTGTCAAATACGACAGTATAGAAGTCGGAGGCAACTGAACCCAACGTATATTGTACAGGCTACAAGAATAAGAAGCCAACCAGACGGAGCGAGAAACGTGCAGCGAGAAACTCACCAAAACGGTTTGTGACCACGGATGTGCAGTCAGTAAAACAAGTGGAAGTTTCGAAGGTTAAAACAACCATAAAATCCAATGTTACAAAATACTGAAAGTGCATGTTAGCATACATTTCGGAGAGCCGTTGGAGCGGGCTTGTCTGACTATCAAAAAACTGGCTAACCCAGAAAAAGGCCGGCAGGACGTCAACCTCCGCTGCTGCTAAACGGTGCGCTTGAGATAGGTCACTCCACCCGCCGCACCCCGCTGCGCGCGAAAACGACCCTCTTCCCACGGAGAAAGGAACATTATCCCAAGAAGAATCGACCCTCGTTCAGCAGAGAAGCGACCAACGTTCGCGTCAAGCTCCTCGTTAACTGCGCCGATCCTCGAAAACATTGCTCGTGTGTGCCAGTAAATCGAAGGGAAGGGTTGGGGCGCACAAAGACGAGAAAATAGAAAACTCAGGTTTAAATCGCTAAGAATGTACAGCAGTCGATCTCGGCGTTTGCGGGGGATTCCATAATGATTTAGCAGCTTCTGAAGTACACAAACCACATTCGCCCTCCGCTGCTGGAACTAAACCACAACACTAAACTAAGAGGTCATTTTCTGAAACCGACAGTACACTATAGCCGACTTGAATGCCTTAGAAATTTTTTTTCCTTCGGGTGTGCCACCCTTGGAACCTCCTCCCCAATTATGTCGTCTCTGCTCCCAACCGGGCGATATTCAAAAAAGAGTTGGCGATGTGTTGTCTCATTTACACTTCATTTTCTTACTTGTTGGCCAGGGGCTACCAAACCCAATCAAAGGGTGTCTTACCAAACATTCAACCAAATGATTTAAAGTTTTATACTTTTAACACGCGAACATCGCTATTCTGTATATGTCTATGGTGTGTCCACCAAAACGCTTTTCACCTTAGCATGCAAGTTACTCTTCGCAACTATTTCCATCCCACCGGAGTTGTTAAGCAATGCTTTTTTATCCGTAATAAACCATTGTTTCATTATACCGACCTGCCTTGAATTGTCCTCGAGGACGGTAGCGACCAAAAAGTTTGCAATATTTTATGTACACTTGTATTGTGCCTAATCGTACATTACTCTGGCTTGTTTAACATTCCTTACAACCGGCTTGTCACTTGACAGACTTGTAAGTTATCGCGCTAACCTCATGCGCTTGTCTCGTCACATCCTTCCGCGTCTTCTTGTAGCCCATCGAATAAAGTCCGCTGTGTCCGACTCCAATTGCCTTTTGAAATCCGCGCTTGAAAGTATGCACAGTCTCGGACTAGTATTTGCTGATCCTACAAATTAGTGACCATGATTTTCAGGCGCGCATTTAAACCTTAAGCCGTCGTTAGTATTTTTAATGCATGCCTTCTTTTTCTCGATTAGCAAAGTGGATTCAAAAGTTTCCTGCTTAATTTTAGTAGTTTCCTCGTGTTTACATACTTAATCTTTTCGATTAACATGCCAAAGTTGCATCTACGTCGTCTAACAGCGTAAATTTTCTTAAGTTTGCTGTTCCAAGTATCATGAATCACAGCCCAGAGGAAAAGTTTGCGATACGCAAGATCGAACTGGAATATAAGGACATCAAGAAGGATTGTCCGGGTACACTCAACTAGTCCAAAGCCTTCCCTCGTCGATTCCGACGCTGGTTGAGGATACTCTAGTCTGTCAATCGAATAAAGGAACAGTAAGCACCGAAGAAGGTGGCGATTTTAGAGCGTTACGGCCCAGCGCACGTGCTCTATTTAAACATCTCAGTGATCTCAAGGTGAGATATTGCAAGCCGTCAGCCTTGCTCCGCAAACTTCCGCGCCTCCCTGGACCATTATACTTCTGCTAAGAAGGAATAAATGAACAGTGGATTGCATGCCACCCATAGCTGTTGCAGTTAATGTTGTCCATGTTTCTGGCTACTTCCCTGAAAGAATTAGCAACCCAGGCGGACGCTGCCACAGCAGACGACCAGTAACTCCGGGGACGTATGCTCACCGAGTAAAATCAAGTCTCTTCTTTGCTCCTGGTCACCAGGCTGATCAGAACCTAAAAGCGGGGAAATTGTGCCACTTTGCATCAGAATGGCAGCAATGAAGGCTTATAAGTGGATGAAGACCACGTTTTGGCTACCGTCTGTGCCTGGCTCGTCTGTGTCTGCCCCGAGTAGGTCCCCTTCGGCTAAAAGTGCAGCATTTTCTCTGCACGTCCACAGTCCGACAATACCAGATCCTTCAAAAAATTATGTCGTTATCATTGTCAAAATAATGGTGATGCTAGACGATGTCGAGCTCTCTGCATTAGGCGTGACTCAGCCGCTTCAAGGAAAGCGAATAGCCCGCATGGTAGCACGACCAAGACACCCATCAATAACCAAACAAATCGCCTGTTTTACGTTTAGTTTCGACTTTCTTCCATCAAGTTCGTCATCGACACAGGCGCGGAAGTCAGTTATGCACGCAAATGCAAACGTCAAGCACTCAAGGCCTACGTACAATAACGTGCGTGCGGCAAGCGTTGCTCCGATAGCTTTAATCGTTCAGCCTAGGAAAAACCAAGGCCACAAGCTCCGTCGAGAATTTCGGTAGGTTTCCATGTTTGCGTTTGTACCCTGCACAATTATCCCAATCGACTTCCTCCGACCTTTTGGGATGCTGGTTGATGCTGTTCTCCACAAACTTTTAGACGACCGTACTAAACTAGTAGTTGAAGGAGTTTTACTGTACATCCCGATAATCAGTACCGGTTTCCGGATCTTCGACGTACCTTCAGACTATGTGAACGTACTACCATTATGCTCGCGACTCGTACGACCAGCTTCAGCGCTTCCGCCAGTCATGAGGAAGGTTCTTCATCACATTTGCACGTGCGGTCCGCCGACGAATGACCAAGCCAACTTACACGCCTCTGATAAATGGCATGCCGCACTAACTGAAGTTGATCACCTTCTACAGCTTGGTATCATAAGGCCATCCAATAGTCCATGGGCGTCGCCTCTTCACATAGTTTAAGGTAAGACCATGAGTGACTGGCTTCTTTGATGCGATTATCTAGCTCTGAACAATGTGACCACGCGTGATCGACATCTGATCCCACATAGCGTGGACCGCACCGCCCAACTGGCAGATAAAACCGACAGTAAAACTTAGGTAAAGTCAGAAGTCTGTGTAAGCGAACATATGTTTTCGGCAATTCTTCATCAGGCTTGTACAATTACATGAAATGCAAACTTTTTGTATACAGACCCAAAGGGTCGTCAGTCAACCAAATTGATCTTAGTGCGCTGTGACACACCTTCGGTTACGTTACAGTTGTAGTCGTGCGTGCGTACAGGTCAACTGCAGTCCGCCCTGGCCAAGGTAGGCTCAACGCGTGAGTGAACCGTTTCTGTGTGCACAGTGCTGGTTCGTACAGCCGAATGGCAATGGCTTCTGCGGCGTCTAATATCCGCTTACGGAAATACCTTGATCGATTTTCTGGGGCCTGATAGATTACTTTGAACGAGTCAGCCGACTTGGTGGCGTGACCCGTATCCGCAAGATGCGTGGCGATGGCAGAGTTGGTGACCTTTCGGCCTCCATTTCCGAGCCAGGCCGGGTGGTGTTCCTTCACCCTTTCGGATAAGCGTCTTGTCGTACGACCAACGTATCCTGTCCCACAGGAACAGGTAAATGAGTATACACACATTGATTTGGTGTGGACAGGCAGCTTATCCTTGAGGTTTAGTCTCACCATTGGGCTGCTGGTGAATCGGATTTGCAACCTCGCCGCTGGGAAGGTATTCCTGAGTGTGGACGTGAGACGGCGGGATAGATTCTCGGATACTATTTCCCCTTTGTAAGGCAGTTGTAGGAAAATAGGTTTCCGTTCCGCCGTCAGGACCAAAGGTGCTTCCCTGTTTCGCCCCATATTCGCATTAATAAACTTCTCTGGGTAGCCATTCTCTTTTAGTGTTGCTCGTATTAGTTGCAACTCTTCGAAAAGAGTATCCTTCGAGCAGATTCTTTCGGCCCGGTTCACGAGACTGAGGACCAAGTTTCTCTTAATCCGAAGCGGCACAAAGCTATGAAAGTTTGTGTACTGTCCATTCCAAGGTAAAGTCGACGGTGCGCGCTTAAAGCCAAATTCCGTTTGCCGAAGCGGACGTGGCTAAAACTGCCGTAACAAATCCATTTGGTTGGTGCAAGTTTCTGCGCATTCCATTAGGTCTAAAGTATGAAGCGCCAACATTTCAGCGCTTCATCTACCTAGGTTGTCGCGACCTAGACTTCGCTTACGCCCAGTTCGACTTTATCTTAATCGCGAGAGCCTTACGCCACGTTCGATGCTTTTTAATCGTTTTCTCAAAACGGATTGAGGTTCAACGCAGAATAGCGTACGGTTAATGTCGATTCGGTCAGTGTTCTCTGCCACCATACCTCTCGTGCTGGATCCTTGTCACTACAGGATAACATTAAAGTCATCATCGGCTACGCCGGGACTCATGCTTTCAAACAGCTAAGATGCTTTGACGGCCTTGTCAGCTTTTATCGCCGTTTCATATTTAGTTGCTCTTCGTTTATGCAACCCCTCAAGGACCTTCTCTGGGGTAAATGTAATAAATTCGATCTTCCTGCTGCAGCACGCTCCGCCTACCACGATATAAAATAGCCATAGCCAACGTAGCTTCTATAGCGTTTCACGACCCGGCAGCCCCAATGTCGCCCAATATTGAAGCTTCTGACGTGGCAGTTGGAGCGGTCTTATGAGAGAGGTAGGTGGGGTTTGGCGGCCGTTGTCAGCTTTCTCTAAACTTTTGCAACCTGCCGAATCTCGTTACAGTAATTTCAGTAGATAACTATTAGTCATTAGTTATCCATACGTCAGTGCCAACATGTCTTGGAGGGACGTTGCTTTGCCGTCTTCTCCGACCACCAACCGCTGACCTACTTGCTAAACTCGACTACTGCCCGATACTCTCCTAGAGAGTCTTGCCACCAAGACTATATCGTTCAATTTACAACCGCTATACGACACGTCGCAGGTGGGCAAAACATTGTTGCCTATGCACATCCTGGAAGCAAGCGATCTTTGCTGACGTCGACACTGCGATCGACTTGGCATCCGTGGCCGCAGCACCATTCAGGGAGAATGAGAATGTCTTAGACCCCGTAACATATACATATAAAAGCCTCGCTTTGCGCCACCAACAACCGTAGATAAGGCGAAAGCATCTCACTCGTACTCTTAGGCATTCCCAACAGCATCAAAGCTGAATTGCAATTTGCACCAGCAGAGTTGGTTTAAGGCAAAATGCTCAAGATGTCAGGAGAAATACTTCCGCCCCTCTTGTATCGCCGGGTATACCTCCGCCTAAATTTGCGTCCACCATAGCCAAATGCATTCATTCACCACGCCCTACTCCGCCCCGTGATAAGACTAGAGCTGTGCACATGTACCGCTGACGTTCTACCTGCACTCAGTCTTCCTCCGCACCGACGCAATGCGGCGCCCTCTCCAGCCTCCCTACACTAGCCTTTTTACAGTCTTGCAACGGACTCCGAAACGTGTCACTTTAGACCGGAATAGTCACCGACCGATGGTATCTATAGAGCACCATGAAGTGACTTTCTTTGACGAACTCCTTGCAACACATCTCGATGCTATCTCACAAGCACCTGCACCCGCGGTGACTTCCTGCGCACTGGATGCACCGAACCACTCCGTTCCCCTTGACACTCAAATTACCCCGTCTCACGTTCAGTCAACCGACCGATGCGGTTGACAGTTAAAACGTTTACTATATCCAGCAACACTGTTTTCATCGTTAGGGGTAATCGTGCGTCGCATACGCAAAAGTTTTGAGGACTTAACAGCAGCCCAAAACATAAGAAATACTAAAAAGCGTGTTTGCTTTTATCGGGCATGTCATGTTTCCTCACCTGCTTTAAGCCACTCACATGACACTAACCCACCCCACTGAGTTCTACCTTGCAGAAACCCAACCACCGGAACTACAAATTTAACCCTCGAGAGACCTGCTTCCTGGCTCAACGCAACCCCTGAGCGACTCTTTAGCAAGCAAAGGGCCCCTTCCTGACCCAAAGAACAGTCAGTCGCCCTCGACCGCGGAAGGCCAGGATGGGTCTTTCCCCAATCACCTGACTAGGCTTTGCCGACGATTATTCCGGATTTATTCTTGGGTAGAGGACTTCCGGATTTTTGTTAGACGAGGACCGTGGACAGCAGCTTGGTGAGGGAGTGACAGCCCCCAAGAGCACCGCCGGGTCTGCAGTAGAGGAAGTGTACAGTCGACAACTTTTCTGGACTAGCCAGTATTTTGCCTTCTGACCAGCCGTCCCGACGGCCCACCGATGACGCAATTTGCACTACACGATAATCATAAAGAATTAATAACAAAATCCTGGACTCAGCGAAAACTGCTATACACCTCATCTTGGAAGCCCTTGTTCAAGCCCGTGCAACCATTCCCACCAATCCTCACCCGTTTCCCCTACTAACAGCTACATCGAAGAATTCCAGCCTTCAGCCTACTAGGGGGAGACCCTTGTAGTTTACCGGCAAACATGTTGTTTCAGTATTTCGCAATATTGGGTTTTACCGCTTTTAATTTTCAAAACGTCTACTTGTTTTACTGCCGGAACTTCAGTTGACACACATTGTTTGGTGTGTACTTTACTGCACCGTTTCTCGCTCTGGTTGCTTCGCTACTATTTTGTAGGCTGCGCCATGCACGTTGGATTCAAATGCCTCCAACTTCTATACTGTCTCCATTTAACACACCTCGTACAAATAAGTGATTACCGAATACTATCCGGACGCCACCCCGCTCCAGAGCACGCCAAACGTTATTTAGCAGTTTCATGCCCGTGAGCTTGTAGCGCCTATAAATTTACTTAGCTTTCATTGTACGTTCCTTTCCTATTATAACCAATTCTCGTATATTAACCTTGTACACTTGTTTTGATTGATAACTAACACACTTTTTGAATCACACGTGCAAATCAACGTGTTTTCTCTGTGTTCTTGTGCCGTGGATTTTATGGCATTGTCGGTCACTACATTCTAACCTAGAGCAATATTCATCCACAGATCTCGATCCGTCTCAACTGGTTTCACCATCGTCGTTTGTCATCCATCGGAGTGGCTGACGCAAGAGGACTAGGAAGTTTTAGCTGGTTGGACTTCTAACCCACGTCGAAAGCCTTCTGTAAGTCTAGTCATTTCTGATCATCATTTATTCATCTTTATTTCACTTTGTGCCCGAGTCCACTGCATAATTGGTGACACCGAATTTTTTTCTCGGTGCTTCATTTTTTGTAAGCTCAGAACTCCCAATATTCTTTTTTTGCACGGCTACTATGTAATCCAAACCTAGTTCGAGTACGGTTCCCTGTGAAAACCATATTTCCGTTAATTTACCTGAGTTTCGGGCATCTAATCCTCACGTTTGGTTCACGCAAATTGAGGCATATTTCCGTTTCCGTAGGATTACTACACAAGACTATGTTTTCCTATGTGGCTACTCAGCTCCCTACGGATATTGCTATTGAGGTGATCGACGTCCTAGACCCAAAGCCAACAGAATTTCCTTACGGTACTCTTAAAGCTGCTGTGTTAAAACGCACGACCGCTTCAGACGAGTCCCGCTTAAAGCAACTCCTATCTGGTGTTTAACTTGGCGACCGCTCCCTATCTCAGTTACTGCGACACATGAGAACTTTAGTTGGTAGCTACAAAGTTGATGACGCAGTCCTGCGCCAACTTTGGACTAAATGTCTACCACCTAATACCGTCCTGGTTTTGTCTGTCCAAGGTGATGAAACTTCGCTTGATAAGTTGGCTGAACTATCTAACAAGCTGCATGAATGGTTTTTCAAGCATCCCATAATCAGGTCTCTCAGCTTACTAACGCGTTTGAAAGTACATCTGTAATGGATAGGCTGCAGAACCAGCTTGAACAGCTAACCGCCCAAGTTTTCGTCATCACCAAACGTCTTAACCGCCGTCGAAGTGTATCAACTGGCCGTAACACACGTCCTCTACCCTCCAACCGTGACCAACGATTTGGGGATGCTGCACGGAACTGTAGGCCGTGGTGTTCGCACCCTAAAGCATGTCGCTTACACGACCAACAGAGAAACTCAACGGCCACCCAGTAATGGCGACAGCTGCCGCTGGCCAACACCATAGTCGCCTTTTCCACGTGTTTGACAACTCAGTCGGCTACCGTTTTCTCGTCGACACGGGTGTTGAAGTTAGCGTCATACCCGTAGGTACACACAAACGCCAACTTTCTCCGGAACATGTCACACCCCAGGCGGCCAATGGTACGAAAATTCAGACGTACGGTCAGAAACTGTTAACCCTAGATCTGGGACTCCGACGTCGACTACCTTTTCTTAATCGCCGACGTTCAGTAGCCCATTCTTGGCATCGATTGCTTGATGATGTTTGGCATCATCGTTGATCTCGGAAACAGGAAACTCCGTGATAGCGTCACCTCACTTACTGTCTCCGGCAAAGTCCTCGCTATCGACTCGATTAGCATTCGTTTGGCTCTGCCTTCCGACAATAAGTTTACTGCTCTTCTGCACAAGTTTCCGCCCATTTATCCACCGATCAGCGACGACCTTCAGCCCAAACACGAAATCCGCCAGCACACCGAAACTAAAGGCAATCCTGTCACCGCCAGACCACGACGTCTTGCTCCCGACAAACTCGCCATTGCCAAATCTGAATTTCAACACATAATGAATTTAGGCATTATTCGTCCATCGAATAGCCCATGGTCATCCCCACTTCACATGGTTTCAAAGAAATCCACAGGGGATTGGCGAACATGCGGCGACTATCGCGCTCTAAATAACGCCACTGTTCCAGACAGATACCCAATTCCCCACGTCCATGACTTTTCCATGAGTCTATACGGGAAACGCCTTTTCTCTCAAATTGATCTGGTCTGCGCGTATTGCCAGATTCCGATGGCCTCAGAAGACATACCTAAGACCGCAATCACGACGCCATTCGGTCTTCAAGAGTTTCTTCGTATGCCCTTTGGTCTCCGAAACGCTGCCCAGACTTTTCAGCGATTTATTGACCAAGTCCTTCGTGGTCTTGATTTTGTCTTCGCCTATATCAACGCCAGTTTGGTGGCCAGCGCAACCGAAGAGGAACATCTGTCTCATTTGCACCAGGTTTTCCAACGTCTAGCTCATTTTGGTGTCACAATCAACCCTGCTAAGTGCCTTTTTGGCATGCCTAGCATCGATTTTCTTGGACATCACATCGACTCCACAGGTATACGTCCACTTTCGGACAAGGTCACTGCCATCACCGACTACCCTGTGCCTCAGTCCATAAAGAGCCTCCGACGTTTCCTCTGTATCATTAACTACTACTGTCGTTTTATCGCTCACTGTTCTGATGTCATAAAACCGCTTACCGATTTACTGCAGCGTAACCCGAGATAGCTAATTCTGTCACCCGACGCTCTAGCTGCTTTCGAAAAAGCCAAACAAACGCTAGCAACCGCGACTTCGCTGAGTCATTTGAACACAGACGCCAGCAACAGGTTAGTACTTAAAACCGAGGCTTCGCAATCAGCCGTAGGAGACGTTTTACAACAGGTCATAGACAACGAAGTCCAGCCTCTGTCCTTCTTCTCACGGAAGCTTCAGCCGGCTCAAACCAGGTACAGCACGTTCGGCCGTGAACTTCTCGCTGTTCACCTCGGCATTAAGCACTTCCGCCACTTCCTCGAAGGACGCCACTCCATCGTTCTAACTGACCATAATCCACTTGTCTACGCATTTAACTCGCCAGCTGATCGCTATTCTCCTCGGGAGAAAAAGCATCTCGATTATATCTCGCAGTTTACCTCTGCCATCCACCACACCGAGCGGCCAGGCAACATTGTCGCTGACGCGTTATCCCGCACCGACATTCACCAACAGTCGACATCGTCCATCCACTTAGAGGACATTGTTGCTGCACAAGGCACTGACGCTGCTTTCGAATCTGTTCGCAATAACAAAACACTTAATTTCGTCCAGTGACCCTTGCTTCACTGTGACTCGAAAATACATTGTGACATTTTCACCGGTAAGCCGCGTCCGTACGTCCCATTGTCGTACCGGCGGAAAATTTTCGATCATCTTCATGGCCTCTCCCATTCGAGCCTCCGTTCTACTGTTAAGCTCATCACGGATCGCTACCTTTGGCCAAACATGAATCCTGACACCAGGCAATGGGCAAAATCCTGTAATCAATGCCAAATGAGTAAAGTTCATCGTCATACCATTACCACTCCAGGAACTTTCTCACTTCCAGACGCGCGTTTCAAACACTTTCACCTGGATATAGTTGGACCATTGCCTCGTTCAAACGGTTTTACGCGCTTATTGACCTGTGTTGATCGTTTCACAAGATGGCCGCATGCAGTCCCATTGCGTGCTACCTCTAACGAAACTGTCGTTCACACTTTCGTTGAATTGTGGGCACCTGTCTTTGGTGTACCTGCGACCATTACCACCGATAGAGGACCACAGTTCATGTCCACCTGGTTTCGTGACTTAAGCCGCCTCATGGGATGCAACCACTTACGCACTACCGCTTATCACACTGCTTCTAATGGTTTGGTGGAACGTTTCCAAAGACAGTTGAAGGCAGCTTTACCAGCCAGCGCTACATCCTGGTATGAATTCTTACCTATCATACTGCTCAGTATACGCAACACAAGCAAGGAAGACATCGGCTGCTCTCCTGCTGAGCTTACCTTCGGTACAACGACCCGACTTCCTGGTGGGAGGATCATCGATTCCAGAATTCCAGGTGAACCTGCTCCCACTTCATATGTCGCCCGGCTTAAACATCACATGAGTCAGCTCCAGCCAACGCCGACGAGAAGGACATTACGCATACCTCAAGTTCATAAAGATTTACATTCATGCCCCTTCGTATTCGTTCGCGTTGATGCTGTTCGCAAGCCCCTGCAACCGCTTTATGAAGGGCCATTCAAAGTGATTTCGCGACATGACAAGTATTACGTTGTCAATCGTAACAGCACGCTTGATTCTGTCAGTCTCGATCGTTTGAAAGTTGCCTATTTGGATGCTTGATCCAGCTCTACTCCGGTTTTCTCACACTCATCCTTCTCTGCTACTGATCCGCGTACCGAATGTACTCGTATGCATCCAACGACAACTACGCCTACAGACTCTACCTGTTTACCACAATCCCCTACAACACATACTCGTACTGGTAGGGCTAACAAAACTGCTGTGCGTTTCCACGACTACACACAATAATACTATCGAGCGTTTTTTCTAAATAAATGAATAAATAAACTTTTATTCTCGACAATGCGAGGCACACCTGTACAGGCATGATCATGTTTAGCTAACATAGTGTGATCAAAATGTACAAAGAGTACATGTTTGGCATAACAGTGAATGTAAGTGTATGGGTGTATATATGTATGCAAATGTCTATGAATGTAGCTTGTATTTTTAAATGTGCCGCAGAATTTTTGACGGTTTGTTATCGGAAGGAATGCGAGAATAAGCGATTGACGTCCGTGGGTTGGATACCATTTCCCGGATGTCCACGGGCCAGTGACTTTATTTTGTGGCAAGTCACATCCGCCACGTCACAGTGTTGGTAAGCAGACATTTGTGGCTTTTTATAGGGAGGACGCTTGCCGGGCGAAAACCCACCAGGTCCTGGAACACTGCCGCCGAACTATTTGCTGGAACGGGTTAAACCCGAACCACCCAGCTGACACCACGAGGAGGTTGTTCGGATAGCCTGTATATTTACTTAGCTTTCATTGTACGTTCCTTTCCTATTATAACCAATTCTCGTATATTAACCTTGTACACTTGTTTTGATTGATAACTAACACACTTTTTGAATCACACGTGCAAATCAACGTGTTTTCTCTGTGTTCTTGTGCCGTGGATTTTATGGCATTGTCGGTCACTACATTCTAACCTAGAGCAATATTCATCCACAGATCTCGATCCGTCTCAACTGGTTTCACCATCGTCGTTTGTCATCCATCGGAGTGGCTGACGCAAGAGGACTAGGAAGTTTTATGTGGTTGGACTTCTAACCCACGTCGAAAGCCTTCTGTAAGTCTAGTCATTTCTGATCATCATTTATTCATCTTTATTTCACTTTGGGCCCGAGTTCACCACAAGCTCTTTCCGGCGAGTTTGTTATTCAATACTTGTGAGCGTACTGTTTTCTTACATGGTTGGCGGCATCCGGTTTCGGATTTGCCTGTCACTGTGGCAAGCCACAGGACGTCTGCGCCTACAGGGACCATGGATGGCTTGCGCTGCACCACCCACAGCTCCAACCACATTCCCCATATCCAGTGTAAACCCGAAGGAATAAGACCGGGAGGCATGCGGATGGGAACCACATTTCATCAACGGAGCCGGCCCACACTCCTTCACAGGCAAACACACGCACGCTCTATTTGGGGAACCAACCGCACACAAGGCGGTGGCTGGACCGTAGTCCGCTCCACACTGAGTGCATGGAACCGCTCTTTGAGCCTAGCACGGCCACAAGAACCATGCACCCCGTCCCCTCCAGCAACGACCAACTGTCTCCTGGAGCCAGTATGAACGATGTAGTGGGTAATAGACAGGTAGGCACCTTGTCAACATACACGTCAAGCGCAACCATACCAGGGATATCAAACAACAGCCATTCACTTTAAACGACAAGCTGAAATTAAATAAATCCAATAATGCATACTGATACGGTGACATAACTCTTCGCTAAATTACCATATGAAGTAAGTTGGTTAGCAACAAATCCGTGATAAGTAAGAAATGTCCACAAGTTACTTAAAATGCTACAAACGCAACAAAATTGCCGAAGATAAGCGCAATTAGTGTAAGCAACGTGGTCAGTTAATAGAACATTATTCAGGGAGGCAGAACAAACCCAATAAAGCGGAATGAAATTTAGCCAGCTTAAAAAGACCTAGTTTAAGTGTAAGTTGGTTTAGCCCAACTGCGGTGAAGAAGCATCAAGAATGCAACATCAGCCTCAGCATGGGGCACTGTTTTCTTACATACGACCTTTTTATTAGCATTTTGCAATGGATTATCTAGAGGATGAATTATCCATACGTGGATAGCGTCGTTGAACATATCATGGTCTCTTCTGTTGCGTTAGCCCCTTCACACTCTTAAGAGTGATGCTTTGTCATCGTTTGTGCGCCTATAATCGGATTTTACATTCATAGGAATTTTCTGCTTTCGCTATGTGTGACCAGCTAATAACTCGCCTTCCTCAGATTGTGCTCTTGCGGGTGAGCAACAGCATATTTCGTCCCTTCTTGCAATGAAATCCGCGACCCTTAAACATGTTATTATTCAGCGAAACGCGCCTTCTGATAAGCCCCCGCTGTAGCAACTATTTAAGGATCTACAGCTATGAGATAGGATGACCTC
Organism: Dicrocoelium dendriticum; assembly: GCA_944474145.2. NCBI lineage: Eukaryota > Metazoa > Platyhelminthes > Trematoda > Plagiorchiida > Dicrocoeliidae > Dicrocoelium > Dicrocoelium dendriticum. The sequence goes on along the minus strand of OX104059.1, from coordinate 60,138,136 downwards.
AGGCTAGTTGCGCGCAATACAACAACTCTTCAGCACGTCCAACATAGACGTATTGATTCTCCGCGAGCTGTGGATGCAACGCATTCCTGGAAGCATTCAGGCCATCCTCGCAGTAGCAAATGACTTGCCACTGACAGCAATCGTAAACCTAGCAGACCGCGTCATCAAACCGCACTAGCCAGAGACTGAACCTAGGACACCTAAGCAGCATTGCTCTGGCGCAACCACACCGACACCCGTGACTAGTCAGCCGTCCGCACTAGATTCATTATCATCGCAGATGACGTCGCTTCAGCGCCAGACCGAGGAACGCCTTAAACCGTAATCACTGCAGCGGTCCTGGTTCATCCACCCGTCGCACAAAACCTGATGCTAGTTGGTGCTACTTCTACAAGTTGCGTGTCGGTACAAAAGTCCGAAATTGCGTACAGCCTTGTAGCTACTCTGCTACAGATGATCCGCCACGCCCGCCACGAATGACTTCGGCAAAACTCAATGCAGTCTTACCTATATTAGGGAATTTGTTTCTGAGACCCAGTTCTTATTTGTTACCGAGGCAGAAGTCGGCGTCATTCCCCTATGCCAGATGAGCCTATTCCTTCTTTGTCAAGAAGCCTAAGCGCCGCTATTGGCGAGCCAATAGCCACCTACGGTCATCGGTCGCTTACCCTGGATTTGTGTCTTCTGCACACGTTCCGCTAGGTATACACCGTTGCTGCAAACCACGTTGCCACCATGAGCATTGAAATTCTCTGGCATTCCGAACCCTTGGTAGTTGAGAAAAGTCAGGCGATAGTTGGCACTGCAACGAAACTCAGTTTAAATGACATCACCGCCAAAATCGCATCTATAACACTCGTCCACGCCTCTCCTCAGACCCCGCCATACTGCCCCAACCTCTTTTCCCAGTATTCCAAGCTCCTTCAGTCAATGAACGCAGCCTTGCACTTCGCCATCAATTCAAGCACCACAAACGGAAGAATATCCTACCCGTATCATGCCGTCCACGCTGACTATCGCCCGAGCACCTAAAGATAGCTAGGGTAGAGTTTGAGCAATGCCCGAATTAGAAATAATCCACCCTTCCAACTACTCTTGGTCCTCTCCCCTGCAGCAGGTCCCCAAAATATCTGGCGACCAGCGCCTTTGCTGAGACTACCGCACAATTACTTGACTAACCGACCCAGATAGGTACCCATCCTATATATGCAGGAACTTAACGCATGTTTCACAGATAAGCCAATCTTCAGCTAGTTTGATCTGGTTTGCGCTTATCAGCAGAAACCTGTAGAAGAAAATGACATTTATAAAACGGCCCTAATCCCTTCATTCCACTTGTTTGATTTATTAAGAATGCTAGTTGGATATTTAAGCGCCGCACAAACCTTCCAACGCTTCATTTACGATGTTACCCGTGTCCTGCGTTTTGATTATTCCTATTTTGCTCATATTTTATTAACTAGTTCTTTGGAACAAGGGCATCTGTACCATCCTTATACGCTCTTCCTGCGTTTGACCCCACAAGGTGTTACACACCATTCTACTAAGTGCGACCTCGTTAAATCAAGGATAGAATTTCTAAGACAAAATATTTCATTATCTGGTGGGAATTCCTTCCTGCTACGATCTAGGCAATCAAAGGCTGCCTAGCTCCCACTTTACTCAAGCACCTCCGTCGTTTTGTGTCTTGGTCAACTACCATTGTCCGTTCATTCCGCGCTGCGCTCAACTCATGCAGTCTCTGACTGACATACTCATTGAGAATAAACGCAAGCTCGTATCCCTGATACAGCAGAGACCGCCTTCGACAAACTCAAGGCTGGCATCTCCTCTACTCCTATGTTTAACCATACACTATCGTCTACTTTTTCTGCACCTCCTCTCGTCATCGCATATCTTGGGATGAATACCTGGCAATTGGCGGTGCTGTTTGTGTTATTTCCTTACCCTTGGTAAATTCCGGAACCGGCCCCACTGTCGTTTTCTCTCCACAGCTGTCACAAGTATTGCTGTCTGTTCTCTCTCTTGTATTCCACACTGTACACCTATCAGGCTATGCTGAGCATAATAAAGCGTGCCGCTCCTGTATACTAACTAATAAGGTTATTAGCAACTCACCAATTAGTGAGTTATAACTAGCAGTCTATTTGACTTCAACGTTCCACCGTGGATGTCCACATCAGAGTGGCACACCTAGCACTTTTGCGGCTACTGCTCACAATGCTGATAGTCCAGGACTAGTCCGGCCTCTCAGGCTGCAAATGCCCATAGGGCTCAAGCCAAAACCCCTCTTCTTTAGAGGATCGGTTGCCATCGATTAAGGTTCTCATTGGTATAAGTAACGGCTTCATGATTCTCGTCTCCGTCCGATTCATTAACTGTATGCCTAATCCCAGGCGTCGCTATATGTTCTTGCTACTGTGGCTCTCATTCCTAAACCTTTTGAACTAGTCCGGCCTCTCAGGCTCCAAATGCTTATAGGTCCCAAACCAAGGCTTCTCTTCCTTTGAGCATCGATTAAATTCTCATTGACATAACTACCAGCCTCATGTACGCGCCTCCGTCTTATACATTATCACTATGCTTGGACCCCTGCAAAATTGCAAGTTCAGGTCTCTGATTGAGTTTTACCTCTCGGCCCCACCATCATGAATCTCAGCTCACAATTACGTTCCACTCTCTTTGTTTGGCCTCGCTTTTGGTCTATATCGCATCGGATCAACGGCGGTATAGGTGTCTCTAACGTCAGCGCAACTTACTAGCCCCCGATTGATTCTCTTTGCTACTGTGGCACTCATTCTTAAACCTATTGGACTAGTCCGGCCTCTCAGGCTCCAAATGCCCATTGGTCTCAAAACAAGGCTTTTCTTATTTGAGCATCGGCTGCCATCGGCAAAAGTTCTCATTGGTGTTTTTAACTGCCTCGTGTACTCACCCCCGTCTGATACATTATCTGCACCGGCGTATTAACTACACTGGCTCTCGTACATGTTCGAACGATAAGCTCTAGCACTGTCAACAGATCACTCAACTTATATCTTAATTGCTTATTAAATCACTCACTATGTTCTTCTGATTCCCTCAACTCATTCACCGGTTAACCACGCCTGATACTCACGGCTTCCAAACAGGGCAACTTTTGCGTACGCTGGGCCAGTTCGGCCAGCATCGTCCGCTCACATACAGCAAGTATTGGGTCTCGTGCTACAACTCAAAACTACGGATACGGATATGATGAACAACATATACGGTCACTCCGTGGCTTTTAACCAGCAAAACTTTACCATAAATTTTATATTTGTACAATAACTTAGTCCTGTTCAATTTTGTTGGCAGTTTGCTCGGTCCGCTTTTCTTCTCCCCTTGTTCTACAGGATAACATTACCTGCACGGAACACCGCTGAAGACATACCCGCGACGCTCCAATGGGTACAGAATCAATAAAGAACAAAAAAACCTGCACTGCATAATCATGACACATCCAAGAACCTAGAAAACTGATCAATTCAATACAAGTCACCTGAGTCGTCCGACTTCAACAGCTCCAACCACTTGCAATAGAATACGAAGGCGACTAAACAGTCATGGGAAACAAATTAGCGTTACGTGACTGCAAATATCCGCGAGGGTTATCGGTCAGATACAATCTTGCCAATGTTATATCACCAGCCGGCAGTGTTCCAGGACGTGGCGGGTCTTCGCCTGGCAAGCGTTTTCCCTACAAAATGCCACAAATGTCTGCTTAACAACATTGCGACGTGGCGGATGTGACTCGCCACTGAATAATGTCACCGCCCCTAACACATTGGTAAGTTGACCGATATCACATTTACAAGTTCTGTGCATATATCAGCTCTCGCACGAACACGCCTACATACCTGATTAGTGACATGCCACTATGCTTAAGCATTTTTCACCTGTTTCCGCATACTTCACTCACTGACCTACAATGCTTACGGGACCTCATGGGACTAGTTCCTCATCAACATACCATATAAGTGCTCTGATTACTACCTCTACCTCTGACATTCTGTGTGCATAGACTTCATACAACTTTTAGGCCCTATGGGCCCACACTACTGTCTGCAACTGTATTATCCCCACTGTTGGCGCTGCTTATTCTGCTGTCATGTACAATATCGCAATATGCTGATCATGCCCAGAAGGCGTGTCTCGCTTTGTCGAGAATAAAAAATTTATTTATTTTTTCATTCCAAATCGACTGCACCCCTTTCTATAAGGACGGAGGCCTCAGACGCCGCGGTGGGAGCCGGGTTCCAATATCAGTTTGGTTGTGCAATGGCAACCCCTTTGGTTTTACTTCAAGCGCCTTAGCCAATAAAATCCCGCTACAGTACGTTTGACAAAGCACTGCCGGCCACTCACCTATCCATTCGTCTCTTCCGGCGCGCACTCCATGGCCGCGCTTTAACGGTCCACACTAACCACTATCCATTACCTTCGTCTTCTACTCTGCTTGCGTCAAATATTTACCGGGATACAAGACACCTAGACATTGTCACGCAGTGCACTGCTGATATGAGCCATGTCTCAGGTGTCGACGATCTCGTCGCCGACGCTCCCTCACGCGTCAAACTCACCCTCTACTTTGCATACAGTTGACATTGCCGCCATGGCACCTGCTCAGGTTTGTGATGAAGGTATACAATGCAGTTTGCAGTCCATTTCGTTTCAGATGCTACCTGTTCCTCTCTAAACCACGGAAGGACTCAATATCTGTGACACTTCCAAAGGTTTCCTTGACCCCTCGTGCCTGTCTTAGTTAGGCGTACAGTTGTTGACGCACCGCACTCGTTAACATATCCCGGTATCCGTGCACCCTTGAAACTCGTCACTGAACGTTTGGTTTGGCGAAAATTAAACAATTATATTCGTGCCTGGGCTGGCGCCTGCCTTTAATGTCAGCGCTGAAACATACGGTGACTCAGTCAAAGTCCTCTTGAACTATTTTCCGCCCCGGACTATCTCTTTCCGCATGCACACCTAGATCTGGTGGTACCTTGTCTTGGGCACGCTCATCCGTATACATAGCTACATGTATAGACTGCTACACCGGATGGGCAGAAGCCATTCCTGCAACAAACTGCTCAGCCGTGACTTATCCGCGCCTTCTGAGATCGGTGGGGCTCGTGCCACGCATGCCCATCCATCGTTACAATTAAGCGAGAATCTCCTTCGGAAACTGCACAATCCTATACGTCTTGCAAACGTTTAGTCTGCCGCTGCATTCCTACTACATCGCATCACTCATCCGCCGACGCATTAATTTAACGCTTTAATAGACAACTAAAATCCTCCCTTTGAGCCTTCCTCGACCCTAACCGAAGCGAATAATTTTGCTCTTATTCAGGCACTCGCAACAGAACCAAAACTGACTTGCAATGTGCACCTGCAAAGTTCGTGTACATCATAACGCTTATGATGCCAGGCGGCTTGGTTCCGACTCCGACTCCTAGAGTATATCTTTGCCTAACTTTGCGTCTTTCCCAGCTCAACGCATACGTTCCGTACGCCCGAATCTGCTCTGTGATAATGCCAGCTGTACAAATGCCCAGTTGGCTCTCTAGCTTCACGCACGTCTTCTGCCTCAACAACTCAGTGCGGCACCCGCTCCAGCCTCCTTATACTGCATGCTTCAGGGCCTTGCACCAAACTTCCCAAAACTACAATTTAGACCAGAATGGTCACGGAACAACGGTGTCCATCCGCAGACGCAAAGTGGCTTCCTTTGACGAACCACTTGCAACCCACTCTTAAGCTATCGCACAGGCACCGCCACTTGCCGTTACTTCCCCAGCACTGGATACCCAGCAAATCCTCCCTTCCCTTTGACCCCAAATCTAACCCGCCTAAAGCCCAGGCCAGCGACCGACGCAGCAGTCAGATCAACCGTCCAGCCCGTTTTACAGACGCTGTAAACCTTTGCTACTTTTATCAACACTCCTTTTTCGTTTTTAGTTATCACCGTGCTCCTCGTTCGCAAACGTTTTTCAAGAGTCACAAACAAACAAATTATTCTGAAATTTTAAAAGGCATATTTGCTTTTATCATGGCCGGTATGTACCCGCGCCGGCGTCTTACCACTCCCTCGACACTTGCCCACCGCATCTGTGTTTTACCCCCCAGAACCACAACCGCCGGAACTGCCAAGGTAACCTTTGAGTAACTCGCCAACTGACTCAACGTTACCCGCGAGAGACACACCAGCCGACCAAAGGCCACCTTCCTGAACCAAGGAACAGCGAGTTACGTTTGGCCAAAGAGAGCCACGAACGGGTTTGTCCCCAAACACCTGTCAAGGTATTGCAAAAGAGGACCTCTAGGTTTCTTCCTGGGACGAAGACCGTGAAGTGAAGTGCGGTGGGGTGTGACACAACTCTCGCGCACCGTCGGGACTGCAGCCGAGGAATTTTACCGTCGGCCGTTTAGTGGACCAGTCCTATTTTGCCGTCCGAACAGCCCACCTCCACCGGCCCACCGATGGGGTAAGGTGGTCCACGAGATCATCATAAATAGGTAATAAAAGAGCCCGGACCCAGCGAAAGCTGCCACTCGCCCTATACATAAACCAGGGTTTTAGCCCATGTAACTATTCACAACCAGTCACACCTTTCGTTTTCCCCACTAACAGCTTCAAGTAAAGTTTCCACCTTTAGCCTTACGGGGGCAGGGCCTTGTAATGTATCGGAAACCCGTCCTTTCAGTAATTTGCAACATCGAATTTTACCGTTGTTTTCAAATTGCATGCGTCCACTTGTTTTATAGAAGCACTATTGTTCACGCAAATTTATTTTGTAATTAACTTGCTACGCCGCTTCTTGCTCGGGTGGATACACTTCCCATATTTGCTGCCCGCACAATATACGGTGGGTTCAGCCGCCTCTAACTTCTATACTGTCTCCTATAATATGCAATTCTTGCGTGTTATCGATTGCCGAATAGTATCCCGGGTGCCACCCAAAGCTATCTAGCAAAACAATTTACAGCATTTTGTGGAATTGCTAAATTTAGAATTATTGTACTATCGCACAACTAAGAAAACGGAAGTTGGTGCGTAGAAAGCAATATGTGCGCTGTTGTGATAAGACATGAATGGTAAAAAGGCATTTCCTTCTGAGTACCATTGTCAACTTGTGTATATATGTGCATACGCTGCGTTTCCATAGTTAGCAGTTTGAAGCTACGGTTGAAAAAATACTCCTTCTTACTAAACAATAAATAAATAAATAGTATATTCTCGAATTTGTCGAGACACAACAAACCAGGCATGAGCAACATGTACACGCAATTTCGTTTCGCAACAAACACGTTGCTATGTATGTAAGCGGCAGTAAGCCCAAAGTTGTACAGGATTTGGAAAGTGTAAAGTTAATCATTAGGAATAAAGTCGTCAATGCATGACAACACGTTGGATCCTGGCGTGCGTAGGGAAAACAGTCTGAGCATTACATGTGTAGTGAAAACGATACATGTAGGCAAGGAGTATCTTACTCTTGAACGTGTCAGTATGTAGATGTGGGCATTGACTTTATTCAGTAGCGAGTCCCATCAGTCACTTCGCAGTGTTGTTCAGCGGACATTTGTGGCTTTGGAGAATGCTTGCCAGGCGAAAACCCACCACGTCTTCGAACGCTGTCAGAAAGCCGTTTAGACATTAATGTAAAAATGACAGAGCAGCGTGCCGACTGAGTTCACCCTCAATTATCCGCAGTCAATTGACTTCCAATTTCCTCCGTTAGTTGATCAGGTATCTTTGGTCAGGGCGGCCCTAATGGTTGAGACCCATGGAGGATGAGACCTTCACGAAGTGTCGTCTATGTGAGTGTCCAAGTGAGCAGACTTTCATTTTCTTGCGTCTGGATTTTTAGGTTTATGTATACTTTCCAGGAGTGTGAAAGCTTCGTGTCCGAACATTGTTACTTGACAACGGTCGTGGTAGGGCGTGCAGTTGTATCCATTTGTTGTACCGCCATGGTCTTTGTGGATTCTTGTGGGTTAGGCCCTGTCCCGGTCAAAAACCCTTTCTCTGTACAATCACAGATCCTCAAGAAATTGCGGACTTCGGAGAAAAGGGAAGGTGAGAGACAAACAAGGCCGCAATGAACAGGCGTGGAAACAACCAATGTTTAAGTCCGATCATCTAACATACAGGGGAAACAAATGATGTACGATGTGCAATAATGATTGTGCTGAACGTGTCTTCTGAATGTTCTGAGAAAGCAATGGCCGTATATGTTAGTTGCTACCATATACGTGGAGTACAGAGCGTTGTGCCATTGAACATACAACGCAGTATCGTTTTACTATTATGCAACTATTGCGTGGGAAGACAGAATTCAGAATTAAAAGACCAGCTGGTAGCCAACCTACTTCGATAGGGAGTGCAGAATAGGTAAGTGTAGGTATACTGGCTTGTGATGAAAGGGGTTCAAGGTCACGTGTTGGTAAGTCATCGGATGGATAGAAGTCTTCTAGGGGTCAAGCCAGCAAGGCGGCACGGGGTTAGTAACAGCATAGTGCTATTGCCGACTGGGATGGAAAAAGCCTGTGAGAGAGCTTACCTCTTACATAAGTGTCTAAACATTTGCTGCAAAAACGGACACAGAACACTAGGTGAGAAAGGATTGCTCGATAGAAGTAACGTAATAAAAATCAGTTAAAAGAAAGCGAACTTGCGGAACCAATGTATACGCAGCGTCGCGCAGAGAAACGAGTTATTCTAGGGTGCTAACGAAATAGGATTAGGGTATGCTGACCCAGGAAAAGCCAGTGAGTCTGTTGGACTCATAAATGGCTAGGTGCCGCAAACATAGCAGCGAGTAAGTTAGAAGCTAACGGGCGTCTGTCTACTGCTCTGGTGAGAAAAGTGATGAACTAAAAAGCTAAGAAAGGTTGATTGACGGAAGGGCAGCGAATAGCTAGAATACAAGCGTACATAAGGTCGCTGAGGATATCAGAACCTGGGCCTAACCGCAGCAGCTAGGGTGCTGATAATAGTACCAATCTGGATAGAGCCAGGGAATGCTAGCCCAAGAGCTAGAGGATTGCAGGTAAACAAGCCTAAGGCAATACAGCGAGTAAGGGATAAATGAACATCTAGAAACGTGAGGCAAATCAGCGGCTTGCGCTGAATACATGGATATGCTTGCACGACAGAAGAAAGCTACGAGAGGTATCGTGATAAAAGGAAAACGGACTAGAGAAGCGCAAGCATACAATGAGGTTGTTAAATGGTTAAGAGCATAATAGACTAAAAAGCATCGACGCGCAGCTAATCGAATCATGCTGGGGTGCTAATGGAATATACCTAAGGAAGCCTGAGCCGGGAGAAGCCAGTGAGAGAGCTGAACCGCGATTTATTAGGTGTCGCAGATGGGTAGGTGACAGCTGTGCCTATAGGAAGGAAGCCTGTGCCAGGAAAAGTCGGTGAGAGAGCTGGACTTCAGTATAAGTAGGTGTCATAGACGTAGCGAGCATTAGATAAATGGACGTCTAGAAAGGACCGCTGTGCGCGGACTACTTAAATTATGTTTGCTCAACGGAAGAGAGCTAAGAAAGGACGCATAAAGAAAGGACAGCGAACGGACGTTGCGCAAGCATACAATATGGCTGTTAGATAGTTCAGAGCGTAGAGATTGACACAGTGACGCCCAGATAATCAAGTTATACTAGGTTGATAATGAGGTAAATATGTTGCCGCGAGAGAGGTCTATTGTTCAGCTGACGGTGAGGCAGCGGAAATGTTATATGCAGATATTCTGAAGGAATAAAGCTTATTGAGTTACGGAGTTGCTCCTAACAGCTCAGGATAAGCGCAGAGCATGGGGCCTGTGACCACTAGCTGCTTACTAAGCAGAGGTGCCGACAGATCGACGGATGGTGGCGCTAGGAAAGCTTACCAGTGGCCAGATGTAGCCATTCCAATAAGACGTTTGATCCCCAGTGTATGCCTACAGGGTCACAGAATGCATCAACAAACCAGTGGAGGTAAGTGATACAGAATTCCAAGAGAAGGTATGTCGGTGAGAAAAGGAGTGGATCTTAGCAAGCTCAAGGTCTGCGCAGAGGGGACATGGAGTCTACGACGAAACTCTGCCAAATGTTGAGGGAGATAAGGAGAGCTATAGATAGTGCAGCTAAGAGAAAGAGAGTATCCGAGGCCAGCAAGCGCATTCGGATTAGGCCTACTAATTACCAGTGGATACCAACAGTGGCAGAAGAAGTGAACAAACCAGCGAACGGATGTGATGCAAACAATTCAAGTGTTGGAGAGATAATGTGTGGAGAGATAAGGAATGAACAGCAACTGAATTCGCATAAAGCCCTCTAGTTATCAGTGGATACTTACAGTGACAAAAGCAGTCAACAAACCAGCGAAGGTATGTGATGCAAACAACCCAAGTGAATAAGTGCTGGAAAGATAAAGGTTGGCTCCTAGCGCAAAGATGTATGCTACATACAATTACTCGCTGAAGCTAGAAAGTGGTGACGTAGGTAATACGTAGCACTGCTAATGATAATAGGCGAGATAGAGAGTATTGCCGGTTAGCAATGGCATTCGGGTGATGCCTTCTAGTGGCTAGTGGATACCTAAAGTGTCCCAGAGTAAGTCAACAGACAGCAAATGAATATGGTGCAGACAGTCACAAATAATGAAGGTTGGCGATAAAGGAGAGTGGCTCTTAGCAAGCTCCGATTATGCGCAAAGATGCGCGGAGCTTTCGACCACTAGTTACTACAAATAGAGGTGCTGTGGTTAAGAGGATCGACAGATAATGGCCCTAAAAAGAATTTAAGTGGCCAAATGTAACAGTTTCATTAAGCCGTTTGGTCACCACCCTGCTAGCACATGAAGTCCTTTTTTCAGTCGTCAAAGTCCTTCAAATGTCCTTCAAAGTCCTTCAGCAAAATATGGGCGGCGGCTTGATCTACTCCGTATTCCAGCAAGGGGTGCACTTATATGTGTAGGTTACGTTAATTAAAGTATAAGCATAACATTGGTTAGTTGCTTCATTCTGTCAAAAAATCCTATATGATTTCTTAAAAAGAGTCATCGACCCACCTTTTGAATTTTGCCGCGCCTTTAAATTTTCCGCTTCCTCCGGCACTGCTCCGTTCGGTTGTAAATTCTGCTTCGCCATGGTGGACTTCTATTTTTCGTTGTGCATTTTCGATAGCGGAGAAATAGTTTGAGTTGGTAATAAGCCATTTCGACGTGTTAGATATAAGAAGCACTATATGTGCTTTTCATTACAGTATTGCAAAAATGAGCTTTTCAGCTTGATTTCATTTCTCAAGCTTTGTCCTTGGTTCGCACAAGCTGCTATCGCCCAACGCACAGTTTGCGCATTGTTATATCCACTTGCGCAATTACTTGTACTCTACGTAGATAGCTTCATTGTGAGCTTCTCTATTTTGCGGGGCGCATTCGCACTTGCTTAGCTCTTACCACTTTCTCTTTTACCTCCTGCGTTTACTTTTTTCTCTTTCTTACTTCACGTAACCGACCCAGCAGGGACTGCTAGGGCAGGATACGTGGGCATTAATTGGTTGGACAGGGTGTGATGCGGTCTTTGTTTTAGGTCCATCAGTAGTTCAAAGTTCGCCAACTCGTGGTTCAACGACCGCCGAAGAAGGAACACTCGCGGGATCTATCCTATCGTTCCAGTTCCGCTTGAACTTGAACTTGAATATCGGTGACGATATTGCACAACGTTTCGGTGTTTCGATTAATCAAGAGCTTTTTGTATGTACATCGCCATCTTTAACATAACCTTTGATGTTCAACATTATTAATGAGACCTCTTTGTACAAACCGACAATTGCACGCGCGGGATAGGTATTTGCGCTCGAAAACATGCCTCGGACAAATTGATCAAAGAGATTGTCCTGTGGAGGTTCCGGAAAATGAGATCCTAACGCCTAAAAGATGTGAACCATTACCACATACCGATAATTTATAATCTCCCTAAGTTATTGCTGATTACCTCATATAAGAAAAAGCAGGGCGTTTGTGCACCAATAACATACAGGTACACCGAAGTCTGCAGACTGCCGATGACTTTGAGCCACTCCAGGAAGCGCATGGTTCCCACAGCCGTTCTCTGTGGCTCTCTAGCTATCTTTTCTTTAACTGAGTTGGCCCGCTCGATGGATAAAACCCACGTCAGTCGTCTTCCCAGCAATACAACATGGGCAGATACAAACTAGCTTATACAGGTAAGGGATACATTTTTCTTAATATTAAACTTCAGCGTACAATACTGCATCTCACTGTGATAACAATCCGAACAGATTCGGAAAACGGATTCCGATTGGTGCTTACACTTTGTAGCTTGAGTGTCCTAGTCCTAGAGTCTACCTGACTCCTTCATCACCGTTCCTACAAGCGATTGGAATGGCATTCACCGTAAGTATGTATTTGAGGTTTTACCATTTTCTTGCAGGCGATATGAACCAACTGAAGAATAAACGAGTTCATACATGGTAACTTCCTACATTCCTAAAACGGTATACATTTTCAGGTAATGTTCAGTGTCTACCTAATAGACTGTTGAGAATACATACATATGAAGACACTGGAGTATGTGAAGAGTTACATGAGATCGATGGCTGCAACCACTGCCGGGCAAACAGGGCAGCAGGCAACGCCGCTTCCTTCGCAAATTACATCGGTGGAGGAACTACAGTCATTTGTTATACTAATGCAGGATGCATTCAGCGATTGGTAAGATTCCTTGATACCTCACATATGCATGCAGTCTAAACTGAAAGTTGTGCATGGAGACACGTCGGAGACTGTACGTCTCATGATGCAGGGTCTTCTAACGCGGGTCATTGATGGCGGAGATCAATTACTCCTGTCTCCGCAACAAACACGGATTCCGGAAGATGAAGCTATTCACCGAAGTGCAAGGTAAGCAACATCTTTGCCCTTTCAGCCCCGTCGTAGCCGCTCTATTAAAACGTTTCTCCGGAACTATTGTGTCACCTGATGATGATGTCGGGAAATACTTGAAATCGATTCGTGGCAACTCATGGCGCGACACTACCAAAGGTTGTGCAAGCAGCCAGCAGGTATGAAATGGTGGATTACTTATTAACATTTCTTAAATAAGGTTTTCCAATTCGTGGACTTGGAGCGCCCATGAGACAGCATGGAAGAAGCGTAACCGATTCAAACGGAACTTGGACCTCTGTTGTCAATATTGATGTCCTTCCATTTAATGTATCCGCTACTATGCGTCGGTAAACGGACTTCTTACTGTGAAAAAATCGGATTCCATTCCCGCTTTCTTTGTGCTTATTGGGAATGAAATACTAAGGCATCACTATGAGTAGTGGGACTGGACCCTGTGCGCCGTGTTAAACATGGTTTCCTCCATTCAGTAGCAGCAGGATGTTACGCCGCAGGAGAAAAGAGGTCATATGGGCGATTAGCTATGACTCGCACATTAACTTTGCATTAGTAAACGGTAGTAATATCTGCGTTACATATTATTACTAACGGGAAACGCAGGTGGGGATTTGAGATCCCCCTTCCAGCGGTGTGCGAGATTCGGTTTGTATCCAATACGTGGGGTCTACAGGGGCTGCAGCTAGGTGCGGCGTATAGGGGTTGCGGCTAGATGCGGCGTACAGGGGTACCGTCTAGGTGCGGCGTACTGGGGTACCGGCTAGTTGCGGAGTACAGGAGTACCGGCTAGGTGCGTGCGTAGCGTCGTGGTGCGTGCATGGCCATTGGTCCACGCCGTTCAAGGTCAATCGTCAACGACCATTCATGCTCCGCTGGTGTGTCTGTCGTCCACTGTTAAACCTAGATTTATGATTGGACAACGTGCAATGTCCTTCACTGTGTACTTAATACAGCTGCAGTGGAAGGACAAATTTCGCCCACAAAATGGTCGCCAAAGTCCTTAACCATGGATTCATGTTTATAGTTAACGGTTAAGGACTTTACCACACATTTTCGCCTTCATAGTCCTTTTTGTGCTAGCAGGGCAGTGGGTTCATACATTGTCACATAATACATCAACAAGCCAGCAAAGGTAAGGGATACAGACATTATATAAGAGTACAGGATGGAGAAACTACTAATGTTTCCCATTAGCTCCGGATTTGGGCAAAGATGGATGGAGCCTACAACGAATCACTGCAGAAAACGTGATGAATATAGGAGGAACGAAGGATAACGTTTCTAAGAGAGAGAACCAGTGGACAGCAACTGAATTCGCATTAAGCCTTCTAGTTATTAGTGGATACTTACAGCGACAGAAGTCAACAAAGCAGTGAAGGCATGTGATGCAACCAAACCAAGGAAGTAAGAGTTGGAGAGATTGTAGCGCCCAAAAAGATAACTCTTATCTTTCATGTACAATTTACTTGTTGACCGATTGTACATCACTCCTTCTTGTTTTAATCTTATAACCGGCTCGACACACAACTGCCTCGTAAGTCCCCGCGCTCACGTGTACGCTCTTGCCTCGCTTCATCCGTGCGCTTCTTGTTGTAGCCCATCGAATACAGTCCGCTGTGTCCGACTCCAATTGCCTTCTGATTTCCCCGCTTAATTCCGCGCATCGTCTCGGATTAGTTTAATACTAATACTAGTCCTACAAATTGGTGACCCCGATTCGCACGCGCGGATTCAACATATTTTCTCGTTTGTATTTGTTGGTGAGTTTGTTCCTTTTTCTCGATTATATACCTATATTCATTTGTTTCTTGCGTAATTTTAGTACTTTTATCGTATTTTGATCCTTCTTTATCTTTCGACTCACATTTCGAGAGTTGCATCTGAGTCGTTTCACAGCGTAACCATGCTTCACGGGTTTCACGGGTTTCCGCAGAACGAGTAAGCGTAGCTTTTCGGTGGTTCTGCCCCGGGATCTTACGGCAAGGTCCTGATCTCGTCGGTAGGTACCAGATATTGTGGGTCTCGACGCAGTAGTGGTGTTCAGCACAAGAATTCAGCGAGTTGACTGTGGGAACATGGATACCTGGAACAAGAGAGTGGTGTAGGTAAATTCGGCAAAGTTGGATAGAAGCAAAATGATGGAAGCGCCGCGTGTTAGCTTGGCAAATGGCCAGCTCTTAGCAACGTGGAAGACCAGCGAGGTAAGAGCCAAGCGTCTAGGCGCTGTTTGAAGGCCTCCGTATTGGGCGCTGAGACAACAGCTTCGGGGAGGGCGTTCCAAGCAAAGGCAGTACGCACACTGAA
Source organism: Dicrocoelium dendriticum (assembly GCA_944474145.2). Taxonomy (NCBI): domain Eukaryota; kingdom Metazoa; phylum Platyhelminthes; class Trematoda; order Plagiorchiida; family Dicrocoeliidae; genus Dicrocoelium; species Dicrocoelium dendriticum. The sequence continues at coordinate 60,122,895 of OX104059.1, read as the reverse complement.
ACTGTTTCTTCGGCACAGAAGGCGACTGCTACGAGTCATTAGTTTGAGTGAGTGCCCTCGAAGATGATCTGTACGGGCGCGGACCAGCAATCCTGCGTTTGGGTGTCTGTTATTAGTCAGGACGGAATAAGCTAAGATAAGGTCGCCACGAAGCCTGCGATATTTCAACGGGAAGAGGTTAAGGGCCGCCAGACGCTCCTCATACGAGAAGTGGGATAGTCCGTCTACTCTCTTAGTGGCTCTGCGCTGTACAGTTTCCAGCATGGCCTCGTCCTTCTTCAGGTACGGCGGCTGGACAAGTATGTTGTACTCCAGCAGCGGACGTACTAAAGTGCTGTAGAGACGGACAAATGTCGCTCTAGGAAAAGACCCTAGTGCACGTCCAAGGAGGGCCAGGCGAACGCTAGCCTTTCGCGCCAGTGTAGCTACATTGGCGCTCGGGCTCAGGTCGGCGGATAATATGGTCCCCAGGTCGCGTTCCTGGGATGTGGCTTTAAGATGCACACCGCCGATATTGTACAGATTAGCCACACCTTGCCCAATGTGCATGACTTTGCACTTGTCGATGTTAAACGGGAGCGAATTTTTCGAGGCCCAAGAATAAGCAGCATCGAAATCTGTCTGGAGAAGTGCCTGATCACTTGGCCTTCGGATAGGTCGCCATATCTTAGCGTCGTCCGCATAAAGCAATATGTGGCTGCTGATACAGGATGGGAGGTCGTAGATGAACCAATTGAACAGTAGGGGCCCGAGAATGGATCCCTGGGGCACCCCGGTCGTTGCAGCCAGAGCGCTGGAGAGTGCGCCGTTTACACGAACTCGGTAGGTGCGGCTAGACAGGTAGGTACTTAGCCAGAATATTGTTTGCTGGTCGATCCCCAAACTCGGCAGTTTACTCAACAACAGTGCGTGATTGACCCGGTCGAATGCTTTTGAGAAATCCACGTAAACCACGTCAGTTGGAGTATGATTGTCTGCCTCTGCAGTCCAGGAATCAAGGGCTGCGAGAAGATTCGTGGTGCACGAGTGAGCCCTCGGAAACCCGTGCTGTTCCGGGGCTATTAAGGACATACTTTCTTAATGGCAGCGCAAGAAATCGTCTATGATACTCTCCATTACTTTGGAGGCAGTGGAAAGCAGTGCTATCGGGCGGTAATTAGAGGGGTTTGTCCTGTCACCACCCTTGTATATCGGCGTTATGACCCCTTGCTTCCAAGCGTTCGGGTATTCGGCACTGGTGTAGGAGCGACTGTACAGTAAGGCAAGCGGCTCAGCCAGTACAGTGGCGCACTCACGTAGAAAAATGGGAGGGATCCCATCCAAACCCGGCGATTTGTCTGTCCTTAATTTTTTAATTTCTCCAGGACTTTCTCTGATGTAAACTGCACGGGATGTCTGGCAGTGACGGGGGTAAAGTTAGCGCCTTCCATTGTACTGCGTGCGAAGGTGCCGAAAACGGACTCGTACTGAGTCTTTCATGGAACACAGTCCAGAAGTTTGGTTTAAGATATTCGAGACCGAACTAGAAAATAAGGGCATAACGGCGGACCGCCCAAAGTACAATCAGCTCGTCCCACGCCTTCCTCCGTTGGTAGCGACGCTGATTAAGGACATTCCACTCTGCCCATCGAATGAGGCAAAGTATGAAACGATGAAGCATGCGATTTTGAAAGAGTTACGACCCAGCGCACGAACACGATTTGAGCAGCTCAATGGTCTCAAGCTCGGAGATCGCAAGCCGTCGGCATTGCTCCGCGAACTTCAGCGCATCGCTGATCCCTTATTCTTGAGCGAAGAAGGGATAAAGGAGCTGTAGTTTGCACGTCTCCCAGAGCCATTGCCGGTAATGCTGTCCATGTTTATAGATGCACACTTGAAAGACTTAGCTACCAAGGCAGACGCTGCGTTTGAACGTTTTCCACAGCAGACGACCAGTAACTCCGGTGACGTATTCTCACCGATGAAAACCGAATCCCATGTTTGTTCACAGTCGCTAGACCGATCTGACTCTAAAGACGAGGAAATTGCGCTACTTCGCAGCAGGATAGCAGCAATGAAGGCTTCGAAGCAGCGGGTGCCACGGTCAAATGCTGACCACGTTTTGGCTACCGTTGGTTGCTGCTCGTCTGTGCCTGCACCGAGTACGTCATGTTCGGCACGAAAGCGCCACATTTTCCTTACAAGTTCTCAGTCAGATAATGTCAAGCCCGTCGAAGAAGTAGGTTGGTATCACCGCCGTAAGCAAGACGTCGAGTCAGCCGAAACAAGTTTTGTACTGTGGAATAACTAAGTAAAAGTGGAAACAAGTGGCTGATCTAGCAAGACTAGATTAGTCGGCGCGTAGGAGTAGCACGTAAAATTAAAGGCAGGAAGAGAGGCTGTAACAAAAGGTGAACGAGTCTAGCAGCCTCACGAAGTAAGGGAACAAGAACGTTGAGTCTGTATAGCGTAAACCACTTAAGTCAGAGTAGCATATCAGCAATCAGAAAGAAGGAACCTGATCGGCGGATTAGATCACCACACCGCCATTTGAAGAACAATTGAGAACAGAGCGCGATAAAACATATGTTAGCGACAGGATGAGAAGTGTTTATTGACGATGGGTAAGAGAAGCCAAATAGGCTCTCTAGGTAATGTAAAGGGACAGTAGAATCAGACGAGCAAAGCGAGGTTACGTCTCAGAAGTCTGAATAAATCCGGAGAGCAGGAGGCCGATCGGGTAAGACTGGATTAGTCGGCGCGTTTGGATAAGGACATGTAGATAAGGTAAGAAAGGAGCCAGCATGGAGTGCGGTCTATTACGAAGAAGGTACGAAACGTTGGCCGATGGTAGGAAGGGCGTTATTGAGATCGCAAGAGGATTATTGATAAGCTAATATAGGAGGATGCGGTTAGTTTTCAGCCTGCGTAGCCATAAAGGTTCTAGCGCAAGTTTGATGTACCGACCGCGATAACTGAGAGTAGAGTGGCCCAGAAGCCGTTTGGTAAACAATCGCTGAACCTTTTCTAGGGCTACTCTGTGGCATTTCCTGGAGTTGGTAAACACAATGGAGCATTATTCTTGCAGAGGTCGGACGCAGGTTGTGTATAGAGCAAGCCTAGATTCTTGCAGAGCCATGGATTTGAATATGTAGCTTATGAGGGAGCGCGCTTTTGTTGAGCAATGGTTCATTTGCTCTGCGAAGTTCAGAGAGTTGGAGTAATGTACAACTAGGTCCCGAACTGTGAGGCTATTAACAAGCGGAGTGCCTTGATGCGCTAACGCCTTGGGCGGAACGATGCATCGGTATGAGAGGACGTTGCATTTCGTCGGCGAGAATGCCAGATTCCAAGTATTGCACCAATATCCAGGGCCCTAAGTTTGCTTTGAATATGGGAAAGACCGGCTTGCATATTTGCTGGGTGAATGGTAAACACCATTTTGATATCATCGGCGAACAGGTGGAACTTACCATATTGTATTACCTAGAAAACGTCATGGATACATAGCAAGGATAGCAGTGGGCCTAATACGCTGTCCTGATAAACGCCACTTGTGACTGGTTTGGGGAGTGATATAGACTCGTTCACCTTTACTGATTGCGTGCGAGATGAGAGATAAGATTGAAACCATAAGGGCAGACGGTCTGCGATTCCGTAGGATTCAAGCTTTACTAATAATTCCGCGTGTGGTACTCTGTCAAAAGCTTTACTCATATCAAGGAAGCTTATGGCCAGTGCTTGTTTAGCATCAATCTGTGTAGTCACATAGTTAAGCAACCCAAATTGGCAAGTCTGACAAGATTTGGACGGTAAAAATCCGTGTTGTTGTCTATTGAGGAGGTTGCGACTAATTAGAAAGTTCAGCAAGTTTTCCATAACAATTCTTTTCATCACTCTCGAAGAAATAGGCGTGTGGCTGATGGGGCGGTAGTTTTCTATGTTTTGACGGCTACCTTGTTTATGTCTAGGGATGACTACAGAATGCTTCCACGTGTTTGGATACACGGCGAATTTCATTGAGAGGGTAATAGGTTAAGAAGTAGAAAAGGAAGGTCGTGGCCACCGAGTAGCAGCAGTACAGATGGGAGACCATCAGGGCCAAGGTGTAGAGTGAGCTTAAGTAATCTAATTACACGGGTAATAGAACGTTAGGCGAATCTGATATCGTTTAGCGAGTCGTGGGTACGTTTAGGCACAGCAGTTGGCAAGATCAGGTTGGTGTCGGTGAAGCAACCACAGAAGGGCTACTGAGAATCTCAAATATTTCCTTTGGAACGCTGATTACGAACACATTGGAGAGTCTTAGAGAGGTGATGGAGGTTGCTGTACGATTATTTCTATAATTCAATAGCTAAGTGAGGGACTTGGAGTTATTGTGGCTGTTATAGGCAGCGCGCTCTTCAGCTAGCTTAATCATCACCCCGGAGTGCTGCCAGTTGTCTATGACTGTTCATGCGAATAAGGATGTGGAAACCATGCGTCTTATAGTATTGGTGAACCATTAGCCGCAGCTTCATGAGCAACTTGTTTAGATGGGATAAAAGCTTTATCGGTTTTGATCTATGGCTGTGTGTTAGGAGAGCGACCACGTCTAGGCAGTTGGTGATGTTGTTGTAGAGTACATGAGTGGCCGTGTCCACATTAGTGGACAGGAAAAAGGTATCCCAAGTAGCTGATCGGACAAACAAAGAAACGTTATCCCAGTTAATGCTTTTGAAGATCCGCGATTCCCCAGTTAGACTAGTTGAGCGATAGGGTGATATAGAGAGCGTAAATCATAGCTGAACTACCTTGTGGTCGCTTCCTGGGATGTTGCCTTGTAGGCTAGTAACAGCATACGAGAAGCCAAGCGTAAAATTTAGGTCAAGTGTGTTACAGAGCCTCGTCGGAACATGGACGTGTTGAATCCGATTGTTCGCATATATGGTGTCAACAAAGCATCTGTATTTTTTTGAGTGCGCTCTGGCCCCTCCAAGAGATATGTGGCACATTAAAGTCACCACCCACTACCTTGTATCGTGTGGACATCGTGGAGACGTCAGTGACGAGGTTTACTAGTTCATTAATTTTGGTATTAGAGGCATGTGGGGGGTTATATATGCAACCAATAGGAGGTCAAGTGTACCCCCATTGGGTTGGATCCAGATTGAATGCTCTGGGTATACAATTGGTAACAACTCAAAGTAAGAAGCATCAAAGCCGTCCAGTAAGTAAATAAGGCATCCACCTCCGCCTTTGTTGTTGTGTCCATTGCAGAACGTGGTATACCCGGGGATAGTTAGGTAGTTGTCAGAGGTGTCTGAGGAGCGCCAGGTTTCCGTGATCCGAACAATTTGTGCAGAGGAGAGAAGAATAAATGGACCGATGTTGTGCAGTTTGGGGCTGATGGATCTTGCATTGATAAGAAGCATATTGCAGGTTCGACTGCGTACGTCCTTAGAGAGCGTGGGGTCGGGGTCGAGTGCAGCATCCCACCGTGTCACAATGATGGAGTCACTAAAGAGTGAAGCACATGTTTCATGTGCAGGTAATACACATGTTGCAGTCATTACCTCACAGAGATCTGGGGAAGTGCGCTGAGCTGCCTGGCCGTATAAGTTATTATGAGCCCACAGGTTGTCCGCTAGCGAGTTGTTAGACGACTGCGAGGTACAGGTTCGGTAAGGTAACGGGTTTAACGACTCATTCCTTTGCGCAGAAACTTTTATACTGCCACTTAAGGAGGTTGTTATGGTAGGAGTATTACCGTTATAGTAGGCATGTACGTCATGCAGTAGATTATTGTCAGCTCCTGCGCAGGGTTGGGTTGGTGGCGCTAAGATATAGATGGAGGTTAATGAGGTCCCTAGGATGGACCAAGCGTGGATGGATGGAACATCGTAAAGGGGAAAGACCGGATCGTCTATGCACTTTGACCACGAAAGCGGATCGCTGTGTGAGAGCGTTGACTGCGGGCTAACTTGGGCAATTTTCACCTTCGTGGGAGAGGAGGGGGCAGCAAGGAGTTAGGGAAGATAGGGTTGCGTTTATTGAGTGAACGCTTCGGACGTGTGTGATCATGGGATGGCAAAGTTTGGTACTGCTGAATATTTGCCATTGACATGCCTAGTGGAAACGTGGGGATGGCTGTAGCTACCCGAATGACTGAAACCAGCGATTTAGAGGGGGCTGTAATGAACATAGGAGATTTCGGAGATAATGCAGAGCAGGTGTAAGCTCTTGAAAGATTGCGTGCGGTGGACCACACCCGGTAGTGTTCCATAAAATGGCGCGGTGGTAAAGGGAGCCGTGTTGTGTGCGGTTACATTATGAAGACTAACGAACTGTGGTTGTCAAGATTTTGGGAAGTGGTTGTTTATAATGGAAAAATGGAACAATGGTTTATTACGGGTGAAAAAGCGTTGTTTAACAAGTCCCGTAGGATGGAAAATTATGGTGAAAATCAATTGCATGACAAAGGGAAAAGCGTTGTGGTGGACTCACCATAGACTAATGCGGAATAGCGGTGATGTTCGCGTATGAAACATATAAAACTATAAATCGATTGGTTAGGCGTTTGGCAAGACATCGTTTGATTGCGTTTTGTAGCCCCTGGCTAACAGGTCATAAAATGCAATGTAAGTGAGACAATGCATCGTCAACACGTTTTTTAAATATTGCCAGATTGGGAGCAGAGACGACACAATTAGGGAGGGCGTTCCAAGGCTGGTACACGCGTCTGAAGCGTCTGAAGCGTCTGAAGCTTTGGTACCTTTTGTTCGATGGGGAGTACCGTAATAACTAGGTCCAGGGACAGATGGTATTGCGCCTCGCGTGTTGGGCGATTGTTGCTAAGTCGGGGCGCGGGCTGCCAACTTGGGAGCTTCAAGTAGGTAACGGTTAGCTGGCTGCTGGCGTAGCCTAGCCATGCTCGCCGGTCTCATCGACGACTAATACCTTGAGGAAGATGGTTTTTCCGTTACCGGCTGCCTCGCCTGTGTCCAAGCTTTGGCGTGTACCATCCTGTACTCGGGTTCTTTCTTGTTAACGTTTTTGTGAAACTGGGTTACATGTGTCCTGTGGATTTTTGCCTGGTTCGTTGTAGGTGAGGGCAGCAGACACCTTTGGCGTGCGGTACAAGGTATATGTGGATTTCCGCAGGATGCATCCGCATTGTTACGTTCACTCATGATGATGGGAGTAGGGCGCAAAGCGATAGACAGAATTGCTGGCTCAGTGTCAGAATCGCTCATATCGGATCACAGTTCGGTAACGCTCTGAATGTTTCATTTGCTGCAATAGTTGCAGTAGCTCGTACTGAGCCATATTTCGGTGTAGTCACTTTAAAGGGAAACTTTAAGGGAAACACCCTGTCGTAGTTGTTGTGGTTGTGCGGCCTCTATATCAACAGCGCACAATGATGTAAAGCATGTGACGGTTGATGCATCTTTACCTCCAGGTCGGGGTTTTATATTGGCAGATGATATAGAGGTATGCGCCATCGATCTTTGTAGGGGTCATATCCTCTCTGATCTGTAGAGCCCCGAAGTCAGCCTGTTGTTTGATGAGAAATATGGAGACCATGAAGCGGGTTGCAAACACAGGACCTACAAATCAGAGCATGATAGGACAAGTACTTCAGGGTAGCTTTCTTAGGCGTTTAGCTGTGCAGCAATCTAGCGGAAATATGCAGACGTTTAGAAGATAACGTAGCAAATTTTCAAGTGGAAACCGGTCTGGGACGTTTACGAGCATACTAACTTGATCTTTGTATGTCCGACAGGTGTACAAGGGGCATCACCTACTTCAAGGTCTCATTGATGTTCACTATGTCGCTTTGTAGCAACTGCACTTGATTTTCAAGCGCCTGAATTTTTAGTAGCACTTCAGTAAGAGGGTCAGTAAGCATGCCCATGCATTCCTGAGAAGGACTGATAGCAACTATGTCAGTGAGGAATGTAGTCGATTTCACTCTTAGTTTATTATGCTTCATAGCTGTGAGACGTTTAGGTACCATGATACAGAAAAATGGAGCACGATACCACAAGGCTATAAAACACGACTTGGACAGCAAGTCCTAATAAAACCCGATGTACGGTTATAGGATGACGATGTGATATAATTAAATATCACAAATGGTATGATAAGGTTTTTGGGAGCGATTTAGCAACACTGAATAGCCAACCAAAAATATTCAACTTGTTCGAATTTACCGTGTTTCTAAACCGCGTTACTAAAAATTATTAAAATAACCGGTTTGCCTTTTCATGAGATATAAAATATAGTGCGGTAAACGCTTGACGTCACCTTAAAAATATAATTTGAATTTGTGTGCACACCTGTGCATTTGCAAAAGACCCCTTTTGGCTTGCTCCAGTTTGCTTACTAATGGAACGCTGCTTAGCCTCTTCGCAGGCGTCATGGTAATATGTTACACGGTAAATAATCTCTTAGCTTTTCTTTCTGTTATTCTTACCCGCTTAGGCCCCACCGGCATATCATCCTTCTCCCATATGTGCTACCGTAGTTGCTTCCCATACGTCAGCTGCAAACTAACGGTCGTGATGTGAGCATTCAACTGACTAAGATGTATTTAGTTTATGTTGTAGGTTGAAGGATTTAGTATGGTCTGTCGGACTCTTTGGACGCGGAAGCGTCGGGAACACCGCACCTACATAATGTTGCCCCTAACAATGCGTGTGCAGTAAAAGTAAAAGGTGTTAGTAACATACAGAATTTCATGTTTGCCTACCGAAGTACACGTGGTAGGAATAGAGCTTCACGTTAACGGTGAAAGCTGCCTCCAATTCTTCATACCAATCTTCCAAGTGCAAAAACGATAAAAGCCGTTACCAAGTACACTAAGCGACATCCTAAATATCTTAGTTAGATAAAAGAATCAGTCGTAGTTTATATAACTAATTAACATTTATGTCCAAGCTACCTACGCCACGCAAAATGTCGGAGCCAATAGGTAATGAGATTTCACTATTAGCGATATGCCAAAATATCCTGAACGTAAACGAATATAAATAAATTTTCCACCAGACTGTGTTTTACACTTACTAAAGTAGCTGATCAGTATAAATGCGCTGTCGTGAAAACACATTTATACATTATTTAGCATGTGTATGATAGCTAATTACACAAATATTTCTATTCATTACCCAGAGCACTATAGTTCTACTATTCTTAACAATTCCCGATATGTTGCATGTATGAAATTGTGCTCCTTTGCTCTAAACTGTAAATGTTGTCTGTGTGAGCGCGGCTTAAATGCTCACCACAGGTTGTGCAGCCACATGCTGCCAAGCATTTGTCAGAAGAGGACGCTTTTACCATTATTTTCTCATCGCAACAGCGCACCTTTTAGCCTCCGCACTATAAACTGTTCTCTCGTTTAAATGCACATTTAAAAGTAAACATCCCACTGCGTAATATAAAACAAGTGCTCAGCACGGTAAATGGGACATAAAGCTTATATGCATACGGAATTACGCTACGTTCGTAACTTATAGTAATTTGGAGTTTCATGGTATAGGCTGGCGGGTATCTAACCTAAACTGGGGTTACTGGTAACTTCGAGTAATGAGGAACGTAACACGGTTCGACAACCTCCCTATATTTATGATGAGAAGCTTAATACTCCTGTACGTGTAATCCTCTGGTACCTACGTGCGTACACGCCGTAGAGCAATGTGTTACGCCAAAATGTACTGTGTTTGGTTGGTTGGTTACTCGCATAAAAAAGACGGATATCTTTCCTGAAAAATTTTGCACATCGTAATAATCAGGGCCGCTCAAATATGATAAACTTCAATAATATATGCATGGCAAAATATTGCAAGTCGGTTGTCGCTCGCGTTTCTGGTGTTGATCTACAGCAGCAAGAGCTTGATCCAGCTTTTAGACAGCAAGTGGGGCTCAACTAGCGTCAGAAACACTGTTGTACTACCTATGAATGGAAGGATTTTGGTGAGTATTTTTGTTCGTCGCAATCAGCCGACAATTCAGCTATGTCGACCAGCTGTCCGGAAAAGCACCAGACGGCCGTTTCGCCCTATTGGGGCTCATCAGTGGTGCGCATCCTTCGGTCCTCTGCGGAGGATCGAACCCATGACTGCTAGTGGCTCTTGCCAACTAGCCCGCAGCTTATGCAACTGCGCCATGGAGGACGGTATCTAACAATTCACGATAGTTAGATACCGTCCTCCATGGCGCAGTTGCATAAGCTGCGGGCTAGTTGGCAAGAGCCACAAGCAGTCATGGGTTCGATCCTCCGCAGAGGTCCGAAGGATGCGCACCACTGATGAGCCCCAATAGGGCGAAACGGCCGTCTGGTGCTTTTCCGGACAGCTGGTCGACATATCTGAATTGTCGGCTGATTGCGACGAACAAAAATACAATGTTGTACTCTCTGAGATTGCGCCCGAGGGATAACAACAAATTCTGGGTGACCTAAGCGTATTCTGTAACAATTGCTGCAGTATGAGAAACAAATGTTGGAGTTAGTGAGGTCCTGTGAGCGTGCAAATGTGGCTGCTGTGACCGAATCACGGATTTCCCCCAGCGACTGGTTGGTGGATCTTGAGGGGTATCAAGCAGATAGGCTTGACCGTACAACTGTTGGAACAGCACCATTGCTTAGAAAAGGTCGGTGTAGTCATTTTGTGCCTACGCCTATTACCAGTAAAGCAAGCCTTCATTTGGCATGTTGTTATTTACGGTTGCGGAGCAGCTTGAATAGCTTGGCACGTGTCTATCGCGGCCCAGCTTTCACCTTTGGTGGGGTTATAAAACCGTGAGCATTTATGAAGCGAGTTTTGGTAGCTGCGCCCAAGGTACCAATAGTTTGTGATCCAAGCCTTCTTCCGGCTGATTGGCAGTGCTTCGCAAAGCAGGTACACACCTGAAAAAAGTACTAAGAATTGGGATCCGGGAGATCACATTTGTACGATACATAAAGGTACTGAACAAAAATGAAATCGGGAATCTTCCTTCGATTTTGGATATTTTGATCACAAAATTTGATCAGTTGGAAGAGCCGGAGGTAGAAGCACTTACACGTATGCGTAATCATTGTGTCCTCACCATCTCCTTTAACACTAAAGCTTGCAATTATTCTTTTACTTGCGAGAAGCTTCCGCCAAAGTGTCTACGGGAACCTGCTTGACTGTACGCTTCCAAGCAAATGGTAGTGTTGACCTGGGACACACAAATTTGGAACAGTGTTGGCCACGGCTTAAACTTGGCTTTGAGCAACTACCAAACCCGTTTTCGCTTCCTTCTCCTTTGGGAGAAGTCAGTGGTAAAGAAGGTAAAGGGGGAGCATCGATAGAACACTAAAGAGGTGCAATGAGGAGTGGAAAAGCTAAAGTGAATCCAAGGGCTTGTGACAATAGTTGCAGTACCCGATGGGTTAGGATGCGACTTTCAAATCGCAACCGCAAGATAAATACCCGTATGCGATGGCTGGCCCGGTATGCACAAGCTAATCCATGTTTTACTCAGGCTCTGTGCAGTTTAGAGCCTTGTCTAAATGTAGAGGTTGGTTATCTAACAATGGAATGTGACATTCAAACTGCAGCAGTCGGAGATGAAGCAGATGAGCGGCCACAGGTCTTCCAGAATCCGCAAAATGGAGGTCGATGCTGTGCTACTTCAACGCAGCTATGCCGTATAAACAGTCATATAATGACCAACATCGTTTATGCTGCACAGGAGGCCATCACCGGACGGCTTACTTAAACCCCTATAAATAGGCTGGTACTGATAAGGTGCATCGAGCAATAATTAGTCCATTAGCTGAAATACTTCAGTATCCCGTATGGCTACTATTCAGTTTGCCGCTTTAGGAACGCAGTATCACGAGACTGGAAGGAGGTAACCACACCCGCGATCCAAAAGCTGGATCCAAATCAGAGCTCTGAAAATATAGACCTCTCCAAGTAACTTGTGTGGCGCACTTGTGCTTGGAAAAGCTTCTGCGGTTGAAGTAATGTTTAAGGATATAACAGCGTGCCACACCGTTGTGACATACGGCGCTAAACTACGCAAAGGAACCACAATAGTTCAACGACATCTCAAACCGAGAAAATTCCCCGTACCGAAACTACGCTGAGGTACACTAGTAACAATTACATGCTTACTATCTGCACATAAGGCGTTTGCGGCTAGTACTTCAGCTGAAATAATTCAACACGTTCTTCATCACGGTCGTGATGTTTTAGACTGCCGTGCACCCGCCTCATCTCAGCTATGGATGCCGGCGCACACAAAGTCTGTACTAGCAGCTTCTCTTCCCCTTAATTCACATCAATTAGCTTTGTTAGGCTAGGTAGTAATGAGCGGCGACAGGCTCATTACGCCTCCCAAGAAGTTAATAACCAACAGCACACTGTCACTTCTACTGCTCTAGTTTTGCAACTTCGACAAAGAGCTCAGTATCTCCTCGTGACCTCAGCGTCATTAATAAAGCTACGAAACACCGGCCACTCTCTTTCCATTTTATTTATCAACGCCAGGTCACTGAACAAAAGGATGCATTTTCTACGCCCCTTGGTTATACTTGCTGCGCATGATTTCCAGCTTATACTTGAAACGTGTTTTAAAGCGTTTCATCTAGAAGATTACTATTCCTCACGGCTACCAGCTAGTTACGCTATTAAGTAAGCACAAGCGCGACGGAGGGAGTGCCAGTTACTCTAAGCCAAACTACCCTGTGGGCTTTACAAGCAAAAATTAACGCTGAAACAATGGACCCAATTTGGATAATTACCTACGTCATGGGATCCACGGTGTTACTTGGATGCCTTTCCAGCGCTGTTGCTACATCCCCTGTGGGTGCTAAGGCTATAGTAGCTACTTTTGAGCAAGTATCGTGCCATTCGTGTGCATGCAAGCTCGTTGAATGAGATATTAGACCTACATGACCCGCACCGTTTCCCGCCTACCGCCCAAAATAAGCATGGGAGCTCCTTACATTGCATTGACTTTAGAGGATGGCTGCAAACTTTTCCAGCGCCAACTAGGTCAAATAATTCACTAGACATTCGTTGCTCTAGGTATACCCAGGTTAAAGATAGCTTTAAACAAAGAATTCCCCAGGGGTGACCGCGGAGTGACCGCGGAGTTGTGTACAGCTCAATGTGCTTAAAAGCCTGGCCACTTGTTCTGCTATAACAGATGCCATAATAACCTACCACCCGTTGAAATCTATGAAGCTGCACACCTTTGCCATGCATGTTAGATCAAGGAACTGAGACGAAGTTTTCTGTCCTACTTTCTGGACAAATCTATTGCAATAGATTGCAGTGAACCCAACTGCCGCTTGAACATTTCGGCTACTCTATCTCGTTTAACTAAAAGCTCACCAAAAAGTGTGAGACGAACAAAGCTGCATACAATGTTGCGTCAACTACGACGTTCCTACAACACATCGTTCAACACAGCGCACTTCCTAAGTGCAAACAATTTTGCGAGGCAGCTGGCAGCCAGATTGTTACTGATCAAACTTACCAAGGAGAGAGCGGCCATGGCTAGTGTGCGTACGGCCAAGAAACTCAGCCTGCTGCTGCGTTCACGCACCCCCATTATGAATCAAACATATCCACCATTTGTCTTGGCCCCAGCGACGAAATCAAGGAAGTATGGGGCACTTAACTCCTACTTTAATGAGTCCCGCCTTTCTTCTCCCCTTGTCCTACAGGATAACATTACGCTGAAGATATACCCGCGACGCTCCAATGGGTACAGAATCAATAAAGAACAAAAAAACCTGCACTTCATAATCATGACACAACAAAGAACCTAGAAAACTGAACAATTCAATACAAGTCACCTGAGTCGTCCGACTTCAACAGCTCCAACCGCTTGCAATAGAATCCGAAGACGAATACACAGCCATAGGAAAAAATTGGCGTTACGTGACTGCAAATATCCGCGAGGGTAATCGGTCAGATACAATCTTGCCAATGTTATATCACCAGCCGGTAGTGTTCCAGGACGTGGCGGGTCTTCGCCTGGCAAGCGTTTTCCCTACAAAATGCCACAAATGTCTGCTTAACAACATTGCGACGTGGCGGATGTGACTCGCCACTGAATAATGTCACCGCCCCTAACACATTGGCAAGTTGACCGATATCACATTTACAATTTCTGTGCATATATCGGCTCTCGCACGAACACGCCTACATACCTGATTGGTGACATGCCACTATTCTTAAGTATTTTTCACCCGTTTCCGCATACTTCACTCACTGCCCTACATTGCTTACGGGACCTCATGGGACTAGTTCCTCATCAACATACCATACAAGTGATCTGAATACCCTCTTTTCCTCTCGCATTCTGTGTACATATACTACATACAGCCGTTGGGCTCTATGGGCCCACACTACTGTCTCCAACTGTACTACTCCCACTGTTGGTGTTGCTTATTCTGCTCTCATGTACAATTTTGCAATATGCTGATCATGCCCAAAAGGCGTGTCTCGCTTTGTCGAGAATAAAATATTTATTTATTTATTTATTGAGAAGCTTCAGTCGTTAGTGGACTGCATGTGTCCAGCAATCAGTCTCCCTGTACGGTTAAGTTTGATGTAGAAAGTATCCGTTCTGCCATCTCAGAAAATAAACCGTCAGCGATTCTTGGCTCTAACGGAATACCACCCATTTTATTAAAATGTTGCAAAGAACTTCAGATACTTCCCTTAAAATTGCTCACACTCTCCATGGAGAAAGGCCAATACCCTTCGGGTTGAAACAATCTTTCACCATAGCACACCACCAAGTCGGCCCTTTACAGGAAGCCAACAACCGACGACCCATAGCTCAGCCATACCTAATCTCACGCTTGATGGGAATTCGGAAAAGCGGGTACTCATAGACATCCGATATGCAGGAAAGCACGTTACCAGTTCACAAACTTGGTTGCTATGCTCCCGAACTTGCGGAATCTGCCAGCTTGCTGTTCATACGTTGTCCCCAGCGCGACTGTTTCAGATCAAGCGGTAATAATACGTGACCTAGGTGTGCGAAAGGGTAACCCATAAAAGCGTATGCATAAGGTTAAAGCGTACGTTGTAAGCACTTCATAATTTGCTTGGCTGGTATCCTACCTAACTTGGCGCACACAGGCTGTCAAAACTGTGCAAAATGGATTTAATCCTGTCACATTTTGTAGTGGGAGCGTACAAGGAAACGTGCACAGTCCGACCCTGTGTTGGTTTTTTGTGAACGATCTCTGCAACAGTCTACGAAATGGCAGTCTCTTCCTCGTCGGCTACAATTTAAAGACCGTCTGCGTCTGACCTTAAGTGCAAGGATTTCCACACTGGCGAAAGCTGCGAAGTTCTGAAGACTTTAGCGTCATGGTGCCAGCAGTAGCAAATGAAAGCTTTTGCTGCTATTTAGAGCGTCCTGACAAACTAAGGCTTCATACTTGATTGTACATTGACGTTAAATGGCATGCTTATTCCACTTAAACATTTGGCTGATGGTTTAGGTATACGGTGTTCATCGGGCCTCAAATTCTTACTTAATGTGCAATATCAATTTGCAAGGGCACCAAAACACATAGGCCCTTCGTAAGCACAGTCGTGGCATGACTAACACTTTAGCTGAGTCATGTTAGCCACACCTAAATTATTGCACTTTCATCTGCATAAGTTGGCGGAAGTCAGAACACCTACCGCGTGAAAAGACTAAGCAGCGTTGTACCAAAAGATTAACCTTACAAAACCTACCGCTTAGTTACCTACAGAAGTGTGGCCACTTTAAACTCCAGCCTTTATGGTTGGGACGCGTTGACTTACTCCTACGCTTCTTACATAAGTTAATACATTAAATGTTGCAGTGACATACCTGATATGACACCGAGAAGAGGATCTGCAGTAAACCTCAGAAACAGGTGTTGCACTATTTCAGCGCTACCAGCGCGGAAGCAGCTAAGTCCACGTTTCTTCTTAGTTGTTTCCGTAAATAACTAAAATATCCCATCACGGACAAATGAGATTCACAATCCGCAGGCTTTCCAGAAGGAGGTACAAAACTTTATATGCAAAGATAGTATAACACGCTTTTTAACTTTGCGATTAGGCTGTTCAGCTTTTTGTAACTGGCTAAGTTGTAGCATAGACAACGCCTTGGACTACTCTACAACGGTAGGTTACAATCCTTTTAGCCGCGTGACATATAAGCAACTTGGGCATACAACTTGGGCATACCACTGAGGCCTCAATCAGCCCGGTCGCCCCAGAGCCGCTACTTATCTGCGTTGATTGTCAATCTACCATTTGCTTCTAAGCTGCTCATTCCTAAGTTAAGCTACTTGTCCCCACCGTGTCTAAGGCAGCCATTATGATAATCCTGCCGGGATTTGTTTCTTGCTAACTAGACACATTCGCGTCATAACATTATCGACACATTGTTATCAATTTTTGTCCAACGTTTCGACTCTGCTTAGAAGAGCCCTATTCCTGTCCAACTGCCTTAAGAGCTCCATATCGCGGACTTCCCTGCTTCTGCATTTCAAATTGCTCGTATCGTCACCTTACTCCATATTTACTGGCTTTATAACCTTCGCCCTACAGCTCTTTGTGCTTAACCTCAGCTTTTAAACCTCTAGTTTATCCTAAGCCTGACGGTATTTTTATATAAACGACTTGTGCCCGCAACCATTAGGACAGCACTAGTACTGTCTGGATACTCCAAAGCCTACTGAGCGCCTCTCTCCGACTGGTCCCATTAGCGCTAATGCCTTTCTGCAGCCCACCTGAGTGACTTCCTATTATCACATTGCCTTTCCTCTGCAATTTACTCACTCCCATAGCCCTAATAATGGCCCTTACCCTGCCCCAATCAGCTAGTGCGCGAAATTGTGTCCTACACAACCTCTAGCCGTCTAGACACCACCGGATAAAAGTATCATATCTATTCTTCCTTGCCGACACTTAACTAAGGTTTATGTAGCTGATCATTACATTTAGCTTAATGGTAATAACATACATTACCATAAGTTCTCCTTATCGATCTACACCATTAGTTAAACCTAGTGCACATCTCTTTAATCGATTAGAATAGTTACTCTATAATACCCAAACTATTCTTGATAGATGGTCAACATCCCAGAGGCTTAATTCCGACGTCACATACCGCACTCGTTACATCAAATAGACGCACTAAAACTGGACGACAAAGTGACCATTAGTGGCGCCACAGTTCCCGGAATCAAGCATTTGCTCCCCACTTTGTCCTATTTTGGCCTCATCTACGTAGTTTTATCTGCATCATACGTATACAAAGCACCAATGAAAACACTATAAGGTAGGCCTTCTGAAACTCCTGATCTTTTCTTTAACCGCTTTTGCTACCACAAATTACTTCTGTAGATGTCATTTTGCGAAAACAAACTTTAACCATGCCACGAAGGCGCATTTGTCACACCGTCTAGCTGGAAAGCCAGAACACTCTAACAGGTTTTTCGACTAAGCTTAAGCGTCAATGCATAATTTTTGCTTTTAAATGCCTCCAAATCCTGCCATGTTTTATGCGTATTGGTGGGTGGATAACAAGATTATACATTTTACCTACTTTACTAAGCTCGGCATGTACTCCTATACATTCACTTCCCTGATAAACTGAAAAAGCTCTCGCTAGAATAACCTCCAGTGTTCTAACTGGTTTGTCATCCGCTATTTCAAGTACTGGGCATCCCCTCTGCGCACTCCTAACATCGGCCTAACCAAATGTAAACGTCCTGAGCAAGAAGATGTGTACCACTAGTGCAGGCCTCTAAACCACCGCCCAAAGCTTTCATGCCTCAAAATAAAGCAACACCTCTCGCCCAGGAAAGCTAACCTAAATATCGGTACAACTGTCTTGAGAGGCGACGACTACGCCCACACTTCCTTTAACAGACAATTTGCCTAATGGCATATATGCCGGATCCAAGGCTTATCTGCTTCAATTAGCAACCGCATCTAGGCGCTGCGCTTCAGTTTAGTGGTAACCGTTTACCTTTACCCATCAGTGAACACGGTACTACTGCGCATTTATTTACAGTTCCGATACCATATAAGCCGTACTCTATTCCAACCGTAAAAGCTGTCGACCCTTACCAGTACTTCTTTTGAAAGCCCGCCGTATATCAATGCAAATCCTACCTATTTTGCAGTCCGGATAGCCAGACTCATATCTTGAGCTTCAACCGTAGCATTTACACTCTTTTCACATCCAAGTGTTTGAGAAACTGCTCCCTCTGAACTGCTAATTATTCCGTTGCCTAAAGGAGCGGTGCATAGGTACAGCCCTAAGTCTTCGCTGGTCCCCTACAATATTTTCCTAACTTGCCAGCGGGATTTCTTCATGTTCAACATAAGCTTTCTAATATCCAGCTTACTGCATGCTGCCCCTAGTCACTGCTTAACCAAATGACGCAAAAATACTTCGTTCAACTGTAATAGCAATGCTGTAGCCCCAGCAGCATTACAAGCTAGGCGAGCGCATACTTATGTTTGATTCTGAGCTTCATCTGGACCTCATCAATAGTTCTTGCCTCAATATACCTACAGGACAGTTAAATGTCAAGTTGGTTGTTCCGCTTGCATAATCACTTGTCTCCACTTCATTACATCAGTATTTCCAGTACTGCCTCCCAACTACTTCGGCGCGTTCGGCTTCGAATTGTGTGTCTATCCACAACCTTTTAGATCTGACTGCTAGGGTGTTCCAGAAGCTGTAGAACAGGTTGCAGACGTCGATATCGGAAGGTTATTTTACTGAAAGCATACACCAAGTTCATAGTAACTATCGTTGTAACGGAGCTGCAATTTTGCTGAGGAGCCTCCAGGCTGAAAGCCCTTCAATGTGCATTCACAGCCGAACTAGGATAGGTACATCACAACGATACTATCCATCCTTCCTAGCTAACGGCTGTTGAATCGCCGTCGTTTTTAACTTTACTATATACCACAAGGAAATGTATTTAACCAGGTGTGCTAAACGGACACTGTCAGAGACATAACCTTCAGTCACAGGTATCTAGCTGTACAGTGTATCTTTACTTGGCCTAAGTTCCCCAGTATTTATCTTTGCTGAACTTGCACCAATCAATACTGGAAAAGCTTGTTGCAAACAGCATAACCAACCAGATCCTGTCCTATAGCCGTTTAGGTTAAATAAACCTCCACTATATTGCATGGCATCAGACTAGTAAGAAGGCCAGCCACAAGCCATAGGAACGCCCAACTTGGCTAGCCAATGATTCAGAATATTTTGACTACCACTATACCTTGGTTTGGGCAGCTATGATAAAGTAAGCGCCTACGTGGCTCCGGAAAGCACATGTGGCAGACATCATAGTGGTTGAACAGCTATCTTTTACCTTCCGCATATTTGCTACCACTGCTGGCTTATATTACCATTAGTCCGCTTTTCTGAAGTAATGGAACAGCTCCTGTTAGCTAAATCTCTGGTGTGATCGATGGTCTATTGCCAAAGCCACCTCCAACATCATCGAGTTGACCTAAATTGGAAAGTCCTGCGACAGCTTTACATAACAGGGGAGAGGAACATCAAAAATGTCAAAGAATGTCGCTATAATTTGTCCTAACCTTCAAGGCAGAAATATCCTTCGCGTTTGAAATCTAGCGCACATAACCATGGTCAATGTTGCGTCACACTTACAAGCGGCAGTGAACTGTACGCTCCGTAGTAAATAGCCTATTTTTCTGATACTAATTTGCCCCTTCATTGCTACGTACCTCTGATGTGTGCCGCCAGATACACCCCTACGTCTGTGGGTATATACAAAGTGTACGAAGTCGTAAATAGCTCCTTATCTATCTTGAAAATATGTAGCGATGACAGCCTGACATATGCTGACTGAAAGACGTGCCAACCTGACTAATGCATACAGACTAATCCTGGGTAATTCCGCAGCAACAATGGCCATCAGCCAGCGTTATTAAAGTTGGTGGTTTCTAGCTTAACAGTGTTTGGCTACGCCCAGTGTCCACCAGAGCCCTTAAGATGAGACTATCCGTCCTATGACAAATTACACAACTCCGAAAATTCTTGAGTGCTAATACTGTGCTTTTAAGGCTTCTTAGAGTTCGAGAGCGATTTTCGTTTACTTTTCATTTATTTTTGCGTACGCTAAGAAAAGATGATTTTCGACAAGCACATCGCACATACTAAGTGTTGGTGTTCTTGTTACCTTGCACCTTTTACGATACATAACAATATTTGGAAGAGATAACGCGAATGCATATACCATTTTCATTCTCTTTTACGCTGTTTGCTAATTAAAGGAATGCACCATTTTCAACATGGAAAAATAAGGGCGCTACACACAGTCACCAAATAGGTTGCAAGAGTGAGGATCGCTCAGTTACTTTTCTTGCATAACAGCATGCACTGAAGGTTTTTCAAGTCCAACGCTTTTATTATATTCTGTAATTAAGCAAAAAATGGATTTTTACTTTCCTCTATTAGATCAGCTTGGTGGTGCTCAGGGTCACCTATTAAGAGGAAGTATTAAAAAACCTTTATTAGTTTACAATGTTTACTAACACTCCTTGGCTTTACTAAGTCTACTCTTGGTGGCATATTTAATCATTTAATTTACTGGCTTGGAACATCGTTTTAACCTTAATTTACTACCTCTGTATACATCACTTTATTTTCTCTCATGGGCGTGTAATAAATCAGGATGGTTGAATGTGCAGATATACTCCGCTGTTAGTCAACGTACTTACTTACTTACAGGTTGGCTTAAGGGCTCTGGCCAGTTTTATAATGTAATCTCTATAATAACTCTCCTGTGTTTTACTTGCAAAGGATAACCCCACCGCGGCAAGGAAATCGATTGCTGAAGTACGCGCAAACCGCTACGTAAATTCCGGCGTTGTTATACCTTAAACGCTCAAAATCTGGTAACACATGCTCTAGCATTTAGGATGTACCACTCCTAATATTTCTTTTATTCAAGCAGGAGCACGGAAGTATTGTAGAAAATGACCCGCTTCCTTGCTGGCAAAGGGTTCAAGAAACGTCAAAAATACACGTGTTTCTTTATCTTACAGAAGACGGATTTGTGAGCACTTGGCAGAAAATAATCTACTTTGTGCGAAATGGCATGGACTTTATTGAAATAACTCGTGTCCCACTAACCAGCTGTGCTTTTCAGATGTGAGTACTCGTGGCCCTGATGACGGGATTCCGGTGGAGGTGCGCGTTTTCCACGTTGATTAGGTTTATGACCCAGTAAATTACTGGATCCTTCTTGTAAAATTGACATGGTTTGGATTACGTTCCAAGTTTCTCTCTTAAGTGCCGAGCATCCTACGGGGGGAAACGGTTAGAGTTAGAATCGTAGAAGTGAATCCTCGTTTGGGCAACGCCTACAGTTTGAATTCTTAAGGATGGGTACTAAGTTCGCTGTCGTTACAAATGTTTATGAAATAAAGGGCTCTACTTCTTGAAGACCCTTGCTATAAATTATCAGATAAGTTACAGCTGGTCATCAGGGTCAATTAAACAACATCGACTAAAGGTATCATCAGTAAGATTT
The DNA here is from genome assembly GCA_944474145.2 of Dicrocoelium dendriticum. Taxonomy (NCBI): domain Eukaryota; kingdom Metazoa; phylum Platyhelminthes; class Trematoda; order Plagiorchiida; family Dicrocoeliidae; genus Dicrocoelium; species Dicrocoelium dendriticum. The sequence goes on along the minus strand of OX104059.1, from coordinate 60,101,360 downwards.
ACTGGTCAAGCAATGTGATTTATTTTCAAATGCCAACTATTGACCATAGTAGAGACCGGGATTGCGTTGCATACTTCCGCATGGTCTTTTTATTGCCCACTCACCAACCACGTTCGTGCTTTAGCAGTCGTCATGGTGAGCCAATTTTAGCCCTTGACGCAATGTTCTTACAATGCCAACGAAGCGCGACAATAATCGTTTCGCCGAGGAAGGGCCCGGATTAACACCAAGCTAGAAATTTCCCAACAATTTAAAACAGAGATTAGGCCACGTCCGTAGCACTGGGTTTAGGCTTGGTCATTTAGTCACCTGGTTGAGGCATACATGGAAACTATGCAAAATATGGCAACTAAGATGGTTGAAGATCAACGCGGAAAGTCGTATGAAGACTGTCCATATAGTTTGGGTTGTTTTCCCTCGAGCGGCGTAGACTGAAAGGCGAATTGCTGGCAACGTTTAAGATTTTGTTAGGACACAGGGCCAGCAATCCAACTGCATTGTTTGAGTTAGCCACTTCGGATTATTTGTGTATGCATCGTTTGTCGATCGAAAATAGATGGCTATAGTAGACCTCAGGGCGAAGCTTTCAATGTATCACGTGGTTAGCAGCTGGTAGAAGTTATCTCGTGAGTTAGTGGGTTACAAAACTGTAACAGACGTCAAAGCATGTTTGTATAAGCGATAGTGGCATAATTTTCAGGAATTACTGTAACCTTAACCAAATATAGTAGCATTGATAATTGACGTTGACGCATGATAATGCAAGAATTGCTCTTTTCTTTGCAACACTTTATACCGCAGCAGCAAAGAAAGGCGCTTAAAATACAAATTGCCGTCGGCTTTGGCTCGCTTACCGATACAAGAAGCTGGACGCTAGTTAGGTGGATGCTTGTCTTGTCTTTGGATCTTTACTGGACGTTCCACTTATGCCAAATAATAAAGTTTCTATACTACCCCGCTTTATAGATACTGTAATTCTTTTACACGCATTTAAATGTAATATTTTATATAAGCCTACTTTAAACAGCCTCTTTTTACCTTCACCACTTCGTTTACCTAATAGCGACTAAGAATTTTACACTGCTGCCCACTACCTCGGAATTACTTGAACTCAGTTAGCCACCACATTTTTACAGACTTTTACCACGCAGAATAATTAAGTAAACATTGTTGTCGTTGATGCCATACGCGCCCGTGGAGTCCTGCTTAGTAAAGTGCAATCAGGTACAAAGCATAGTTGCGATGATGAGCTGCGGGCTTTAAAAACTGACAACTATTTTGTTAGGTGAGCGATAGTGGTACACGTTTATCGAAAAAGTGTTCAATATACTGCATGCCAAGGTATACGTCAAAGGACCATCGAGTCCGCTACTGAAGCGATTGTGAATACGGGCTGTTGTTCATCAGGACAACGGGTTTCTGCGTTTTCAAATGTTTGGGTTTTATTGGGGTAATTTTTTGCGAAAGGTGTTTATTATGTGGCCCGGAACCCCAAAAAGCTAAAAACTGTAACGCACCATGCTTAATTGCAAAGCTGTATAAAAATGGAAAAGTTAAAATATAACGGTACGCAAGTGGTTAAAAAGGAACAGAATGTACAACCTCGCTTGGGGTTGGCCGAGCTATGTCTCCATAAAATGAACGAAGTGGCGGCATGTATGATAAATTTTCCAAAATATGCGAGTGTCGATGTATAGCATATGGTTTGTAAGTAGTGATTAGTTTGCAGTAGAGGTTACCTGTGGAAGTCCTAAACATGTGATCAAAATGGTGACCAAAATAATTATTAATTGTTGGCTAATTGACTGCGTGTGTGCAAACATGTCTCCTGCGCTTAAATTATATATATATAACCTAAACGAGTGTAAATGTGTGGAGAATCCCTGTTCCCCCTAACAGCTCTTAAGGTCCGGAGTGAGTAACCATGGACTTCCATGGTCCCGTACCATTATTTCATGCAAAATGACAGCGCGAATCAAAATTATGTCATTTAGCACACCTAGCAGGAAAAGCATGATGATCAGAAGCAAACAGTTGCAGTCCCTACTATTAAACATAACATTCTTCTGCGTCCACAATTGTACACCCCAAAACCATTCGTAATTAAACACAATATTTCTTTCAGGCAACGCAACATTGAGGAAATCACTTTACTGATCCATTCTACATGTATTATGCATCAAGGTTGCAGGAGTACATAGGATTGCAGAGAGCAATAATTCACGTACGCATTACTGACTTGTGGACCTACCAATGTTCCTTACTACCTTCATTAACCTATAAATGCATACATATACACGCATATACGCACTATATATATATCGTACGTATATGCCTATATATGTATGCAACTATCCGTTAATGAATGTAGTAAGGAAAAATGGCATGTTCGTAAGTAAGAAATGCATACGTGTATTAGTTTTGTGTGCAAATCCATATGCTCCTTCATGTTTGATGCATAATACATGCGAAATGGGAGGTTGGAGACAAATCGGCAAAGATATGTTGCCTAAAATAAAAGTTGTGCTTGATTACAAGTGGTTTTGTGGTATACAATTGTGGACGAGGAGGAATGTTATATTTACTAGTGGGGAATGCTGGTGTTTGTTATTGTAATCATCATACATTTTTTATTAAGTGTGCTAAATGGAATGCTGTTGATTCACGCGAGATGATTTCTCTTGAAGTCCTGATACGTAAGCATCGAAGTCCAAGCTTACTAATTTTTGAGCTTAAGGGGTTTTTGGGGAACTTGGGTTCTATAAACATTTAAAATCGTTTAGTAAACGTTGTCTCGGGAAGGTTGACGGAGTTAAGCTGTTGTAGGCGGTGAAGCAGTTAACATGGTCTTCGCTAAATGTTAACGTGCTTGATGAATAAGACATAGTGTTCTGTGTTCATTAATCTTTACTGAAGATGCCGCCGGTTTTACACCACTTATTAGTGCCGCATCGTAAGTATAAATCAACCGGCTGCTGGGCGTACTAGGTAGGAAGTGAATGTTTGGAGCAACGGATTGGCAGTAGAAAGGGAACCAATGCACATGACGACGTTGTACTAAGGTACGCCCTACATGTACGGTGGGGTATGGTTATCAGACTGGCAGGGGGACGCTCAAACCATATGCAAATATTCTCGTCTTTGTGGGGAGCGTTGCGCACGCTCGGCACCCAGCAGGCGAGAATACTGAAAAATGGTTCATCATGTATTATTACAGTAAGGATTGAGGGCGCTACGAGGCAAACATGCCAAGGCTCAGTAAATAGGGAACAAGGTTTACGCAGAATCTAGGGCTACTGTGGCATGTTCACCGTTAAAAGTGACTGCTTAAGGTGAACTTACCACGTTCTTAATGGCTGATCATGCTGTTCGCATTGCATGCAGCTTTTCGTCACATGTCAAGATGTATGCATTGGCTCATTGTATGAAGGTTACGGAACCGCCCACTGAACCTTGTGAGCTTGTAGTCCGCCTATAGGAATGTGCGGACTTTGCACGTTGCCTATGCGATTTGAAACGACAAGGCACAGTGACAGTGGGGCCTTGTAAAAAGCCGTTGCTCCGTTCTCTAAGGGATGTAAAATGTAGACGAAAGTGGCAAGCGAAGGAAGGCCGGATCTGTTGCTGTGACAGGAGACGACTAATGCACGCACGTCACAGGTTGACCCCGGGCAATAATGGGGACGGCAGGCTGCGGCGCTTGTGTACCATGTTGCTTAACAAGAGAACCTCATTGAAAACCGATGTTACCTTTGGCTCGCATTCACTAACGCCTGATTTATAGGTAGCAGTCTGCGGGAGGAGGGCCAGAGGCAGGGATAACCTAGACGTTGTGAGCGGCGCATATTTACTTTGGCTACGGAAGGGCCGCCACCATTGAAACGCAACTTTACCTTTGTACATGTATCACTGATGAAGGCTCAAGTGGTGCGAATACGTAGGAAAATCGACAGTGGCAGGGTTGATTTTGACGGCGGCGCATGTTATTTAGGCTGTGAAAGGGCTGTCATTCATGAAGTGAAAGGATACCTGTAACTAGGTTTCACAGCTGCGTCGTATTACGTTGGCTGTAGTCTGAGGAGACGCAGCGACAGCGGTAAGTAGGATAACGATGGGCGGCGCGTATCATTGTGACGCTGACGGAGAAGGGACCTTGGAAAGTTAATGGTACCTGTGCCTATGATTCAACGATGCATAAAATGCGGGTGGCAGTACGTGGGAGTAGGCGCAGTGGCTGAGTTAATCATTAGGGCAAGCGGAGGCGCATGTCACTTGGGCTCTGAAAGTGACGTGATCATTGCAATCCAATGGTACCTGTGGCTAAGAATCAATGATGCGTCACTTGCCGATGGCAGTATAAGGGAAGAGGCGCAGTGCCGCTGATATATGATAAGGTGCCAGCGGATAAGCAACGGTGGATATAAATGGTTCTAGACATTGGGAAACCGGATGCCATAAAGGTGACGAAAGTTTGAGCCATTCAGAAATGTTCACTACTAGTTGATTGAGCGTGTGTACAGCTCGGAACCCAGCAAGGGTGCACACTGAGAAATGGTTTCGTCAACCTCATAAGAAGCGCTTGGGACAGGCTGAACTCAATGTAAACTGGACATGGGAAAAAGAACTGCTTAGGCAATACATATATGTAATATGGCTTAAATGAAATGTTACAAGCAAACATTTTGCGTGTAAAATACGCGGTGGTGTTTAGGCGCATTACGTTCCGCATCAGTCGGCAAGCGTCGTGACGGTCTGAGAAATCATGCATTCGAAGGGATTATGCGCGTTCTAAAAGCCACGTGTGCACGCATAATACACAAACCGAAAGTGCGACGAAGTGGGTATGCTGTGTCCCATGGTACTTGGAGGCGGACCGTTAGTGCCGGACCAATGAAGTGGGCACCCCAAATAGACAGGGGTGCTGAAAGCTAGGTTTCTTGGAGGCTGCACAATAGTGTTGCAACACCCATATAGGCGGCACGCATACAAAGTATTGCAAAAAGCCACGGGTGAACAGCCGGGACACGTACCGGTGGTGCTAAGGAGTATATGTGCGTCCGTAAAGGTTTCGTGGAGGCTGAAGGGTAATCGCGGATAGCCCATATAGGCAGCACGGATAGACATCAGCTCTAAAGGCCACTTGTTGAGACAATATACCTACCGGAGGCGCAACGGAGTATATTGTCGAGGGCAAAGGTTTCGTGGAGGCTGAGCAATGGTGTCGTAACATCCATGTAGGCGGCACGTCTACACAGTAGTTCTAAAATCCACAGGTGAACAGCCCATACACTTACCGGAGGTGCAGAGGAGTAGGTAGCGGCAGGGAAGGTTACGTGGAGGCTGACCAGTATTGGCGGATCAATGATATACACAGCCTGTATGAAGGGCAAGTCTCAAAGCTACATGTGGACAGACGATACATGTACCGGAGGTGCAACTGACTAGTTAGCGGGGACAGAGGTTACGTGGAGGCGGACAACTATTACCGAAACACCTTTAGGCACAAGTATTTCAAACGAACTGCATACACCGATTGTGTGGAACACGGAAGACTGTTAACAGGAACCCAGTGAACCGACCCCCACCGCCTTGAATGATTCCCACTGCAGCATCACAAGTTATTTCCGCAACTGAGTCCCCGGAGATGCGCAACCGTTAACTAGGACATACCCGGCACCATGAAATCAACAACACCGTGAGTCATTGATCCTACTATCGGACCGACAGTGGGCGCCAAGTAACTCTTGGCATCTTCCTGTAGCTGGCCACCGGTGAACTCAACCAAAGCCAAACCCGAAGCGGGGGTCTTATTCCTCTCGAGCAAGTTATCGTTTGGCCACCCCTCATCTTGGTCAATGCACACGCAGTGTGAACAACCAAGGCTCGTCGCGGGAGTCAATAGCCGGGCATGCGCAACACGTGGCTCAGCCATCGCAGCAAGGTGCGTGAAATGACGATGCAGAGCGGTTCAGTTCCCTTGCTGTGCCAGAAGCAACGCGTCGAACATGCTCGCTGCACACCCCGTATTCCCAGCAGATGTGAGGCACACTGGGAAGACACCGATGGTCGAACGTAGCAAGCCTCTTTATATATCCTTATCTAGGGGCCAGCTTTCTCAACCGTCGATTTCCGCCAACCATTCTTGCCATCCACCAAGCTTTATGCGTCTGTCTATCACACTGTGTGCAAGTCCAACTGCGGCGACCGTCACAGTTAGCGCGATCCACTGTCGGTACATGGGTGCTAGGACGGTCAGTCATGTCTTTTGCACCATCAACCACCACCTCAAAGAGCGGCCGGGTGGACTGACTACCTTTCACAAGGTGTTGCTTGAGGCCGTTCCATGCAGGCCAGTCGATCTCTGAACGGGTGTTGCAAGAGACAGTACAGGTGTTTAAACTTTATCCACATGACGTATGCAGTCTGTGTACAGGCTGTACGGTAGGTACAATCCATCTGCGAATGTGTATCGTTCACGCGTATTGATCGTAAGGGAAGTCCCAACGGAAATGTTTACGCGGCAACACTCAATTTGCCGTCATTTGAAGCCCTAAAGAAACGCAACGTTACGCACTTCAAATTTAGCTTCCCAGCTGCAGTGCATTTGTGTGCATGTCGGCTCACCGTGGTATCTTGTACAAGTTTGCTGGAACCATGGCTTGCATACGTCTCAACTTATGCAATACACTTGCTTGCAGCTCCCGTAGTCATCATCCTCTTGCTGACCCAGAGCGCAAACCGCATCTTCACCAGCCTTTGGCCTCCTTTTGCGCCATGTGTTTGTGCGGTCACGTGCTGAAGTTCTTCTTCACAGGTTACGGAATTTCAATTGCCGCGATATCATGCTAGGACAGAGAACCTCCACCATAAGGGGTATCAAAGTGACTCACGTTTGTGATGCCTTCAGCGCCTGTCAATACCCCTCGAAACACCAGGACTGGAACGATAGAAAAATCCCTTCAGTGTTACTTCTTGAGCGCATAGTTGAGCCAGAAAACGGTAAGGTGTTAGAGGGCTGATAACTCTAAAACGAAAGATCCGAAATACACCCTGACCAAACAATTACTGCTACCTTCACCGCACGAGCAGACCACACCGTGTAGATCACGTGAAGTAAGAAAGAAGTGGAAAGAAGACGGAAGATAAAGGGGAATGCAAGTCATTTAAATGAAGGACAACACCAATACGTGAAGCGAATGACAGAACACGAACAAAAGGTTGGAAAATGGATATGGTCAGGAGAAGCGAAAGGCTTTGCGTTGCCACGCAAGAGCGCCTAACTGACGATCGAAACCCTTAAATGTAGCCTCACTGACTACACTTTTGGGAAGCAAGTTTCAGCGCTCGATAACCCTACGTGATAATCGAGTTTCAGCGCTAATCCCGTCAGAATGCGGCTTGGGTAGATTCATGGGATGACCAAGAAGACAAATCAACCTAGCAGGGCTAAATAGCCAGGTCAAGTCCGGTCCAACCTTCCCTGTCAAATTACTTAGCAGGGCTTCACAAATAGGTCGACAGTTAAGGCCCTGGAAGAACGGCATATTAATCACAGCATTCTGAATCCCCTACTAGCGGCGTCCTTCCAGTTGTCACCGGAACGCAAAGACGATGAATGGACGACGCATGGGTCTAACTGGTTGGAGGCAAGGGGAGTTCGACCACACCGAGTAGGTAGCACTGCGGGAAAGTTGCTCCTATACGAAGGACGGAACACAGCCGAATGAATGGACAGTAGCCACAAAGTAGACCAGTCCCAGGGTCTGTCCAGGGCATGCTGTATGGCCTTAGCTCCCCCAGAAACCTTCACGACGTTCCATAGCTTAAGGTTCTCAGCAAACAATAGGGATGATACCCACGTTTTCCCGGGAGACCGTTTACCTAGATGGAGAAGAGCGTCGGTCCACTCCCTGTGGGACACAGCTTGCCTAAAGAATAGGCTGCGATCCACACGTAAACACTAGTTTCCTACCTGCAACAGCGCAGATACCCAATGAACGGGCGCCGCCAGATACGGCACCAGTCAGCACGACTGGCCTATAATTGGCTCACACACTCCTGTCGTCATGTTTGAAGATAGGATAGGTGACAGCCTCCTTCCATTCAGAATGTACAGCTGTAAAGTGACTTCCGAACCACCACCGTCAGCCGTGCTACGGCATGGCATGGGCTTTGATGCATTGTATCCGGAACTGCCTGGGAAACCGTGCCTTCGAAGTACGTGCCCACGGAGTGCTGTCTCCTCGTTTCCTTAGCCGCACACGTGTCCCACAGGGGTCTGTTCTCTGAACCCACCTCTTACTAGCCAGCATTGATGACGTCACACCGCAAATGCAGTCTTCCCAGCTGCTATATGCGGTAGATGGGAAACTGTGGCGCGCAACTAACAATCCCGACGAAGCCCACACACCTCAGACAGACCTGACAGGGTACATCAGTGGGACATAGAATACAACCTACCATTTAGAGCTTCGACACGGCCCGTCCATTATACCCGACATTTTGCTTTCTCTCCTATATATTACCTGAAAGCGTCTATCCACCAGATCACTTCAGCCGAAATAGACTTGGGTATCATTACCCGGACCTGTCATTCCGTATCCGCTTATTGCGGGAAAGTAGCTGCTGCTGCTACCCGCATAGCAGCATTGCAGAAATGAACCTTCGGTCAAGCGGAACCTAGTAATTTCCGCCTCCTCCTCAAAGCTTCTTTTTCACCCCAATTTCAGTTCGGCAATCAGGCTAGCTTCGCCTGGCTGTTGAACGACGAACGTATGCTCCATGAATCACGACGTGCATCTACGAAACTAATTTGACGTCTTAAGGATTTTGATCATCCACAAGCGGTTCACTGCCTGCGCATGTACGCCCTTAAGTATACACATCTATGGAGCGATGTGCTCCTGGTATTTATGATCCTATCCAAACCCGAACATCCCTGTCGCCAAGTAATCACACAGCACTAATCCCGCTCCCATCTACTTGGCCAACCGATGAGGCTCACACATCAGCACGGTCGCCTGAACGGCAGAGGACAGCACTTCTCTTTACGCATCAGCAGACCGTGGGATGCTTCTCCTGCTGATGCAGCCACTGTGACCGACTTAACGTCCGGCTGCACTGTCATTTGGCGGCGTTAACCGGCGATAATCTTAGTAATAACTACCTTCCACTTGTTGGTAGCTGTTTCGGAGGGAGTGTCGGGAAGCCAAGCATTGAGTGGACGTGCATTCTGTTTCAATGCCCCATAATCTAGCTGGCGATACCGCTGACCCGCGAGTCCAACCGGCTACAACGTTGCTTGGAATTTCCTTAGAAACTTCGGGAAATATGTTTTCGTATGGGACATGTGAAGTTTCAGCAATGCAATGCACTCCATGTAAAGTAACGCTTACATCGTGCAGCTGTGTAAGCGGAAGCAACATACACCTCGGAAGGACATTGATAGCGGATTGACTATGGCCATTAAGTAAGCAAGGACGTATCAATTTCCCGAAGGAAATCCATGACCTGCCTACTTACCGATTGTAAGCGTTTTCCATGGGCAAAACTTCATGAAGAAAAATGAAATTGTGTTCTTTTGCAACTCTAAGGAAATGTAAGGTTACGTTCCTAAAATGTAACTTACCTGCAGCAGTGCGTACAGGTGTATGCGGCACAAGTTTGATGAAACCAGCAGCCGCATACGTCGCAAATTATCCAATCAATACGTTCGGAGGTCCCCGAGGCGTCATCCTCCTACTCACACAGAGCGCAAACCGCGCTGTCCGTATCTTCAGCAGCGGTCTCCCTGCTTGCACGCCAAGTATATGTGCGGGGTAACCAGCCGATTTTCTCCTTATCGGGGTACGGAATTTCAAATCCCGTGACATCATGCTGGTACCCCACCTCCACCACACGGGCTATGGAAGGTGACTTTCGATTGTGGCGCGGACGGTCATTGCAATTAACGTGCAAAACACCAGCCCCTGCCACCACAAACGGGAGCGCTCCGCCAACGTGCGTTTCCAAAGTATTTCTGCTGGTCAAAGAACCCTTGCCCGTCCACACCAGGGTAGCGGCATCGGAGGAAGCCGCGTCCACAGCTTGGATGATAGACGGGACCCCCAGGATAACCGTTGCAAATGTTCAACCTTGGATGAGCGGGCGAACACCCCCCGCATTACTGTGAGTAGTCATCAGCTCACACATGCATGCCCTTACGGCCATTGTGCGGTAAAACTCCTCAGTGCCCATACTTAATACATACGCCTCCAAGTCAGGAAACATATCCAGAGTGAGGCGAATTTTGGCGGTCCAGTCAAGCACTCCATCGCTACGGCCTCGCATCCGCGCCACCGTCACGGTTCCTTCCCTGTCCTCCGCAAGGACCGACGCCGCTACACTTCCAGCTGACAGCACCCAATGGCAATCACGAAGCACCACCTTCTCGTCGTACGCGTATAAGCTTCCCACGAGTATAATGTGAGCACATGGAATGCGTCACTGACGATTAACTCGACATCCGCATGGGCAGCCATTCTCAAAGACCACACGGTGCTTGCGCAGGCGCTCGCCATCCAGCATCCAATACCCGTCGTCTGGATTCACACTAAAAATTTGAAATGGAAGACGGTGCCGCAAGTACTGCTGCCGGGCTTATGACGACATCCTCCTCAAAATCAGTCGCGCACGGCTTACACCCTGCAAACATCGCACATACCAAGCAGATCTCCCTCAAGCAATGTTTCCCACTCCTCCAAAATGCCAGTGGAACGCTGCACTATCACTTGAAACAGGTGCAGTATGGCTGACAGCTCACACAAAGTGTCTTTCAAATGCTTATTTTCATCCTCAAAGCGCTTTGTGCGGGCACACCCGAATAATAACGCGTGGTCCATCGAATGCGCCGCCCAGCTAAGCCGCCATGGGATCCACGTGCGACAGAGGTATTGGAAGCACGCCGCGCTGCGCACCGACGTACCTTCCTTAATCCGATGATAATGTGCGCAATGGTGGGTGCACAACAACGAGCGCAGCATGTTGAACAGAGCCGTCTTATCCTCCTTGTTACAGAATGGAAGGTGTGAACAACGCCGCCGCATATCCTGCATGATGTGTATCAGGCAGTATAAGACGTTGCCAGTGGGATACGCACTGCGAAACTTATTTACTTGCGCAGAGCACTTGTCCATCACCAACGTTCGAGCACCGGCAACCCCGGGGGCAAACTTCAACCTACCTCTCACTGCCACTTCGTAAGTAGCCTCCGTCTCATTTGGCAGAGGCGCATAAAAGCAGCTCATACCAAGGCCTTTAATGTCCACAAGCATGCCATACCATAGGATGTAACCTCCGTACTTGATCTGCTATGTGGAGTGCGCTAAACTGACCTCACCGTATTGGCCCAACAACTCCAGCATACTCGTGGGTTGGAAAAACAGTTACCGAATCTCATTTCCCTCATGCATAATTTTAAGATAACCATTTCTTCGCACAAGCTGCATACCCTCTTCCACTTCCGTGACACAAGCGTTCCGAGGATGTAGCCGTACGTCATACAACTCGTGCCTTGTTAAACGAATGTTATATTGCTGGCGAACAAATGCAAGCATCTCCTGCGTCCAACGAAATGTTATCATTAAGTTAAGCACCACGCGTTCCTGATCCTCTGTTGGCCTCCGATTTTTCGTATACAGCCAAGGCTTCCCCACTTGAAAACTGTGCGAAAGCCACAGACACGCGTTTCCATCCTCGCGCCATTCGCCCTTAAACGTCGCTGGAAAGCGCGCAGGGCAGCTGTGACAGCGGTACCTGTAATAAACGATTCATCAGGCAGATGCGATGCACTTACCGCTTTCCAGCAACTGCTGCGCTTGCTAGGCTCGCATACAAACAGAATATACCGGTACGGGCATCCTTCTGGTAGCACCTGTCAAGTCTCCCACTGGTACGCCTTCGCAGTTACAACGTTCCGACGAATAAACGATGTTGCCGTTTCCATCTAAAACACTTTCTTATTATCATTCATCGATTCAAAGTCCAGATAAGGACCCTTGAGTATACGTCGGAATACAAACGAGTCATCCACCATAGCTGTTACACTTGAAGCAAGAAATTGAGTAAACACCGTAACGCATTTAACCGCTTAGTATATTGATTCCAAATCCAACTCAGCATTTCAACAAACACCCTAAATAAATAAAAAAACATTTACATGCGTCCGATGGCTCGAAATTTGTAACCAACCACCTCCAACCGTGTGTACCGAAATCGACCTGTCGAAAGATCATTGATCGCAAGTGGCGGATCCGGCGCTCCGATACGACACAGGTGTTATACTAAGCAGCGGGGCAAAAAGAGAAGACCTTTCTATTGGTGAACTTCCGTTATATAAGCTAAGATGGGTTAAACGAAATTGACCAGGGTGAGTAAAATGAAACCAGGAGTAAGATTCGTTTGCATCGAATTTTGCCGTTGGGGTACGCGTAAATCAGAAAACTACGAAAATTGGCTTTCAAGGGTTGAATAGGGGCTTAAGCAGTTTCAGGTGTTAATCTGCGCAATCCTCAGACAATATTAGACGGAATATTTAGGTGGGCAATAAACACGAGTTGGAATACACACAGTACAAAGTAAATAGCATTAACCGCGATATAGTGACATTATCTTTGCCTCGAAGTTAAGTACAATTTCACATGGAAATGACGATATGTCCACTAAAATTAAGGCAGCACAAATCCATCGGGCGCTAGTCAACACGTTGAACGCAGCATGAACAAAGATGTGAATGGAAGGTTCCCACAGGCAAGGTGGGTAGTGCGGTGCGCCAAATCGACGCCTGCCAAATGGAAGTTCTAAAGTGACCACCTCAATGAATTCAGGCAAAAGATAAACCGTTTACTAGTATACCTTAGTAACGTGGTGGGTGAAAATCTTGCTAGAGTTGTCCAGAAAATGAGCCACATCAAACTGTGTTGCGCAGAAGTGGGCCTTCTAGGGTTCAAAAGCATTCAAGCAATACCAAGCAAATCCAGTCCAAATAGAAACGTTTTACCAGCGGTTCCCACCGGCGACATGGGTAAAGTATTGGTAGCGGGCTTTTGCCAGGTGTATGAGAAACGAGATAATTATTACATTAGTGTATAAATTGCAACACAGGATTCGTACAAAACCAGACATAAAAGAAATATTTCAAAAAATGGGCTAAATTTTCAGCGGCTCTTTAGCTCAACGGGACAGAGTTGAGTTGAACTAGTTTCCGGGGCGCAAAGGGTTCTAGATAAGTTATATATATATATATATATATATATATATATATATATATAATTTGATGCAACTTCCTTGGGTGGAAGTAGATAATGACGCATGCAACCAAATCATTAATACAAAATAATGTGCGCACACAGGACTCTCGAGATGTCGCCCGTTTAATACCGCTTAGTATTCCGAGTGTGGTTATTAAATATAGTGCTGCATACATGTCTGTTTGAATGGAACTGAAGTAACGTAACTATGATACGGCGACTAGGTCACAAAAAGGCTGAGAGTGTGGTACGTCCATGCCAAAGTGGTACGGCCGCTCTTACTGCATAAATATAACTTTTTACTATTTGTCAGACAGAAAGCAACAAAAGATGATATAAAAACAACTATGGGTGGAATTAATCAAAGGTAAAGTTAAGCTAAACAGGTAAGAATCGGAAGTAGTAGATATGGAGTAGCAGCTTTCAGCAAAGTAAGTAAATAGGGAAGCCAGATTTTTAAAGTAATTGGCTGAAGTTGTTAGTATATGAACCCTATCGTGAGAATTTCTAAGGCGACATAAACTTACAGGGTATGTTAGTCCGATAAAGCTAGTGGGTCCGTACACTCTTTGGTTTATCAGCTGAGACCAAAGAGGTAGTAAACTTAAGGGTTGCACGAAAATAATAAGAGCCAGTGATAAGGGATGTTGTGTTACCAGTGTAAAAGAGCCCCATGGAAGCAGACGCAACCATCAACTTGACATTAAGCCTTTCTATAAATTAGCATTCTTCATAATATTTTATGCAGCCGACTGCCTGGCTGTACTAGGTTTTCGTTGGTTCGGATGATTCAACTCGTTCTATGTTTACAAAATGTCGTTCAGTGTATCGCTGACCAGACTGAGGCACTCCTTCGAATAGGAAAGTGAACATTTCTTAATTCACTAGCTAAAATCGTACCCAACAAATGTCGTTACTGGTAAATGCACAATGAAGAACATACGCTGTGCCTGTATACTCCTAAAATATGTTTAGCGCGAAGGCTGTCCCATCTTCCTGCAATTTCAAGAAGCCGCAAGAGACAACCATTTTCTTACAAATTTTGTGTATATTAACACAACCACTAACTTCAACAAGCAAATTGTCCTCGATGGAACTCACCTACAAAGTGAAGTCCATAAAAGCCCATCATCCCTAACAGGTTCGGCGAGGACCATCTTCAAGACAAATAGCGGCCACACAGATGCCAGCTGTCAATTTGACAGCCCTAACTGGCTAGTCCTCAAAATCTGTCCTTAAGTAGACGCAGCCATACTCGGCTTGATTACGAATGCGCCATCAGAAATTAGGCTGCAGCCAAGGCGCATTGTTCCTTAAGGTACTACGAAACCCATTCACCTAAGCTCCACAACATCTCGTCCTACATATCTTCGGATAAACCCAGCGTCCCACAAACAGCGTACCCAAGATTATTATATGATTCAACAGAATACATTTCACGGTTTCGGCCTTAGCGCCCCAAGAAAACGCCTCAACCATACATGGCAGCATGGCACAGACCTTTTAGAGCGTCACAATGGGTGGTTTGGGACACTTAAACAGCACCTACCTAAACAAATGCAATCTTTAAGTAGAATGGTGGTACGGTAAAACTAAGCCGCAACCACATTTTATCAACTCACTAGGAGGGACCGCAGCCCTCGAACTAAGACCTAGTCTGCCAGCGACGCAACCAAGCCATTAGTCACCCTGTTTACTGTAAATTCCATCGAGGAATCCCGTACAAAATTTACATTCGGTCTAATATAGTGCAAAGCAGGAAGCAATGTCATTGCAAGACACATGCTTTGCCATGAACAAGCGGTAAAGGCAGCTGCATATCAAGTAAAAAGCAACCGTGGATATTTCTGTGCAACCAAGACTAATCCAAGCCCGGATTACAGTGCAATGCTGGCTTTACGCAGACCAAATTACATGCCAATACCAGACCCATCATGCATCCAAGCCACCACCTCCACGTGCCTAATTAACCCCTCTACGGTACATCTCAAACGTCGGATCTGCGGATCTACATGCTCATCCCTCTTTCGCAACAGTCTACACACCGAGG
Organism: Dicrocoelium dendriticum; assembly: GCA_944474145.2. NCBI lineage: Eukaryota > Metazoa > Platyhelminthes > Trematoda > Plagiorchiida > Dicrocoeliidae > Dicrocoelium > Dicrocoelium dendriticum. Next base: position 60,086,024 of record OX104059.1, on the reverse strand, counting down.
CAAACACGCAACTCAAACCTCAGTTCACACCCACAAAACCGTAACCATTTTTATAGAATCCGGAAACAGTCCCGTCAATGCTAAACCACCTCAACTTTACCCAGCTTCAGCAAGCCTACTGCCCGTTTTTAGGCTTCTGCGGAAAAGCACTTAATAGACCTATAGACTCTACTGCTCCTCTCATGTCATGCACCACTACTGCATTCCGCCTTAATACATTCAGCCAACCTTCGGATGAAAGTTCTTGTAATCTCTTAAATTCTCGCTTCCTAAAGCATGAAATATATTTTCTCCGCTGTTTTGCCTATCCCCTCACACCCAAATAGTCCTTATCCAAGAAAGAGTGTACCTCCATCCACGTAAAGTGTTGTTTGCGTCCTCCGTAAGCGATTTGAAAGAGTGCCGCAATAGAAAACGGATGACCTGGAAAAAGAGCATGGAAAAAGCAGACTCAGGCTTAGCATCCGTCAGACCGGGTCGCGTTCCAAGGTAAGGATCATGCGGTTCGGCCTGACAGTGGTTAGAAACGTTGGAGGCGGTGACAAGCAATGCGTCTCATTGGAGATAGTTCCGTATAACCGCGTTATGCATAAACTCATGTCTCTTCAATCATAAAACTGCAGTACGCAAAAGACCCGAAAGGCGGAGTTTTAGAGGGTTGCCTGTACCGGGAGCCCAAAGAGCGATTTGAGAAGACGGATAGAGTTGCAGGGAAACTTTTATTGGTCCAGTAAAAGATCCCCTGTTATCTAGCTATAAAAGAACGACACCGTGGACGCTCTAGCTAGGGGAACGGAGCATGCACAGCACACAGGTCAGTTGCGAATTGCAACCGAAACGAGCGCCAAGCATAAAATGGCGATGAGCAAGTCAAGCATTCGAACCCAGCAACCAGTTCAACAAACCACACCGGTTGCCGAAGAGTAAAATGAAATAATTTTAGTTAGAATTTTACACAGGCAAACCGGGGAATCTCCAGACTGCTACACAACCCTCTCCCAGAAGGGACTGTGTAAGCGATCCTTCGATCTACGTGAGGACTGTCCGTCGCGGGCCAGCCTTCTGCGAGACCAGGTTGTGAAACCTGATGCAGCTGCTGGGGGAGAACCATGCAATCGGACCCTAGCGGGCTCCCACCCGTGTCCTCCCTACGGTGTCGAAACGGTAAAAAGCTGTTTGTAGGGGGAACAGTTAGTAAAGTTCACGTATGCGGTTGAGTCGGAAGGTTTTTCCACTTCCAGTTGAGGTGAAGGGATCCAGCGAAAAGTGAAACCGAGGAGCAACCAAGCGGCGGTGTATATGGAAAGCAAAATGAAAAAGCAGCATAAATGTATAGCCATACACAAAAGAGGGCAAAACGAAACACGTGAAAAGCTGTTTTTGGATTTCCAAAAGATTTCGCTCTTTTTTGTAATTTCATAACGTTTTGATCTTTTCTGTAGATTTTCAAAGATGTTTGGTAAGAGCAGAAAATTTCGACGGTACTTTCTACGTAAAATAGTAAGTGCTAACAAAGTCTGAAAAACGAACTGGAGGCTTGAGGTTCCTACCGCGTCGATCGATAGTAGGGCGAGTAAGAGTGCTGTCGGTTGAGGTTGTCGGTTCTACTGAAGCGGACCTACTCGTCTGAGGTTGCGGTGCGAGCTGTGATACCACAGGCTGTGAAGGTGCTTTTTGCACCGAGGAGTCAGACTTATCGAGAAAGGCTGGCTTGAGTCGATCGATGTTGATCGTCTCAGTCTTACCATTGTAGTCAATGGTAAACGTCTTGTCGCTTCTGCGTACGACACAGTACGGACCAGAATAGGGAGGTTGAAGTGGGCGGCGTACGCTGTCAGTGCGTACGAACACGTGTGTGCAAGTGGTTAAGCGTTCGTCCACGTTGGTACGCAAGCTCTGTGCTCTGGGTTGCATAGGCTGAAGCTGTCGCATGTGATGAGATGGGCGAGCTGCGCAGTCGCCATAGTCAAAGGTTGTTGGTGCTTTTGGTGAGACGAGTTCACCAGGTAAGCGTTGTGTGCATCCAAAGACTAGCGACGATGGAGAGGCGTGCAGTCCGCTTTAATCGTGTTTCTTATGCCTAGGAGAACGAGCGGAAGTGCTTCGTGCTAGGATGTGCTAGAATGGGCGCAGAGTGACGCTTTGAGTTTCCGGTGGAACCTTTCTACCATTCCATTAGCTGCGGGATGGTATGCAGTGGTTCGGTGATGTTGGCAACCAAGCACGTCGAGCAGTTAGCTGAAGGAGCCGTCAAAGTGCGACCCTCTGTCAGTGATAACTACGCTTGGGCAACCGAATTGAGCTACCCAGCGTTCTAGAAAAGCTTGCGCAACTGTCTCAGATGAGCAGTTAACCATCGGAATCGCCTCTGGCCAACGGGTGAATCGGTCAACACAAGTGAGTAGGTACACGTAGCCTTTGCATGGAGGCAAAGATCCAACCAGGTCGACATGGACGTGTGCAAAACGAGCGTCAGGAGCGGGAGAGACGCCAAGTGGGCTTTTGGTGTGTCTGTAGACCTTGACGCGCTGACATTCTAAGCATGCGCGTGCCCAAAGGCGGCCATCGCGATTGACGTTGGGCCATATGAAGCGTTCATTTACGAGCTTCTGCGAAGCACGTATGCCGGGATGAGATAGGTTGTGTAAAGCATTGAAAACTAGTCGACGCATTGAAGTAGGAACTACGGGTCAGGGAGAATTTTGTGAAACGTCACAAAGAACGGTCCCCTCAGATGAAGCTAGTGGAACTTCGCGTAGTTTCAACGAGGTGTTGCGTCGTAGCTTGTAGATGTCAGGATCAGCTTGTTGGGCAGCAGCCATAGCGGCTAGATCAATGTTGGTGCCCGGCGATAAGCTGATCTGCTGAATGCGTGAAAGTGCATCCGCGACGGGATTGAGAGTACCTGAGACATGTCGTACATCTGTCGTTAACTGAGAAAAGTAGTCTAGGTGTCTAGTTTCCCACGGAGAACACTTGTCTGTTGCGCCATTGATTGCGTAGATCAATGGCTTGTGGTCAGTGAATACTGTAAAATTTCGACCTTCGAGATAATGACGGAAATGTCGGATACGTAGGTAGATTGCTAACAGTTCCCTACCGAAGGTGCTGTAACGCCATTCGGCAGGTTGTAAGCGTTTCGAGAAGAAACCTAGAGGTATCCAACGATGGTCGATGAGTTGTTGAATAACTGCACCGACAGCAGTGTCGGATGTGTCAGTCGTCAGAGAGAGTGGTGCAGATGTGTCTGGATGGGCGAGAAGCGCCATGTTGGAGATGGCGTCTTTGAGCTTCTCAACAGACAGTCTAGCGTCATCTGCAAAATGAAAAGACCGTTGTTTACCGCGGAGCAAGTCAGTCATTGGTTGAACAATGCTCGCGCAGTTAGGTATAAAGCGTCTATAATAGTTGATCAGGCCAACCAATCGGCGGAACTGTTTGAAGGAACTGGGAGCAGGATAGTCCTTCAGTGACTGGATTTTGTCTGGCAGAGCTTCAATACCAGAGGCGGATATGCGGTGGCCAAGAAAGTCGATGGAATTTTGGCCAAGCTCGCATTTATCGGGGTTGACAGTAACCCCATGCTGGGTTAAGCGTTGGAAGAGAGCGTCAAGGTGATGAAGATGTTCGTCATTAGAAGAGCTGGCGATAAGAATCTCATCTAGATAATGATAAACGCCTTCGAGTCCTCGCGTTACCTCATGAATGAAACGCTGAAAAGTTTGGGCAGCGTTGCTGAGGCCGAAAATCATTCTGAGGTACTCGAATAGGCCGAATGGTGTCATGACTGCTGTTTTAGCAATGTCGTCTGGCGCCACAGGTATCTGATGGTAAGCGCGAACTAAGTCGATTTTGTTGAAGATAGACATGCCAGCAAGAGCTGAGGTCAAGTCGTGCATGTGCGGAATAGGGAGTTTATCCGGCACGGTAACTTTGTTAAGTGCCCTGTAGTCACCACAGGGGCGCCAGTCACCGGATTTCTTCGGCACCATGTGTAATGGTGCTGCCAATGGACTTGTGGACGGGCGGATTATTCCCAGTTCGAGCATTTGCTCGAATTCCGCCTTATCAGCCTTGAGCTTGTCCGGGGCTAGTCTGCGAGGGCGGGCCGAAACAGGTGGGCCCTTAGTGCAAATATGATGCATGACGCTTGACGTCACCGGAGGCAAGTCGTTCAGGGCACGAACGACTTTAGGGTGCTTGCTGAAAACTTCTATAAAAGGCTGTGAAGCTTGAGGTAGGACACGAATGGGAGTGATAGCAGACATGTTGGCGCTAGCCCCGATAACACTGAGTTGTGTCCTAGAGTCGATAAGCTTCTTCCTTTTAGCATCGACGGTGAGGTCGAAGCGTTAAAGAAACTCTATGCCTACGATGGCGAAAGGCACGGCATCGATTATGCAAGGCCAGCGAAAGGATCGCCGGAGACCTAAATTGAGCTTTAACGGCTTTTCGCCGAAAGTTGCGATTGGTGTGTCATTGGCGGCACGCAGCTTGGTCGGCGTTAGTGAGACGAACTCATGTGGGCCACGGGTATAAAGCTAACTTCGGCTCCAGTGTCGACTAGAAACTCGGTGCCGGAAGTTAAATCCCTAACGCGGATGAGGCGACTTTGGCGTTGGCCGGTCGCGTCCGTCGCCGTTACGGACCGGTCGAGAAGTTTTCCCTGCTGCTCGGCGAAGCTGCAATGTTTGACACATTTACGAGCTGCGGTACCAAAGCGCTGATGGTACTAACAGATAGCATGTCTGTTGCTAGACATAGGACGTTTGCAGGGCGATTTTGAGTGGTTTTGATGACGACGGTTCATTGAAAGCTGTCGAACTTGGCGACTAGATGTCGCAACTTGTGTTTGCAGGGCTGCTATAGTTGAACGTAAGCCAGTGATAGAAGTGCCCTGGGACGTGACGGCATTCATCTTGCTGGCGTCGGCTTGTGGCTGTGATCGTTCAATAACTCGATCCGCTAAATCTGCTAATTGAGTGAGCGAAACGGAGCTCACTGTAGCGAGAATCGCTTGTCTGTTTTCCGGTAACCGCTGTAGCCATAGTTCGCGAAGTAATGTCTCATCCATGGTTGAGAAACCAAGGAGTTGCTGCATCACTCGTAGCAGGGTTCAGGGCAGTTTGTCGCCTAGCCGTAGATCCTTGAAAAGCTGCTGCAGGCGAACTTCCTCAGAGGGCATAACACGCTTAATCGTGGCCTCCTTGAGAACCTCATAGCGGTTATCGGTCTGAGAAATGATGACGTCACGAACCTGCATTGATATCTCCTTGTGGCGATAGGACAGAAGCTTGCAATACATCGCGTAGTCGGAAGTGATTCTGTGGTTGTAATACTAGCCTCATGAAGAGCAAACCACAAAAGAGGATCCATGTCCCAAAAAAGGTGGTACAGAGAGAGATATAACGCTTAGTAGAGACTCTACGTTATGGTCTACAGATTCCATAGGTTAAAAAATAATGACGCAATAAATAGGCTACCAAAAGCAAAAATAACCCGAAAAATATGCAAAATAAAAGGAACGAGCTCACCAGAGAAACGTTCCAAATATCCGGCGCTGAGGTTGATCCGGATTCGGGGTCACCAATTTAGAGGGTTGCCTGTACCGGGAGCCCAAAGAGCGATTTGAGAAGACGGATATAGTTGCAGGGAAACTTTTATTGGTCCAGTAAAAGATCCCCTGTTATCTAGCTATAAAAGAACGACACCGTGGACGCTCTAGCTAGGGGAACGGAGGATGCGCAGCACACAGGTCAGTTGCGAATTGCAACCGAAACGAGCGCCAAGCATAAAATGGCGATGAGCAAGTCAAGCATTCGAACCCAGCAATCAGTTCAACAAACCACACCGGTTGCCGAAGAGTAAAATGAAATAATTTTAGTTAGAATTTTACACAGGCAAACCGGGGAATCTCCAGACTGCCACAGAGTTCAAAACGTTAAAAGCGTTTGCTTCTCAGGGTGTATTTCCATTCCCTCTATTATTTCGCTATGGTACTGCTGACAAATCAGCTGCAATGCTTATATACAAATATATATATATGTGTGTATATGTATATACTATTACTTTGGGTTTACCCTGGATATGATTTTTGTGGATACAGCCGTCTGTCAGATATTTCGCCACTCTCTGGAAGCTGGACGACTCCCGGTTGCTTGGAAACTGGGGACCGTCAAACCTATATACAAGGGAGGGGATCGTCAAGATCCTGCAAACTATCGACCTATCTGCCTAACGTCTGTGCTGTGCAAGTGAATGGAAAGGATTCTCAAGCGCGCCCTGCAGCTTCACTTCGAGAATCTTAACATCATCTCCTGTGCCCAGCATGGCTTTCGGCGGGCACGCTCATGTACCTCGAACTTGCTTGTTGCTAGGGAAAACTGGGCGAAGTCGTTAGACGCTGGGAAACGGTTGGATGTGGTTTTCGTAGACTTCAGCAAGGCGTTTGACAAGGTCCCCCATGAAAGGCTCCTTCTTAAACTCCGAGGTACCGGTGTCTCTGGGAATGTCCTTTCCTGGATCGCTGATTTCTTGAATGGCCGGACCATGCGAGTCAAGGTGAATGAAGCCTACTCCACTCCTGTGCTGATGACTAGCGGTGTTCCGCAAGGGTCAGTACTTGGTCCAGAACTGTTCAAGATATTCATCAATGATCTCCCATCGGAGCTTCAGATGGATTGCCTGGTTTACGCCGATGATATGAAGCTGTGGATGGAGGTAACCTGTCTTGAGGATGCTGACAGATTGCAGGCAGCATTGGACAATCTACACGACTGGTCAGTCAACTGGCAATTGCCCATAAATTGTGAAAAATGCTCAGTTCTCCCTATAGGCGCCCTCGAACCGTTCGGGATATACCATATTGGTGGGGTGTTACTCAGAACCACCATTCTTGAAAAAGATCTCGGTGTGCTTGTCTCACATGATTTACGGACCTCAGAAGACACACTACGGAGGGTTGCCTCTGCCACCAGGATGTCCCATGCCATTCGGAGAGCCTTTTCGAGACTGACTCCGGAAATTTTCAGAATCCTGTTTACTTCTCATGTGCGCCCGATCCTTGAATACGGACTACCCGCCATCTGTCCTCTTACCAGGTTCGAGTGTAACATGATTGAGAAGGTACAGCGGCGTGCCTCGAAATCCATACTGGAGTTAAGGGACTTGCCTTACCCTCATCGACTACAGCGGATGCACCTGTTCTCCCTGGAAAATCGCCGACGTAGAGGTGATCTAATTTTTACTAGGCGAATTCTGATGGGGGAAATGGGGACGGAGCTACAAGCGTTCTTTCAAGTCAACACTAATAGTTCCACTCGGGGGCACAACTGGAAACTATATAAACCCAGAAGACTCAGAGTTCGCTCCACTTTCGCTCTATCAACCCGCATTGTCAATGAATGGAACGACTTGCCGAAACATGTGGTCGACGCACAGTCGGAGGAATGTTTCAAGCGATTTTTGGATTCTCACTTGATGAGTAAGCTGGGACCCTGCTTTTTCCAATGTAGCTGTTACGGCCCCTTGTGGAATACCGTCTCGTAGCGACTCACGGCATCCACGCAATGATCGGGAAGTGAAGGAGCTGACAAAGGACTTTCCTTCTGCTCTCTACAATCCAATGATCCAATGATCCAATGAAGCGAAAGCCACATAAGGCCCCTCGGTATTCGCAACGTAGTGTGTTAGGCTACAGTGATAGGGAACTCCGAATCCGGATGTCGTCAACCAAAATTGTAGCAGAGTTTAAAGCGCGGTAGCACCCCTCCAATCAATAAGTAGTGTTAGCGACGTAAGAAGTACAACATACTTATAATTTATATAAAGATGTCATCTGATTATTTTGTATAACCTAAAAAGAAACTAGTGTGTTACTTTTACCATGCTCGTTGTTATTCCGAACCCTAGGTCATCTTATTCACGATTACAAAGTGCGGTTTAGTAACCGCGCTGAGTATTGATTTGTGCTGCTAGTAGCCGATGCGTAGCCGGTCCGCGGGTGTCACGGTAACACCTTGACATGTAAGAGGTCGATCGGTTTTGCTTCCTGTTATCATTACCCTCATATTCCTCTCCGGCACTCTTCCTTTCCTCTTCCGTGCTTCCTTAGCTGCTTCCTTTACATCGGCCTCTTACTACGCGGCTCGAGCGTACAGCCGTCTACGAGGTACTTATTTTGCATTGCAGCTTGTCACACTACTTGGACACGGAAGAGCTCAGAACGCCGGACCGGAGGAATATTACAGATGGAAAGGTAAAAGATATCGCTTTGATCAGTGACCAATGTAGACGACTTCATTCAATCCGGTCACTTCGAAGGTATCCTGTGGCATGCCTTCTTAACAGTTCAAGTCTAGACTTATTAAATAGCAGAAGAAATGAGAAAGATACGTTTAATGACCTTGCATCTGACGAAGTATTGTTAAGATAATGACATATTGACGCCAAGATTAAATCACTATGTGCACCATTTTACTTAGAACAGAGCAGCTTAGAGAAATTTATGAATTTGATGCATGAGCAAGTTGAAATCGGATTGCAAGACGAAGAAGTAACACACGATTTAAAACTTCTAAATACTTTTGTTAATGAAATACCAAAAAGAAAAAGTAACGAGTATACTACATTTACGTTTCTGCTTAAATAGTATCGGGTGATTATCTGTGTTTGGACTTCAAGGGAAGATATTATCGGATGGTACTCATCCGAATGTCAAAAGATATAGACAAAACTGGAATCGATGAAACCCTTTACACAATTCCCAAAAAGGTTCGCCTACAGTCGGGTTCATCAGTAAGCTGCTATATTTTTATTTCGCCGCTGGTCTTTAAATATATTGCAGAAACCGTTTTAGACTTTTTATCGCTTCGAGGATTGCAGGATAATGAATATGACCTAGCCTTCTGTTTTGGATTTCCTGTTGAACTTGTTTCATTATCTCAAGCTTACCTACTTGGTTGGACAAAGGAATTTTCATGTGAAGCTGTTGTGGGTCAGGACGTTTGCAATTTGTTCCAAAAGAACCTGAATGCATTGGTATGGTAAACTGGATTTCTACCCATTTTTAAGGATCTGAAGGTGAAGGTAAAGGCGATTTTTAACGACACAGTTGGTGTGCTGGCTGCCTGTGCACTGAGAGATGCGGAATGTCGTATTGGTATTATTGTCAGTGAGTCGAGTTTTAACGTATTATAGCGCCAATATTATAAATTCCGCTTAGTGTTGCAGAACGTGTAGCTTGAAATTAAAAATTTTTGCTGCATATGTCCTCACTATATATGTATATATATGTATAATTTAGAAGTAGTTCAAGAACAACGCGCAAGCAAACTGTGGCATAAATGGAAGAAAAATAATGACAATAAGACAGGGGTGTTTTCGTGTTCCACACCAATTTTCGGTTTTTTACGTTTTTCTATTTAATGCCAGTTATTAGACCAGCCAGAAGAACAACACCAGCTTTACTAATGTCTGCTTTAGCACATAACATCTAATGATGGCAACAACTACGTTTCAGTTTTGCGTGGTTTCCAGTATGGCGGGCAGACCGGTAAGAATAAGGAAAGCTGTTAGGTCAACATTTTAGGCTTCGGTTCCGCTTTATTTCTTACGCACGGCGTCATTTCTTCTAGCTGCTTCTAGGAAGAGCAAATATTGCTTGACGGAAAGCTAATGGGTTACCACAAGTAGCCAAGCTAACGCATGCGGTGCAGGAGAATGACATTGTGGAGGCGAGCACTGTTCACTTGAAGCACTTAGTCACATACTAATATATTGTTTACGTAAAGTTGCTTACACAAGTAAGCAACACTGCAGATAACAACTGTCAAAATATGACAATGCTTTTATGTATTCTACACAAACAGTTCATGAGTAACTGTCGTAAACTAAGACGGCACATATTGAATCAATTTAAATTGGTCCACTCTGTTGGAGTCTGACATCCCAATGCTTCCATACTTGTCTAAAATAGAGGAAACTGTAGGTTTTTACAACATTTTGCATGGCTTTATTTCAAACATTACCGCTAGCCGTGACAAAGCTTCATAGACTAAGTGAGGAAGTAAACTTAGCCTACAAACGTAAACAGTACTTATTAGTACGAACACGTCTGCCTATCATTTTTGGAGCCACATTATACAACTGGTTGGGTGCGTGCGCAAGCCGTAATTGAATGCTTAGTTCGCATAGTAGTTCTAAATGTTTTGACTGCTTGTACAAACTCACTTACATATTCGAGACCGTCTGCATAATCCTTGTTCGCATACCTGTATTCAACGAGAGGTTTAACGCAGAATTTATAGCCATATTGTTCTGCTCATTGGAGAATTTTACCTTCAAAATATAATAAAAAAATTTAAATATTTAATTTAATTTAATTTATTATTTAAATATTATCTTAGGAAAAACTAATAGTGAAAACAAACAAAGACGAAAACCTGTACCATGCCACGTTTTTATCTGACATAGGACTATATAGTTTCATAAATTTCATAGGTTTTCGCAGAACGAGTAAGCTTTGCTTTTCAATGATTCCGCCTCAAACTTTTACGTCGGTGTCCTGCTGCTTTTGGCAGTTTTCAACTGTTTTAAATTGTGACCCGGTAGTAGTGTGGGTCACAGGTATCAAGCTTCTTGGTTATAGGGATCTGGCTACCTGGAAGAAAGGGACTAGTGTGCAAGTAAATGGCCGATGTTTGCTGTATTATTGCTTTGTACGTGAGGGCATAGACCTTGCAGTACGCGAGCAGAAAAGTGTCAGACAGCAGGACAGATCGGTACAGTTAAATAATAGCTACGTAAGAGGAGTGCCGCTAGCTAGTATGTCAAAAGTAGTGACCCTATCAGGTAGCTTAACGAATGGCCTAAGTGCTTTTTACCATGAAAGGCCATCAAGACAAGAACAAAGCATCTAGCCGTCCGTAGAAATTAGGAGTCACGATTAAAATTTACACATAATAATGTGCCTCGATGGGGAATTGAACCCCAATCCACGAATTTCCGGTCCGCTGCACCTAATCGTCAGCCCTCGGTAGCTCAGTGGTAGAGCAGCGGACCGAAAATTCTTGAACCGGCGTTTGATTCCCCGTCGAGGCACATTATTGTGTGTGAATTTTAATCGTGACTTCTACTTTCTACGAACTTTACACTACTCACAAACATTCACAATTCATCTAGCCGTCGCTTGAAGATCTATGTATTATGTACTGAAGATGTCTGTATTATGTGCGTGGAACCAGAAGACTAAATCATCAGGGGAGACGGAGAGCAAAATAATGCATTTGCTTGATCAACTATTATAATACATACTACCGGTTAATTATGCTAAAGTAACTTGGTTAGCTCAGCCAACATCCGCCTTAAGGTATTGGCCAACTAATTTGAATAACAAAGCCATTAGTTGAGATAAAGGATTTACAACCGTTGGACAGCAATGACTGATCACTCATCGCACACGAGTCGCAGATACCGATACTTCATGCCAGTGGCTTAGCACACCCGACATCAGAAGCGAAATCCGATTATCGGATTTCTCGCTGGTGCACAATTTCTTCATGGTAGCTAAGGAGCAGTGACCTTTTGGTGGAAAACCTGATCCGTTGCGTTACAATGTTGTTTTCTGTATGGGCAGCGTCCGTGAGCCAATAATTTTATCACGTCTTGGAACACACAGTTGCACCGGTTGCTGAAATAAGGACTTTCCTAGCCACTCAGCTGGCAATACGGAAAAATTGCTTGTTAAGTCACCGAAAGGAAAATTCTGTAACCATGATGCCCTTACTTAATCGTGAAACTATTGCAAATATATAAACCGTCCTATATGCACTTTTAGGAACTCTCGCCTTCAGTAATGATTGAGAAACAACATAATATAACCAAAGGAAGTAGTCGCTTAGACCTGCTTACATGGTTCACTATTTGTCCTTAATGAGTGACAACTGTAGCTAAATGATTGAAGTCCGTAGCGTATGCCGCAGGTATAAAGAGAATCTATTCCTAAAAACAATTAAACTCATTCTGTAAGAACGCGAGATGCAGACGAAACAGTTTGCTGTAATAAACAACGATACTAGCTGCATCCGATCTGACCAACAAACCTCCAGCTCATCTACGCGCGCTCTTACGAAGGTAGCAAGACACGTGTTGCTTCGGTCTCTACTGATTATTTGACTTTTATTGTGGATATGTTCACTCCTTGCGCGCATATGTCTGCGGCTCCAAAGCGTCCCATCCCTAACAGAGGGTTATTATGGCATGATGTTAGCTCCTTGCCGATTAGTTTTCTGGCACTTCCATACTACTCATAACCAGTTCAGTAGTGTCTGCCTTTACTCTGCACAGAGACAGACTGTATTTACGAGCAATTAGAAAAGTTTTTGTACAACTCTATTGAACTAGGCGAAATCAAAAGCATTTAGTTATGAATCATCAGCAGTTGTGTCTGGTTCGTTAATCGTTCATCCTTGTTCGGTTAGGAATTTCTACTAGTGTCATTATCTTCGGGCACACAATGTCTTCTTTTGGCACTGTATGTGCATCGTTTCAAAAAAGCACAGGTTTTCGAAATATAATCGTCGATACGGGTTTTAAAACACTTCATAGCATCGGCCCCTATTAACCCTTCTGGTAGTGTATTCCATAAGTTCACGATTCTTCATTCGAGACAAAGCTGATGTGATACTTTGTTTATGTTGGGGATCCTGAGTTTGTAACGATGTTCTCGGGTGTTACAGGGTTCCCGCAGGTGAAATATTGGTCGCAGTATGGGGAAGTGATTTAAGTATAGTACTCGATGTGTCATAATAAGATTAATTCTTACTCGGCGATAGGATAGTGTGTAGAGTCCGAGCCTTTCACAACGTTTTTTATACGGAAGCTTTTGTAGACTCGGTATCATACTAGTTGTGATATGCTGTACTTTCGCCAGCTTTTCAGTTTCCCATTGGGTTATCGGATGGGAAGCTGGGGCACCGTATTAAAGGATTGGTCTAATGAGCGAGGTGAATGGACGAGGGACGGTTTCTTCGGACCGTGTGAAGAAACTGCGTCTTAATGCCTACAACATACGAAATCTTGCACGATACAATTTCTCTATATCCCCTAGTGATCTCATATCACGTCGTAAGAGAACTCCTAAGTCTTTGAAAGATGTGTTGGGTTGGAGCAGCTGGCCGTCCAAAGTGTATGATCGAATGGCTGGACGTCTGGTGATACTAATGAACTCCATCTTGCTTGAGATAAGAAGGAATTGTATTTCAGTGGACCACGTTGACAGTCGCTCTAAGTCATGCTGGAGGAGAGTGCGGTCGTCCTGGTTCTCAATAATCCTCCAGCTTTTCAAATCATCTGCAAACAGGGCACATGGTGACTGGTGCTGCTGCGGAAGATCGTTGATATGAATAAGGAATAATCCTGGCCCAAGTGCAGTTCCTTGAGGCACGCCACTAGTCGATGGGAACCAGTCTGTCTGGTAGTCATTGACCTGTACTCTAAACTATCGTCCCACAACAAACTCGTGTAACCACATAAGTAACGTGCTACCGATTCCGTATATCCTCAGTTTACCAAGGAGTAGCTCGTGATTAGCTCTGTCAAACGCCTTTCTAAAGTCGATGTACACCACGTCAACATCCTTCCGTTCGTTGAGAACTCGTACCCACTGGCGGTTTGCGTACATCAAGTTGTTGATGCAGAATCGCCCTTTCGTAAAGCCCTGTTGCGCCGATGTCAACACGTCCATTGCTTCGAAGAAAGATAGCAGACAATTTTTCCAACATTCTCGAGCACTTTGGATAATGCTGAAGTCAAACAGATCGGTCTATAGTTCTCTATTTTACTGGGATCACCACCCTTGGGAAGCGGTCTCACTATCAAGCATTTCCAGTCGTTCGGGACAGATCCTTCAGAGAGTGCTTTATTGAATAAGTTTGTCACCGCTGGTGAGATGACAATCGATAGGGATTTGCGTATTAGTGGGTGAAGTCCGTCTGGTCCGGAGGGCTTTGTACCATCGAGGTTGACGAGTAGCTGATACACTCCGAGTGCATCACATTGTAAGCTGTTGAGCGAGACTGGCGCAACCTGTGCCGGTACTGAAACCTCCGGCGGTTTACTGAAAAATACAGTGAGGAAGTGCGTAGCTAAGGCGTCCGTGCGCTCCACGCTTGAAATGAGCTTCTTTCCGTCTAAGCTCTCTAAGACCGGTAGGTCGCCCCCACGTTTCCGTTGACGTTTCAAGTAGGCGAATATTCTTTTGGGTGCAGTTGTGGCCGACGATGCCAGCTCCTCGTCGAACTGCCGGCGGTTTTGATCTTTGCGGCGTTACATAAATTACGCTGTTTCTTGTACATGTTATAATCTTCATCACAACCCGAGCTGATGTATCTATCCCAAGGTTTGCGACGCCGTCGCGCTAACTGTCTACATCCCGTAACAAACCAATGCGGTTTGACAGGTCCGCTTTTTGAATACTTAAGAGGAACGAACGGAGTACAGATCCAGTTAAGCATTCCCTTCATTAATGACCAACTGGCCTCAAGTGACGCGTCCTGTGGTAGTGTCCAAGCAATCTGACTTGCAACTTGGACAATCCCGTTGAAGTCCGTTTTCCAGTAGTTGAATGTCGGCTTCCGTTGATGGTAACATGGTAACGACAGTTCTAAGCTTGCCACAATGGAGCATTGGTCACTGTTCGCCAGAAGTTCGATGACTCTGATCTCGTTCAACTTCTACTCGCAGTTCGCAAACATTAGGTCCAGACAAGCTGCCGAGTATGGAGTTTCGCGCGTCGGTTGGATGACATGTTGCGTTGCCCCGATTTCAATAGATATTTTAGCGAATTGAACCTCAACATTTTCGTGAACGGGAATAAGTCGAACTTCTGGCCAAATTATCTTAGGTAAATTTAGATCCCCATCAGTAAGAACTGAGGGCGGCTCATGTGCTTCTGTACATGTGGTTGCCAATCGCAACAACGGTTTAATGGGCTATGGTAGCTAACCCCCGCTATTAGTTCTGCGCGCCTGAGGCGGATTGTGCACCAAAATCGTTTGCATAAACTATCCTCGCTCCGATAGGTGCTGGTAAGTTTGCCAGATAGTGACGGTTTTATGTACAACAGAACACCACTGTGAGCCTTTGATTTTCGGTCGCATCGGAAACAAGAGTATCATGACAACACGACTCCTAGGGGTATGACATCGGAGTTCAGCCAAGTCTCTGTAAGATCTAAAACGTCCGGCCGCTTCGCGACAGCGAAGGGGCACAGTTTGTCACGTTTGTTCATTAGGCTGCACACGTTGGCGAATGCCACACCGCGTTTCTGGGAGGTACTGCAGGACGTGCCTGGAGGTTGAGCAACCGCTTGATACGGATTCGTACACCCTTCTTGATCACCCGAAAATTTACAGTTTCTAAGTCAATCTAAGCTTCCTCTGTACGACGTTTGAGCTCAATGACCGCAGTCTTCAAACGATCCCTGTCTTCGGGTTCCAAGTCTCGGCGGATGTGAAGTTTTATGCCTTTCAGCCTTGACAGAGGAGACAGTATGAGCTGCGGCATATTGGGATTCTCAGAGGTCGACATGACTGGTTAGTTTTCTGGCCAAGTCGGATTACTTGTTTAATCGCCACACTGTCTTCGCCCACATCCAAGAGTCTATCGATGAGCCCCTGGAGGAACTCAACCTCGTGATCATAACGTATCTGAGGGTTTTCATCTTTTGACTCCGGTACGCGGAAGATCCTGAGACTATGACGCCTCAACGAAATCAGGGATGAAACTGTGAGAGCAGAACTAGCGGCGCTTAACTGATTGGGTTGTTGTTTATCAGCAGGTGACATCTGAACTCGATTACATGGGCCCTTACGCTTTTGTGTGGTCCATGGATCCTCGGTGTTCAGAAGTTCACAGACAGGCTCGGAGAAATTCGTGGACCGATCAGTGAACCGGCATTTCGTAGCTTCCGAGTGTGAGTCTTTCATCGGTGGGGAACATTGAACCTGGGGCTCGGCCGGGGTCGAAGGTGCTGGTGGTGATGCAGATCGCGGAGTGATAATAGAAGGCGAGATGACAGAGGTACTTTCACGAGGACGTTTGATCCCACGTAGTGAACGGTATGTTTCTATCTGAAAGAGTGATTTTCCTGTAGCTGTTTGCGGTCTCTACGTATTCTGATGTCTTGTACCGCGACATTTATCACATATAACTTAAAAAATACGATGTCGGATGTCGAGCGATTTTCGACACACGTCGATTGATAAGCCAGTGCACGAAATATGGAACAAAAAATCACAGCCGAATCACCGAAGTGCATAAGCCTTATTTTCCACAACGTTCGAACGCGAACCACAAGTAGTTTGAGACGGCATCACAAGCTAGAGCAAATCCAAGATGGCGGACAGAGGTGGCAGTATAGCAAATCAATGAGATCTCTGGAAGAAGCCGAAGAATAGCCGCCAAATTTGCACCGCTTGGAAAATACGCCAAAGGAAGAACATTGGTGCAAAATTCACACAGCTAAATTGCTGATAACACAGTAATCTGAGGCAAAAGTAGTGTCCAGCACACGCTGATCCAAAAATCCGCGTTCGCTCAAAATCATCTTGACGGTTTGGAA
The DNA here is from genome assembly GCA_944474145.2 of Dicrocoelium dendriticum. Taxonomy (NCBI): domain Eukaryota; kingdom Metazoa; phylum Platyhelminthes; class Trematoda; order Plagiorchiida; family Dicrocoeliidae; genus Dicrocoelium; species Dicrocoelium dendriticum. Next base: position 60,069,403 of record OX104059.1, on the reverse strand, counting down.
TTCTCACAGTCCAAAATGGGTTCCTCTTCTAATTCATGCCACTTTTTCAACTCAATGGAACGTATTTGCCGCAAACCATCTTGCCGAGTAATGATAGACACTGGGTCTTACTTTTGACCACCACATAAGGCCCCTTTTACTTAAGAAGGCGTTTCCTATTCCCTGAGTCACAAGTGGGAGCGCGTTGCTGGTCTCCGTATTTCACCTTCGAACCGATCGGAAACGCATCATTTACCTCATCATTGTTAGTCTGTGACTTCTCCTTCCGCAACGCCTGAGTTGCCTTTAGCTTCCGGTTTGCCGCCTTCCTATTATCTTGTACTTCTTCAGGAGGTATTCGCTAGATACACAGATAGTCAAGACGCTCGATCCTACATCAAAGGGAAGTTGCTTACTTACTTGAGGCTTGTTTAGATGCTTCATGGGTCAGCAACCGCAGTAGCAAAACGTCCTCCCATTCTCCAGCGTTTGACACTAGTCACACTATATACCTTCTGTTCTTAAGCGCCGTCAAGCGGATGGTATGGGGTCATCATCGTCATCATTACACGTTAGCTGGAGGTGGAAAACACCTCAGCTACTATGCCACAATACAAAAGACAAGAAAAGGAAAACAAACAGTGACGCGCCCGCTGAGTCTCCAGTAACGGATGGACATCGTCCCGGACAGCCATCAGCTGGCTGCCGTAAAAGAGACTCGTATTATGCCTAACAATTGAGATCGTGATTGGAGGGGGATGCTAAGCAGGAAGGGGATAGACAAAAGAATTCACAACGCAAACGCCGTTGGAGCCGGCTCCAAACCATATCAGCGAGTGTCCAACCAAACGTGTTCACCGCCCTTAGGACCCCAGCCAGGCAGTCGGGATGCACCAACCGACGCCAACTTCGAAGTGCGTGTTTTCATTTCTTTCGACTAAGTCATCACTTGGCCTCCCCTCCTCCTCTTCCAACCGCACCCACAACGCGCAAACAATGCACGTCGCGGGAGTCGGTGTGCTGGCATACGCAACACGTGGTCCATCCATCGGAGCCTGGTGCGTGATATAATGGTGCTGAGCGGTTCAGTCGCTCTTCCTGCACCCAATACGCGACGTCGAACACGTTCATTGCTCACGCGGTGCTCCTGCCAGACATGAGCTAAGCTGCGAAGGCAGCGATGATCGAATATGATGAGCTCTTTATGTCTGTCGACCTGCTGGGACAGGTTACACAACCATATAGGAGAGTTGAACGGACGGCTGCATTGCAGACGCTGCCCTTCAGAACGAAGGTAATGCCACGTCTGCGCCACATGTGGCGCAGATTGGCAAAACATCTCGATCTTTTGCTGTACGGTTCGTAACCTCATCTTCAATCTCACAGGTGCTAATATAGATGCCCAGGTACTTGAATTTTGAACGACTACTAGCAGATCACCACCAAGCGTTAGCGCAGGGTTGGGTCCCTGCCAACCTTGGAGAAGTACTTTGCATTTCGATGGAGCAAAGCATAGCTCAAAACCGATTGACAGCCAGTGCTAATCAGTCCAGCGCTGTTTGGCATGTTTGGGAGCTGTCACAGATTAGAGTAATATCGCCCGCATATTCCAAGTCAAGAAGTGGCTCATTAGGAGGTAGCTCCACACCTTCTAGGTCGTGTCCAACGAACGCTGTTTCTATGACTTCATCAATAGCGAAGTTAAAGAGGAAAGGTGACAGCTGGCATCCTTGTCCCACACCGCTGGTGATACTAAAGGGTGGCGACAGTTTGCCATAAGTCCTCACCCTGCCCGAGCTATGCGCGTACAGCGCTTTGATAATGTTTACATATTTATCAGGCACACCTTTCCTCAGCAGACAATCCCAAAAGGCACATCAATCGACTGAGTCGAAGGCACCTTTTATGTCAAGAAACACGACAACGGCCGGTCGCCAATAAACATGGCGGTGCTCCAACAATTGACGCAATGTGAAGATGTGGTCGATGCAGCCCCGACCTCGACGAAATCCGGCTTGCTCTTCACGTATCTGGCTTTCACGAGTGCCAGTCAGTCTATGGAGAATGACAGAGGCAAACAATTTAGAGGCAATCGAAATCAGACTGATCCCTCTATGATTGCCGCATTCCAAACTGGAGTTTCCCTTGAAAATTGGGACAATGACGGAGCGGTTCTACTCTGTCGGGACTGACTCCTGCTCCTAAAGTTTTACTAGCAACTCGTGTAGATCATCTACTAAATCAGGTCCCCAGAATTTGAAGAGGGCTGTGGGAATTCTATCTGCCCCTGCGGCCTTGTGCAATTTCAACAGCCTGATCTCACGTTCGACTTCTACGCGTGAGGGCGGATCCGAGGAGACGGCCCAAAGAGAAGGGTGCTCAATGCCCGAAGAAGAAAGCGATAACTCAGGTTGGTTAAATTGCCTTGCAAAGTGTTCAGCCCAATGCTCCAAGCGTTTTGACATTCTGTTAATCAGCTGCCCACTCTCGTCGCGTATGGTCTCGCTAATACCAGGTTTCCTGCTGTTTGTTTCCCTTCTCAGACGGAATAACTTATGATGATTACCAACGGCAGCGGTGGTTTCCATCTCAGAGGCACGATGAGACCACCAGGTTTCGTGGTCCTCCTTCAGGCTAGCACGTAGTTTTGCCCTGAGATTGTTGCGAGCCTCATTGTATTCACTTCCAGCCGGAATACGTCGGCGAGCACCCATAAGTTTTATAGACTGTGTAGAGACCCAACCTCCGGTTTGGCAATTTGCTTTGCCACATGAAGACATGCCTACTAACAGCAACGCTTGACGAATATGGTATGGGGTATGGGGTTGTCTGCACTTTCTTGTTACCAAGTTTCTCCAAGCAGTTCCGGAATTCTTCACTCTAAAAGCACGGACCCTGGTCTGTTAATATGACCTTGGAGGTCCCGTAAGCCGCTATTTAGTTGTTTTGGTGGCATGTGCAAGGGCGGTCGTTTGTTTATCCAAACTCGCCTTTGCTTTTATCCGGCGCATAAAGTTCTTCGTCGTTAACAAGAAATATTAGTTGCCCCGCCTGGTCTTGGGAAATGTTTCCATCACGTCGATCGACCCTAGCTCACCAATTTCCGTTACCGGAATCGACAGCACAGGTTCTTGTGCTCCTCGCCAGTCGGTGTTCAACAGCTGACATTACCTGAACGGAAGCACATATTTCTATGTCCTTCTTCATGCCCGGCCGGTGGCCGAGTGCTCTACACGTTTGAGTTGCAACCACAAGTTCACGGCTTCGAATCCGCGTTGGTGTGGGCGTCCTCGCGGTATACTTAGCCCGCGCGCGACTGGCGGTGATCGCGCGGCAGCGAAGCGCCGTTACGGCGTACAGCTGACATATTATTATTATAATTTAATAATAGGCGTTTCGTCACAGCAGATCATAGGTCCTGATGCAACCAGTGTGTGCCGCCTCGTGACAAGAAGTCATCAGCTTTTGCCTAAGTTTCATTGGAGTAACCGGAACTGAAGTGCTGTTACCTCCTGGTATTCACATAAGGATCCCCGATTCATGTAATTTTAGCTTCTACAGATTTCTCGCAAATAATCTGAGCGGTTTGTGTTGGCGTTGGTTTATGACTGGTTGACTGGTTATTCGTGCAGTGATCACTTTGCGCAAGAGTTTGTCACTACCTTATCCGGCAGCCAACTGTCTTGGATCATGCTTCAACAATATCTCATTAACACAGAATGCCACACTCAACAGGTCATCTTTGTTTATTAGACCTGACAAGAACCCACAGTTTGGTTCTCCTTCCCGCAACGTGGTGCACAATGCCAGCTTTCCATTAGGGTCTTTGGCCGACTTAATTCATCCCACATGCTTGTGGTCCGTTTCGACGTCAATGAACAATGAATTTATACGGGTTAAGAAGCTTCGCTTTACAAGTCCCGTTGGATAGTTGCAGGGGATATCAACATAACAATAATGATGATAAGGATAGTAAATAGTTACTAATATACATATGAAAATAGGGACTTATCGTTTGCTTCGCTGCAGTCCTGCGATCCTCTTAGATTCACAGCATCCACAGTAAACAACAAATAATTCCATGGTGAACTCCAGGTGTAGGATGGAGACGTAGTGTTAAGTAACAAAGTGTAAGTGGATGAGTGCATCGTCCAACCGTCTTTTAAATACTATTAGTGTCGGTGCAGAGACGACCGATTCTGGGAGAGCATTCCATGGGTGACAGACACGAATGGCAAAGAAATTTCTCCGGTACTCCAGACGACTGTATTGTTCTGCAAGTTTTAATGAGTGGCCCCTCAGGTTTGTATTGCTGCTGAGTTGCAGTAAAGGGCGGCACACATGATATGGGTCTCGTAGAATCAAGTATGCCATAATCAGGTCGCCTCGTAGTCTGCGATAACTTCCACTGAACAATCCCAGTCGTCGCAGCCTCTCCTGGTAGGATAGATTGCGCATTCCAGTTACGTTCTTACATGCCCGGCGTTGTGGCTGCTCCAGTGCATTAAGATCGTGTTTCAGTCATGGACGCCAGGCTTGAATTGCATATTCGACATAGGGGCGAACATACTCACTGAGTATTTGTCGAAATATGGAGCTGTTTATTTGTCCAAACGCTCGCCTCAACATCCCGACGTGTTGGTTCCCGGTCTTCGAGGCCTTTTCGGATTGCCTGGAGCAACCCAAGTCATCTTGAACCAGGAGACCCAAGTCCCGTTTGAGCGTTGATTGGTGCAGTACATCCGTTCCGAGTCGGTATGAGTAGCTGCTTTGATGTCTGATGGAAAGCACCTTGCATTTACTGACGTTGAAATGCAATAAGTTTTGGGTCGACCATTGATACACCGTATCTAAATCACTCTGAAGCACATGTTGGTCGGTTTTCGCCTGGATCCTGCGCCAGATCTTGATATCGTCGGCAAACATTAGGAAGTTTGAAGCGATTCCCTGTGCAAGATCATCAATAAACACCAAAAACAAACGTGGACCTAGAACCGAGCCTTGCGGCACACCACACTCCACTTATATGGGGTCCGATAAAGAGCTCCGAACTCTGACCACTAATGGCCGTTGAAATAGAAAGTTGGCGATCCAGATTAAAAGAGGGTCTCCAATCCCGTAATGCTGCAGCTTGAATAGTATTATACGATGGTCTAGACGATCGAAAGCGTTGGAAAAATCCAGGTAGATCACATCAACACCTTCTCCAGCGTCGGCTGCCTCGGTCCAACTACTACGTGCAATTAGTAAATTAGTTGTACATGACCGCTGTCGACGGAAACCATGCTGTTCAGGGGTGATGAGGTTGCCGTTTTCCAGATAGCACACCAGTGCATCGGCAACTATGGATTCCATGACCTTGGAGAGTATAGGAAGAAGGGTTACTGGGCGGTAGTTAGAGGGATCAGTTCTGCTTCCACCTTTGTGAATCGGGCTTATTATTTCAAGCTTCCACATAGCGGGAACTTGGTTCCGGTCTAAGCAGTGCTGAAAAGCCATGCTAAATGTCCTGCCAGTTGGTTTGCTGCTACTCCCAATGCCTCTGGACGAATGGCGTCGACACCCGGCGAGCTGTGTTTGCGTAGAGAAGTCAGCTTTTGCAATACAGCTTCTGCGGTAAAATTGATGTGGGTTAGTCCTGGTGAGCAGAATACAAAGCTTGGTAGATCGCTTGGTGGCAAGACCTTCTGAAACGTGGGGGTGTATTGCATCTGCAGCGCGTTTGCAGCTTCCATAGACGTTCTTGTTGGGCCCTCAGCCGTCTTGAGTAGAGGAAATCCTTGCCTCACCTTTCGTAGGCTATTAACGTGCTTGTGCAGCAGTTTGTGGTTAGCACTGAAGGTTTTTGCGATGTTCTGCTGATAGGCGGCTTTGTCTTCTCTTAACAGTTGAGTGCAGTGGTTACGTTGGGCTACGTAGTTGTCCCACGTTTCTGGTGCTGGAGCTTCTCTATACACTCGCCATGCTGCGTTGCGTACTGTCATCCATTTTCGGGTTCTGCTCCTAACCCAGCAGATACGGCCGCCATTCGTCCAACGCTCAAGCGATTGCAAGATAATTTTTCTCTACGGTTGCGTAACTTTTTTCTGTTTGGGTCGAAATTCTGATGGCGTATTTGACCGTCCTGTGGCTTTGTTTCAAAACCGCGCCGAATCCGACATCGCTGGGATCAGTGGACATCGTGAACAGATCTTCAATAATAAGCAACTTCAGCGTCAGTTCCTGCCCTCCCAAATTTTGTAGAATGCAATCAAATGGTTGTTTGGCTCCTGCATTTCAAATAAACTTTGTATCCCATTTCAGCAGCTTGTACAATTGTTAGGTAGCATTGTTGAATACGTTGCCTAATTCGCCATAATATTCAGCACGGCCCAGGAACACTATGAGAGCGCTTTAAGGTGGGGACCTGGGTTCATTATATTGTCAACATTTTCTCAGACAGTATCTTTAATTCACCATGTTCTACTTATTGTACCAATAAGGTAACACAAGTTCGTTCCAAGTTTGCTTGGAGATGCCTGTTGTCCTCCGCTTCTGATGGACTATACACCACGATATTATCCAGTACACCGTCAAGTTCTCCAAGGTAATCAGCAAGCGCAGTCTTAAACGTTGAAAGGTAAAGGGGGCTCCCGATAATCCAAAATGCATCGTTTCAAATGGTATGGTTTCTCAACGACGATAAACAGCGTTTTTCATCATTCTCCTTGTTTTCTCGCCAGTGAGCAATATCCAAAGCACTGTTCTAGAACCATGAATATCCTCGACTGTTGCAATTTATTAAACATGTTTACGAATTATTGCACTGGAACAAAGCGACACAGTGATAGCATTCAGCTTTCAGGAATTCACACAAAAAAACGATTATTACATTAGCATTCTTCACTAGGACAACTAGAGAATGGTACAGACAATATGCCTCTTCAACCACATCTACCTCCAGCATTTCCTATATTTGCCTCTTCACTTTCTCTTTTAAATGGATTGGTATCTTCAAAGGTCCCTGGGGCCGATTGGTCTATGGGTTAGCGGGATGGTGCGCTCAATCCAGTCGCAAAATTATTAGAGCCTGTCATCATCCGTAAACAAGGGGTGATCCTTGGTGAGCAGTGACTGTGAGTCCGGACACAAGTGTAACGTGGCAATAACCGAGTACTAAGGTATCGTACCTCCGCGTCAAGTAGTGGCAATGACCCCTATTCAGTCTACTGCTTCCGTTTTAAATCCCCGATTGCCTTGTTGAACTCCAGAAAACCTGCTACCAATATGATTGGGTTTATATTTAGTGGAACGATGAAGACGTGTGTTGCTTTCCTTTCCTCGATTCCCACGATGTGTTCGGTCATACCATCAATGCCCACTGAGTACCGGCAAAGGGCTCTCAGGACCATGGGATACGAGTGTGGTTTCTCGACCCACCGATGGCTGAGCAGCAACACTGCTGCACCCGTATTGATCAGTAGACGTTCCGTCGGTCCGTATACCATTGCTTCCACTACCACCATCGCTACGATCGCCCATCTGTTCAGCGCCATTACACATTCCTTGATCCAATAAGACAAACAAGGTGAGATGCGTTTAGTCAGGACCTGAGCAAAAGCACGCCTCCACCGGACATTGTCTGTTCCGGTGTCCCAGTCTCCCGCAACGGAAATACTATTCCCTTGTTCGCTCCCCCGAGCGTTTAATGCAAAACCCGTAGATATCATGCACAAGCTGCTTCAGCACCAGTTCTAATTTATTAACCGCCCCACGTCTCCGTAGTGTTCCGCCTCCAACGGAGCGTGTGGTGCGTCGCCTAGTTCTCGAGTCACTTGTATCAAGTCTTCCGGCCGCATTCCCCAGTAAGATTCGCAATCAGGTCGCATTCCACAATTGGCTCCCGAAGACTGGTCGTTAATTGATCCACCCGTACTTGCTGTTTTGACGTTTTGTTCATTCACAAGGCACGGTCCTACAAGCGCCTGAGGTGAACAGTAAACACGTGCGGATCCGCTCTGCACCAAGCCGCGCCACTTTGAACCGCCGCATCGCTAACTGGCGGTCGGTGGGACTGTCTAATCTGGAAATCAGCGAATTCTTCGCAGCGCTCCAGTCCGACTTGATGGGGTCTGTTCGCGCCGCCTCCAGGATAGTCATCGCCGTGCAGTTGAGGAGACTCTGCACGGCCACAAGCTTTACTCAGTCAGTCTGGACTCATACCGCCTCCTCCACATCTTTATACCCTTCTAAGAATCTAGGAAGTGAAGCAGTGTGTGACGAAGTTTAGTCTAAGGCACTTCATATGCCACTTGCTAGTGTCTAATCAACGAGGAGACGGTCGTTAGTTCTCGAACTAGATGGGCAAGTTGTCGAGCTAAGTCACAGGTTCTTTCCCAAGTCAGCGTATTTTTGTCTTCCGTAAACCATCGCTCACGTGCTTTCTCGGCAAGAAAATCAACAATTAAGACGCGTTAAATCATTGTTATTTCAAATTGTGTGCCTGATCTGGTTATGGGCACAGTCATGGAGAACAGCCAGCGATTGGAAATAAGCTGATTTACTGTTTTATCCTTTTACTGCCGCATGGTGTGAAATTTGTACCGTACTGTAAACACATGAAGCGTTTGTTGGGCGGAACCTGGGATACTAGTCGGTAAGCAATGACACGTAAGACGTGCCAAATACGACAGTATAGAAGTCGGAGGCAACTGAACCCAACGTATATTTTGCAGGCTACAAGAATAGGAAGCGAATCAGACAGAGCGAGAAACGTGCAGCGAGGAACTCACCAAAAAGGGTTTTGTGACAACGGATGTGCAGTCAGTTAAACAAATGGACGTTCCGAAGGTTAAAACAACCATAAAATCCAATGTTACAAGATAATGAAAGAGCATGTTTTTTGTTGCACTACAAGGGCCTCCCCCTAGAAGGCTGAAGGATGGAAGCCTTCGATGGAGCTGTTAGTGGGGGAACGGAAGGTGAGGGTGGATGCGAATGTTTGCAGGGGCTTGAGAAGGGCTTAAAAAGTGGGGTGTAGCAGATTTCGCTGGGTCCAGGCTTTCGTTAGTTTTATTTATGACGATCGTGTGGACCAGAGTGCATCATCGGTGGGCCGTCGGGGCGGGCTGGTCGGACTGCAAAAAAACTGGCTAGTCCAGAATAAAGGCCGACAGGACCTTCCCATTGCTGCAGACCCGACGGTGCACTTGGGAGGTGTCACTCCCCCCACCGCACTTTAGTCCACGGTCCTCCTCCCACGAAGAAATCCAGGCGTCCTCGTCCCACGAAGAAATCCGGTGTCCTCGTCGGCAATGCCTAAGCGGCGCTTGGGGACCAATTCGTTCGTGGGTGTCTGCGATCGAGGGCGACTGTCTGTTCCTTGGGTGAGGACGGCTGGCGAGTCACTCCAGGGTTGCGTTGAGCCGGCTGGCGAGTCACTCGAGGGTTGCCTGGGCAGTTCCGGCGGTTGAGTTTCTGGAAGGTAGAACTCAGAGGGGGTTGGCAAGGGTCGGGGAAGTGGCTTGACGCCGGAGAGGGAACATGGCATGTATGATAAAAGCAAATACGCTTTTTAGGTTTTTCAAAATGTTTTGGGTTTTTTTGTCGATTTTGCAAAACGTTTGTGGGTGAGACGCAGGATAACCATTAAAGACGAAAAAGGCGTGTTAATGGAAATAGCAAACGCTTACAAAATCGGAAAAACGGACCGGACGTTTGACCTGTCTACCGCGTCGGTCGGTTGCCTGGGGTTGAGGCGGGATAGGTTGCGGGTCAAGGGGTACGGAGGGTTCCGGGTTATCCAGTGCTCGGGAAGTCACCACAGGTGCGGGTGCTTGTGAGAGAGCATCAGGATGAGCTGCAAGTGGCTCGTCAAAGAAAGCCACTTTGAGTCGGTCGATGGACACCGTTGTTCGGTGACCATTCTGGTCTATAGTAAAATGTTTCGGAGTCCGTTGCAGAACTCTGAAAGGGCCAGTGTAGGGAGGCTGGAGAGGGCGCCGCACTGCGTCGGTGCGGAGGAAGACGTGAGTGCAGGTAGAGAGTCCGCTGTGCATTTGCACATCTCTAGTCTGTTCACGGGGCGGGGTCGGGCGTAGTGAACGCATGCGCTGAGCTAGGGAGGACGCAAAGTTAGGCGGAGGCATACCCGACGATGCGGGAGGTGAAACGAATTCTCCTGGTAACTTGAGCGTCGTGCCGTAAACCAACTCTGCTGGTGCACATTGCAAGTCAGCTTTGATGCTGCTGCGAATGCCTAGGAGTACGAGCGAAATGTTTTCGCTCCAGCTAGGGTCGGAGGAGGCGCAGAGCGAGGATTTAAGCTGTCTATGGAAACGTTCAACCAACCCGTTGGCTGCTGGGTGATACGCTGTGGTATGAATGCGGCGGCAACCTAAGAAGTTGCAGAACGTATCGAATTGTGAAGATTCGAAAGGCGTTCCTCGGTCAGTTGTGATGGTGGATGGGCATCCGTAGTGCGAGACCCATCGATCCAAGAAGGTCCGGATAACAGTCTCAGCTGTGCAGTCTGTTACGGGGATAGCTTCTGGCCATCTGGTGAAGCGGTCGACACATGTAAGAATGTATACGAATCCGCGTGACGGAGGTAATGGACCTACCAGGTCTAAGTGTACATGTGAGAACCGAGAGTCCGGGGCAGGGAATGAACCAAGAGGACTGCGGGTGTGACGATGTACTTTAGAGCGCTGGCATTGAAGGCAGGCGCGAGCCCAGGTACGAACATCTTTGTTTACGCGTGGCCAAACGAAACGTTCGGTGACCAGTTTCAAAGATGCACGGATACCAGGATGTGACAGCGAGTGTAGTGCGTCAAAGACTGTGCGTCTGAAGGAGACGGGCACGAGAGGTCTAGGGCAACCTGTGGAAGTGTCACAAAGAATGGTTCCTTCCGTGGTTTGGAGAGGAACAGGTTGCACATGCAGCGAAGTGGACTGCAGAGTGCGCTGTATATCTTCGTCTTGAGCCTGAGCTGATGCCATGGCGGCAAGGTCGACGGTAGGCAAAGACTGCAGAGTGAGGTTGACGCGTGAGAGAGCGTCGGCGACGGGATTGTCGACACCTGAGACATGACGTATGTCAGCAGTGAACTGCGTGACAAAGTCTAGGTGTCTTGTTTCCCGTGGTGAGTATTTGTCGCTAGCAGAGTTAAAGGCAAAGATAAGGGGCTTGTGGTCAGTGTAGACCGTGAAAGCGCGGCCTTCAAGTGTGTGCCGGAAGTGACGTATGGCTAGGTAAATGGCGAGCAGTTCTCTGCCAAACGTGCTGTAGCGGGATTCCGCTGGCTGCAGGCGCTTGGAGAAGAACCCAAGGGGTTGCCATTGCCCACCAACGTGTTGTTGGAGGACGGCTCCTACCGCGACGTCTGAGGCATCAGTCGTAATAGAAAGAGGTGCAGTCGATTCCGAATGAGCGAGGAGGGCTATGTTGGAGATAGCATCCTTGAGCTCGGCGAAGGCTGCCTGTGCTGTTTCAAGGAAAGCGAACTTACGTTCATTTCCTCTGAGTAGGTCAGTCAGTGGCTGCATAAGCTGAGCGCAGCGCGGAATGAAGCGTCGATAGTAGTTGACCAAACCACAAAATCGACGGAGGTGCTTGAAGGAAGTCGGAGCTGGGAAGTCCTTGATTGCCTGGATCTTATCAGGAAGGACTTCGATACCAGACGATGAAACGAAGTGGCCTAGGAATTCTACCGTTGACTTGCCGAGTTCGCACTTAGTCGGGTTGACTGTGACACCGTGTTGGGTCAAGCGCTGGAAGAGAGCTCGAAGATGCTCGAGGTGCTCTTGTTCCGATGAACTGGCTACTAAGATATCATCGAGGTAGGAATATGCGAAGTCAAGGCCACGAGTAACATCGTGGATGAAGCGTTGGAAGGTTTGTGCGGCGTTGCACAGTCCAAATGGCATCCTTAAAAATTCAAACAAACCGAAAGGAGTGATTACGGCTGTTTTAGGAATGTCATTGTCTTCCACAGGTATCTGGTGATAGGCGCGAACCAGATCGATCTTGCTGAAGATCGTCTTACCTGTGAGGCATGCGGTAAGGTCCTGCATGTGTGGGATGGGATACCTATCTGGGACGGTTAGGCGATTGAGTGCGCGGTAATCACCGCAAGGACGCCAGTCACCAGATTTCTTGGGGACCATCTGTAGGGGTGAGGACCAAGGGCTGTCGGAAGGGCGGATTATTCCAGGTTCAAGCATGTGCTCAAACTCCGCCCTAGCTACCTTTAGTTTCTCAGGCGATAGTCGGCGTGGACGGCATGACACAGGTGGGCCATTCGTCCGTATGTGGTGCGTGACTTGAGCTGCCACGGGCAAAGCTGCGTTCATTGGCTGAACGAGCTTGGGATACTGAGAAAGGAGATTAGCGTAGGTTGATGAGGTCTGGGGAAATGCATAGACCGGGGATATAGATGTCACCTCGGCGGTACTGCCACGTACGCTGAGTTTTGTTGCAGTGTCGACTATCATCTGGCGTTTCGCATCGACCAAGAGGTCGAAATGCCTGAGAAAGTCAATGCCGATGATGGCAAAGGGGACTGCAGCGACGGTGAATACCCAACGGAACGTGCGCCGAAGACCTAGGTCCAGGGTAAGTGACCGCTGACCATAGGTGGCTATTGGCGTGCCATTGGCGGCACTGAGACTTGCCGACAGAGAAGCGGTAGGCTCACCTGGCATAGGGGGAATGACGCTAACTTCCGCCCCGGTATCAACTAAGAACTGGGTATCGGAGTCATAATCCCTAATGTAGATGAGACGACTTTGCGCTTTGCTGACGTTCGTGGCCATTACAGGCCGGCGTGGCGGATCATCTATAGCGGAGTAGCTACACGGCTGTACGCACTTACGGGCTTTAGTACCGAAACGCGAGTGGTAAAAGCAGTGACCTGAGGCATCAGGTTTTGTGCGACGGTGCGATGATCCAGAGCGATTGCAGTGCTTACGTTTTAAGGTGAGTTCTTTGATCTGGCGCTGAAGCGACGCAATCTGCAATGATAATGCGTCTATTGCCGACGGAGGGCTAGTCACGCCTGTCGTTGTGGTTGTGCCAGCGCAAAGCTGCTTAAGTGCTCTGGTTTCATTCTCTGGCTGGTGCCGTTCGATGACGCGGTCTGCTAGATCTGCAATTGTCGTGATTGGCAAGTCACTTGCTACTGCAAGGATAGCTTGAGTGCTTGCAGGAAGGCGTTGCATCCACAGCTCGCGGAGAATCCCTACGTCCATGTTGGACGTGCCGATGAGCTGTTGCATTTCGCACAAAAAGGCTGAGGGCATCCTATCTCCTAGCTGCAGATCACTAAATAGTTGCTGCAGACGGACCTCGTCAGAAGGCGTGATTCGCTGAATAATAGCCTGTTCAAGTGTCTCGTATTTCATTACTAGAGGGGGGCAAAGTATGATGTCTCTCACCTGCGAGGATATATTCTGAGGAAGGCAAGATATTAGCTGGTTATACATGGCGAAATCAGAAGAAATATTACGAATATAAAATACGGATTCTAAATGTAAAAACCATAATAAAGGATCATTCTCCCAAAAAGGGGGAGGGGCTAAGGCAACAGAAGGTTGCGTGTTCGGGTCACGTCGGGGTCACCAATTGTTGGGCGGAACCTGGGATACTAGTCGGTAAGCAATGACACGTAAGACGTGCCAAATACGACAGTATAGAAGTCGGAGGCAACTGAACCCAACGTATATTTTGCAGGCTACAAGAATAGGAAGCGAATCAGACAGAGCGAGAAACGTGCAGCGAGGAACTCACCAAAAAGGGTTTTGTGACAACGGATGTGCAGTCAGTTAAACAAATGGACGTTCCGAAGGTTAAAACAACCATAAAATCCAATGTTACAAGATAATGAAAGAGCATGTTTTCTGTTGCACTACACGTTTCACCCCACAGCCAGCCAAGCGAGTAGCAAATAGCATGTTAGTCTCGTTTCGTGTGTAATCGCAGTCTATCAAAATGTCACTGCCCCTCGTTGCCTAAGAGGTGACGCAGTGATTTGGTTATTGTTACCTCATACATTGCACTATAACCACTATAAAGTACGAGCAGCTCCACATAATTGGAGTAGGCAACTATTGTAGCAATTTTGTATAGTAGCCCTTTCCGTGAAAGAATTCCAAAATTGCTTAGGTGGGGAAATGTAATGCTCCATTAACGATCTCAATCGTCAACACTTTGTTACGCCGAGACGAAATTGGAAAACGTGACTACGTAGTAAGACGGTTATACGAATAAATCATAATAGCATGTGCACTCTAAACGGGAAACGCCACGCGGGAGAAAGTTGTGTGAGTCACATGACGCTAAACCTTTATCTCCAAACAATAGCTGTGTCAGCGAGTCCGATGTTCATGGAACACACACGTATGCACGTATGCGATAAGCGCTTGACACACAGTATCGCTAACCCTATAGACAGGGGAATCATTTGAAGTGCGCACAGAGGATAAAGTTAGTTAATAAAAATGCACGTGAAGGTGAATAGTTTCGCGTTTTTAGTTTCGTGCGATATAGCTGATCGGCTACTTTTTCTAACGTATGTTACTATATATATTAGTGTGAGGACAGAAGCACTCATTTTAATTTGCCGTCAATGTTTCGAACAGTTTCAAACAATTAACACAAACCATCTAGTTAGAGTTCTAAGGCTTTTGTGTTTTGCTTCTTATTACACCATTGATCCATCATTATTCGTATCATAGGCGACCGAATTCCACGACCAAGTCTGTTACTTTATAACACAACATTTTATGGTAAACTTAAAAATATAGAGACTCTGCCCAGTGCACCTAGTCTGAACGAATGAAAGCCACATAATTTTCATTGTAAGATTTTTCATAAGAACTTCTGTCAAAATAGAATAGTCTAGTTTCGAAACCCATCGATCAAAATGATCCTTTTGACCTACTTCACTTTAATACTCCAACATAGACTGTATCAGAAGCTGGTAAAGAAAAGTTACTGACAGTATTCAAAGCATAAAAAGCGGAAATTTCGAAGTCAAGTGTGTGCTAATTAGTAACAGCTTGAATCGAGGAACATTCTGGAAGGTTCTTGCTAGGCTATCATTAGTTGACAGCTTTACGTTACAATGATGGCTGAATACCATGTTTTAAAAGTGTTACACCATGTTTTCTGATTTAGGCGCGGGGACCAATTGCTGCTATTACGAGAAGGTCTCAAATATCGGCCGGCCATTTGCTAGTTTATGTCAAGGGAATGAAGTCATTATCAATACGGAGTGGGGAGCATTTGGCGATATGGGTTGTTTGAACGAATTCCTCACGGAATACGACATTGAGGTCAGTCGAAACACCCTTTCACCTGGAAAACAAACGTAAGTTTTGTGGTGCAACCAACACCAGTTTAGCTAAACATTCTAGTTAGGATAGCCAAAGTATTTTTATAACAACTAATCCCCCTTGGCGAATATAGCATCAAAATTATAACAATTGGCTTCGTTTGTATGGTACCGGAGGGGGGGTTGTTTGATTGACGATGTGGTTTTTAAAGTTATGTCGCCTTTCCACAAAAAATTACGCAGGACATTTGTTGTCTCACTCAGCTTTCGTAAAAGGTGAAATAAACTGGCTACCTCCGAACAGGTGTCTGAGTCATGAGTGGAAATGCTCCTGTTCGCAATTTGATACAAAGTGTGGGATGACTATGTAAAGCAGTTGATTTTTATCCTCTGAATTGGTATTTATGGCGTAAAACGGTAGGCGGTAATAGGAATTTGAGCCTGTGTAATCTGTAAATTTCCCTAGTTTTAGGATGCTACAAAACCGTAATCTTCTTATCCTTCAGCGACCAAATTCAAAGCACTTCATGCCGTGAATGTGCTTATTTCATTTAGTGTAGCTGATGTAGTCTATACTCTTCCAGTACTTTCGCCCACAGCTTCTGTCGTTTCCATGTCATCTTGTAGACATCATCAGCGGAAAGATGCATAAGCAAATGATCACATCTATGGTCGCATGTAACAACAAAGTTCCATTTTACCAATCTGTTTATCTGAGCTGACAAGATAGGTAAAGTACCTACAAAGCATTACTTACTACTTTTTATCAAACATTCGCTTTTTGCCATTTGCTCAGTTTCGTGGCAGAAGACATGTTACCCTGGATAGATGTTCTACGTTAACACTTAAATCAGGGCATTCACCAGTCTGTACTCAATGTGGTAATGTGATCCTGAATAAACGCCGCATTTAGTTAACATATTCGTATGTAATGGCAAAACAGCTTCACTTTCGACTCGGGTTTCGAATCATTTTCCATCTTACAATGCAACGATCTCGAAATACCGGAAACCGACCTACTTTAGGCAACTGCATGCCAAGCGCAAATTTAACTTGCTCACTCAACCACCTCCCTGTTCACACAGCAATATTGGCATTCACAAGTGGCACATTCCCTATATCACCTAACCTGCTAAGAATAGAATCGACGCCCCAACTCCCACTCATATCTCCTGCGTCCACAGTACCTGACTACAACAACGCATGAAGTAACGAAGCGCAACACACTGACCTCAAACTCGATAATCCGTTCTCTGTACTTCTTCTTAATGTCAAATCTATTAACAACAAAGTATACTTCCTAAGCATGCTTGCACCTATCAACGACCCACAAGCAATCTTTGTTAGTGAAAGGTGGTGCTCCTCTGATACATTAAGTTCTATCATAATGATACCTAATTGGCATATTTTCCGAAAAGACAGCAACACAGACCAGCAGAGGTGAATGCAGGAGGTACCTACAACAGACGTTTGTAGCGAAACTTCTTGATCTTCTACAGCTATCGAATGTCCCCGAATCGCTTTGGTTACCATCTCAACAACCATTTCTCACATCATACTCGGATGTGTCTACAACCAGCAAACTGTGTCAATCGCGAGTGTTGCCATCATCACTAAGGCTGTCGAATTCGCTGCTGAGATGCCACACAGACAGAAGATACTTTCTGGAAATTTTAACTTACCAAAGATTTATTGGTCTTCGCAATCATCCTCGTGTATCCATACCTCTTTCCATTCCTTGCCTAGAATTGGTTACTGGATACAATGGGTTACTGAACCAATGAGAGCGACCATAATGTTCGATCTGGTGGGCACTTTTGGGGTCACAAATGCACAAAGCGAGCTAATATCCAAACTCCCCGGTAGCGACCATAAGATGCTACGCATCAATTTCTGCGTTGGTTTTGCCAGCAAACAGGCCTTTATTCCACAATATACAACCCATAGGATAAAGTGGAAGTAATTCCGACAATTAAGTCGATCATCCGACTGGGGTGCTTTTTTCCTCTATCTAAGTGTGCTTTGTCCTGGACTATTTCTACCATCAGGTCCATCAGACTATTGCTATCTCTACTCCCCAAGGTAAGTGGATTACTCGTGTACAAAAAAACGCAATCGTGCGTTCAGTCTGCCGGAAGCACTAGACTATTTGCTGGATGCAGAACGACGGGAAATTTCACCTTGCTCTTACAGTTGTACAACATTATTGATAGGGTGAAGCACATACAGTTGACGAAGAGGCTACACGAAGAACAAATGGCTCTAGGAACGATATGTAAAACGAAAGAACTTGTTACAGTGCCGCGTCGCAGAACCAATCGTCATTTCTCTTTGACTAGTGGACTGGTTAATGCAGACGGACAGTCCCTTTGTGATCCAGCTGCCATCTGTGAAGCGTTTAGCTCATTTTTCGCCAACTCTGTGAGCGTGGAGACGGACCCGTTAAATGCATGCATTGCGATGCAGACAATCGGCGCCCTAAATAAAATTGCAGTTTCTATCAGTGCTATCCAATATATAAAGAATTTCATCAAACAGTCGTCCCACCTGAATTCCGATGGTATCCCTCCAGCCGTCATCAAACTGGGAGGGTCTGACATGCCGTTACTTTTGCTAAACATGTTTACCTTTTCGTCGGAAGCAAGCTACTTTTCAGACCAGAGAAAAATGTCGCTCGTCATTCCCGTCACAATGGTGACAGTAGAAAAAACTGGCACTTACCGGCGAATCCATCGCACCCCTATATTAGCCAGATTATTAGAGAAACTGTTTAAGAAAGGTGTGATGAAATTCACCGATTAGTTGGAGCTGATCGACTGATCCCAGCATGGTTTCTTGGACAAAAGATGGTGCATAACCTGCCAATTGCATTATCTAAACCATGTTTTGTAATCTATTGAGCCAGGATACGCAAACCTACTTCGGTTCCTGTACATGAAAAAGGCTTTCGATCAAATGCCCCCACAAAAGGCGGCTGAAAAATATTGCCTCCTTTGGAATCCACTCCTAGACTGGCTATTATCATACATGATCGGCCGTTCTCAGGTAGTTACCATAGCCGACTAACACTGTTCACCACGTCCAATCACTAGGGGCGGTATCCAAAGGAGTGTACTTGGTTCTTTACTGTTCTTGCTCTACATCGATGACATCAGTGCGGTTATTAGACATATTATGCATTACCTATTTACAGATGACATTTACAAAGTCTACAACTTCCAACGAGTTGAACAGCACGGTTCATACAAAAAGACCTTCACTCCCTTGAGAAATGGTGTGACACTCGGGTGATGAAGTTCTCGGCGGAAACCTCTAGCATCATGTATCGTGGTTGTTCAACGATGAATAACTTTGCGTACAGCTGTCTACTCGCGACTTCGGAATCAGGTATTCTTAAACTAAACTTTTCCGAACAAGTTGAAGACCACCTGACCAGAGCAGGAAATTCAGTGGCTAATTTGATATAAATGATTCACATAACCCCAGCCAGAGTAGAACTCTTCAAAAGCCTCATTTGGAATATTGTTGTATCACTTGTGGCAGCATCAGGAAATCTGCCATAGCATCTGTGGAAAGTTTAATAAGGTCATTTACGTAACTTCTGCTAGGCAAAACTTTCATTAAGAACTGTCGGAAGCACTGCCAACAGTTCCAGCTCGATCCGCTTTGGCTACGAAGATTGAGGCATAATATGATATTTCTGTACGTGATTCATCAAAACGCCCACTACTAGTTGACTTCCTTAGAACTACAGCATAGTTCGACATGGGAGTTACGCAGTAAGAAATTTACCGTTAGTTTACACAGGTTCAAGACAAATCTGTGGTCCAACTTCTCCTTATCAGATAGACTGCCCCCTGGAATAAGCTCCCAGTCACAATCAGATCGTCTGAAACTACAACGGCCTTTCGCGTTAAGCTCGGCAATTGCCTCGAATTGAAGACCAGTAGGTCCCTGCTCTCCCGGAAATGATCACTTGATGACTTGTTCCAAGAAGAACCAGATAACATCGGATGGGTGAAACGGAAATTTCAAACAGTGTGATACATCCTTAGTGCTGTTACTACCCCCTTACCAACTAGTGCATGTTGTGTTGAAACGCAACTGTTAGCAAATACATATCCTTGAAACAGCAAAGACAATGAAAATCACATAACTGTTTATCACTCATTCGTGAGGATGATATTTTCTGTAAATAGGACATGTGCCAAATATGAGCACAGTATCTCATTTGATGAGAAATATCCCTATTCTTATTATTATTGTTATTGTTACCTATCGCGCTATTCGCTGTGCCCTACCTCTTTCGTTCTAGAACTAGTTCGGCGAGTGGAAAAATTATGGTGCTCCTGTTTATACCCTACTAAACGGCATGTACTGGTAATCTTTCCTGTATGTTTTAGTTTTTCTTGCTGCGGTCGTGTGCTGATGGATATTCTTCCGCCCAGGATGTATAAAGCAAGTACTTGAATTGAGTTGATTTTATTCAATCTTTTCACATGCTCTTATCCATTCAGAGGATATACCAGCTGGATTTTTTGAACCCTCTATACATCACCATTACATTAGGGAAGAAAGAGGATGTATAATTGATAGACGTTTTGCAACGAAGCTAGTAAAACGTTATGGTGAATCGAATCAGACGAAAGTCGGTTAACGTTTCAATCCAGAACACCAGAAGCGTTCCCATTCGCATCTCTTCGATCACCTGGTCAGCTCAGCGGAGACAATCTTCAAACGCAGGATAGTTACTGCTTTGATTGACTCAATGCCAGACTTCCTCCTTAGAATGGAAGACCATGCTCGTACAACTTTGTCCTTCACTCTAACATGCATGTCGACGCTAAAACCCTCTCTGAAGCATCCAGAAAACAATCAAGCGTGCTATCGGTTCCGCAGTGTTCCTATAGCTTAATCCAGCACGCTAGATGGATCAAATTTGGAAGATGAATTCCCCAAGAAAGTCATGCTGCACTATTTTAGTTTGGTCATCAATTAGCGTCATCGAACAGTTTGTCTTCTGTCAAACACTTTTAGTAGTTGCTCTGCTTGGAAAGGAACTTTGCACAACGAGTCACACTGGGTCATAGACTGCAACTATGAGGATAATATATTTCTTAATGAGCAGTTATCTTCAAACTCTCCCAAACAGAAGGTTAGAATGTCATCAAAAATACTCCACTAAACTTCAAGGGCAGAGTACAAATATTGCAGGTTAAGTAAGCAGCGTCCACTACAAGGTGAGTTTCGCAAGCATAAGAGATGTACCTGAAGATCATTACTTTCCCGTCTGGTTAAATGGGAACCCCGCTGGTAGCGATGTTCGTTAAATGCATGTACATGCGTACACATTACTCGCTTCTGTCGCAGCTGAAAACTTCACTGTAAGGCCTCCACACGGTTCTGCACGTTTCACGTTAGCGACGCTGCCATGCCTATGGAAAATCACCACCCAAATATTAGCAGGATAGTAATGATTTATTCTAGATGTAGTTCGTCGCACTTCCCTCTGAGTTAGGCAGCCTATCATACGGTTGGAAAAGCGCCAGACGACGGTTTCTAGATTCTGGGTCTCGTCAATGGTGCACTTTCCTCAGACCCTTGCCGACTTCCGACCACATGACTTCCGGATGCAATAGATTGTTCCACTAAGCCATGGATGACGGCGGCGAACGTGGATGACGGCCAGCTGACAGCCATATAGCGCGGACTGCGACGAACTACATCTAACCTTGACTGCGTAGCTGCTATAGCATAAAAGTTAAGCGTTAATTCATTTAAATCACTGAAGGCGGAATCCTTGGATGCATTCGCAACAGTTGTTGCAATTTCGAAGCACTCCCGCCGCAAAGCATAAGGTAACCGGCTCGCCACCGTGGAAATTGTCACTGTGTACTTCAGATAATCTGCGTAACTGAGTAGCTTCAACATATTGATGCAGGCCTTCACCTGACCATCTGGCTTTGCTAAGGGCCTCCAAATCGGTATTGTTCACAACCTGTCCTTCCAACAGTTGGTTGATTTGAGCATGAGCTCTAAATTTTGGGCGACCGGTTCCTAATCACATCCAGGGTATTAATGAAGCCGTGTTTTGATTCCATTAGCAAACAAGTCGCAATCGCTTCGCTAGCTTCCCGTTCACAGTTATATAGTCTATACGAGAGCAGTATCTCAGGTTTATTAGCGTAATTCATAACAATGGATTGAAAACTGGAGGAGCAGAATCGGTTCTTCACCGGACAATATCTAGTTCTCAAAACCAAATAATGCAGAGGGTCATGTGGCGCGTGGTGACTTGTCTGGCAGAGGTGAACTGACTGCCTGTATATGTAACATAGCGCTGAAGCTTGCACTGACGTGCGGTGGGCGAACGGCATACCTCAAAGCTAACTCATCACATGATGGGTTGCCAGCTCATGCCGTTTCACTTGTCGATCGATGAATATACGTGCAGATCGCTGATTTGCAGTCCTGTGGCGACGCATGTCAAGTGGGCGGAACGGGCAGGACTTCTGTTCTTTGATAGTTGAAACTGGGGATCCATTTTTGCAGGGTTCATCACTTCTCACCGCATTCAAGCGTGTGTCGAAAACAGACGTGTGCGAAATTCGCTAGTTGACTATCGAATTTTACACCCATCCACCGTTTTACTTATGACATCACAAGAAACAGTTACTAAGATCAGTTGATTATTAAAAATGAGAGACAAAAATAAAGCACTACAGATCTTTACTTCGCTTAGTGGATTCCGGGTGTCGACTGCACCATCGTCAGCGTATTCACATGAAGATGGTAAAGCGCGGCTGAACCGGAGTCAGCAGTTTATGTGCTGCGATTATCGCCGCGGCTCCTTTCCCTATTCCGTCGTCAATAAGCTTCAGCTTGAACTAAAAGTAAAAAAAGGACTATCTGTTTTGTAAGCAGGCAAGAAGAAACCTTAATTATTCACTTCAAACTCTCTCACTTATAAGTATGTCTCAATGAAGAACGAATGCAACACTGGATACCGGTGTTTAGAGCCGCATTTAAATGGTGCGGCAT
The DNA here is from genome assembly GCA_944474145.2 of Dicrocoelium dendriticum. NCBI lineage: Eukaryota > Metazoa > Platyhelminthes > Trematoda > Plagiorchiida > Dicrocoeliidae > Dicrocoelium > Dicrocoelium dendriticum. The sequence continues at coordinate 60,047,067 of OX104059.1, read as the reverse complement.
GGTGGTGTCCGTTACATTTTAAACAAAAGTGTCAGGCCTGTAATAAATGGAAAATTTTACTAAACCATCAAATGTATTCCCACTCACGGTGTATGAGTAGGGAATCAGCCGAGTTATCGTCTCAACCAGGATAACTGGGAATGTTGAACTGAAGCGGAAGAAGGCACCATCCACGGCTATCGTGGTTCTCGTTTGACCAAGACGATTGATGAAACAGGCACAGGCTGAACAATGGGTTTCAACGAATGAAAAGCGGTTACTCATTGCAAAATAGCGAGTGTCGACCATCAAACTTTCATGAATAATAAGAAAATGTATGAACTAACGCATCGCTAGCTAAGGTGAGAGATGAGCCGTAATTTCAAGGTTATATTTCTCGAATATGTGTGTTGGAACCGAACTTTTAGAGGGAGCCCAGACTGCGGTTCAAAATAACAGATAGATACAGAGAATGTTTTATTGGTATAGTGGAAGTTTCTGTGCTCTCTTCTTAGAAATGACATGGATAGGCGTTGTTAGCTAGCGGAATGGAAAGACATTGCGCGATGGAAACCAACCGTGCTAACCAATAAAAAGCCACGCTCCGTTCAAACACTTGAACTCTACATGCAATTCAAGATTCCGCACGGATCAACTAATGTGTAAAACATACTAGTCATTTACGTTAGTAACGTACACAACGAACACAGGTAAGCGGTGGAAACCTCCGGACTACTATGAATCAATTCTGGTTTTTCCGTTTTGCTTTATTAAGACTTTTGGTTTATATAATAAGGTATCCAAATGTTCGCAATACACTCGCTTCACCCACGTTCCAACCTGCCAAATAAATGTATATGTCTTCCCGAGCAATTTTCCCGAATCTGTTAAGCCACCACTGAGAGGAGGCAAGGTAGAGCAAGTTACTTAGATGGTGTGGTTTACCAAACAAAATGCAATCTACACGCTTTCGCCAACTTAGAATCATAAGTCAGCAATTATAAATTTAAAACTGACAAAAGGTACATGTGAGGTATAAGTTGTTGTGTTATCGGAAACATATGGGTGATCAGGATGAAGACTAATTCACACCGCTCTGGGGCGTGCGGACTATAGGGTGATTCGTTAATTGTCGTTATCCACTCTGGAACACACGGAGTTAACTAGCATTGCGATAACATGCCAACTAGATTAACTCGGGGGAGTAATTCCTACTGTTGCTGCGTGACAACCATACTCTTTCCCGTACACTGCTCGAGCAAGCTTCTGTTGGCTGTGAAGGAAATCATTCTGCTGTTATTTGTTGCATCGTGTTTACGCAGACTGTTGAAGGTGTCCGTTGGCCGTAACTTCGCAAAAGATTATAGCATACACAAAATACTATTGCGCAGTCTTTGCTCAGGTTTATAAGTGTTTAAATTCTCCCTAAAAGCGTCACTAACTGCATTTCTCAAGTGGAGCAATAACGGTTGTAGCGATTGCAGGATTCATCATAGTACAAGTTGATCACTTGGGACTAAGACTTGGGTACAAGATACGCCAATGGAATAACGGTGCAGATGAATACTTGAAGACTCTCTTCACTCACAAAGAGAGCATGACTTAAGCTATAGGGGGGACTGAAGCAAAACCTAGTCACAACATGTGCATGGATACAGCGCTGCAAAGAAGCAATGACGCAAAGAAACTAACTGTTCAACAATTTTGACATCCCTCTAAGGGCACAGCTGGACTTATAATATTCACGTGAGTCTTTGATTCAAGCATACTGGAACAGTGTCTAATAGTACTATGGGATGCAAACTGGGATATCTGTGTAAAGGAAAGAAAGTGGGGCCAAACTTTTATACCGTTCTGAACACTGGTGCGGCTGTTTGCTATTGTGAATAGCGGGCAAGCCAATACAGAAAAAGTTCCTACATCTCAGTGGCGTAGCAACTAAATTTGCCGCCCAGGGCGGTAGATAAGTATCCGTCCTGAGTGAGAGCAGAATGGGCGCATGAAGATCACATAATCGGCCCGGAGTAAAGTACACATTAGTTTTCGGTGAAATGGATTATCATTTGGGACACAGGGGTAAATGTGGCAAAAGTGACCACCGTGGGACAACAAAGGGCATTACTGGGAAGAGCTTGCGCACAAGTATGACATAGTGCACAGATACGTTGTTGGCCTGCAAAGTAACAATAAAATGTGCAACCCATAACCTATCTGGATATTTTGCCCTTTACATTTAGTATCGAAAGTCGAAGGTAAAAAAATGTCGCCTAATATCACTTGCCGCCCCGAGACATACTACCCTTGACTGCAACCTACGCCACTGCTCCATCTCTTCTTAAAAAAGATCCTTTCATGATATGTCTTTTTTACTATATACTTGCTTACTGTAAAAGATACACTTTCTTCCTTTTATATGTGATTATGCAATGACAACTTTTCATGTTGCATAAGTAAGGTGCGTGGGCACCAGAATTCATATGCTTCGGTTAGCACTGTAATCTGTCACTTGGCAACATTAGAGCCACTAACTAATCGTCTGGAGATTACTGTGTTTTAGCAGAGTTCATATCGTACAAGTGTAAAAGAATCATCATCCGATATTTTGATTAGGCGACTTAAATAAACTGCTGAAGTACGCCTTTAGTGCATTCATACGCGCCACCAGAAGGCACACGCGTGGCATCATCTGATTTGTAGTACAGCTGCATGGAGTTTTAGATGGCTCTTCGTGCGCGTTGCAATTTGGCGAGCCTGAGTAATCAGCCCGTGCATCAGACGCTTATACATTTTAATATATTATGTTGTCCATTTAAAGCTAAGCAATAGTGCCGATCCCAAATGGCAGTACAAATAAGTAAACGTCCTGAAAGTCGAGTAATATTCACCCACTTTCCTGGTAAACGTATTCCCTGCTTTCTTTACTAATTTATAATATTCCCAGGCCACCACATAAAATATAAATATAGGCCCAATAAAAATTGCCCACGCTTTGAATTTTCATACAGATAAACACAATTATTCAATGAATGTTAAGTGCGTCACAAGCGTTGCTCCTATCGCAAAACCCAGGATTTCAGCGTCTGCTGTCGCTACTTGAAAAGAGCAAAATACAGAGGCGAACTGTTTAATCCGTCAATCATTAGCTTCCTACCGTAACGCGGATGAAATTTCATCCAATACCCATCTAAATTTCATTCAGATCGCACTGCATGCTAGCCATGGGCATGATGTGAGCGGTGCCCAAATGTCAGGCTGCCTCGCATGAGAGACCTTATGTACGTGTCCGTACGTGTGAGTTGTATGAGTTGTGCAAAAATTTCGGGGGCATTACGCACAATGACCTGGGCGGGACAACGTGCCAGCCAGCACGACAAACGGCGGAGATCACACCCGCTTGGTATACGGGGGGTGGAAATTTAGTTCCAAAATGTCAAGGTGATTTCATGCGTCTGACGTATAAGTGGAAACGCCCATATGGTTCCGATAGACCGTCTCTAGTCAGCGGAGTTGTCACTTCTGCTTTCTCCCAGTCGGGTTGCACGGGAACCCCACGCAGTGGGCAAAACGAACGGCAAATCTTCCTCCTAGTTCACCTACCATGTTTATCTCTAGTTTGATTTATATAGTTCTTTTAGTCTTTAACTCAAATTACGCACAATGGGAAGAAGTAGAAGGTACGCCCAACATTCGTCCGACGTAAAGGCTCTAATTATGTAAACAAATGAAGCGGGCAATGACTGGAAGGGCATTGCATCTATGTTACAGGTAAATGTACGGACATGTAGAATGTGGATTAGAACATTGGGATTGAATGAGCCGACAAGAGCTCCTAGCGTGTTGCGTCGATGGTGTCTGTCAGATAGTCACGTGGATTGCCTGATGGAGTAGGTGGAAGCGGACCCTACGTTTACCTTGGAAACTCTTCGGTGACGACGGAAGCTGGAGTTCGAGGTGGACGTCAGCGTCAGCACAATCGCCCGTTACGCAGACGGTAGACTCATGACAACGAAGGAATTACATGCAATACCGGACCCCATGAATACGATGGAGAGGAAAAGGCTAAGGAAGGCTTACGTTTTGAAGTTGATGAACTTGGAGGTAGAAGGACGGCGAGCAGTATGGATAGATGAGACAAACTTTAATCTATTCTGCGTTCGCACAAGCGGACTTTCAGCACTTGGAACCCGGGGACAAAATCTTCATCTGATCAGTGCGATGAATGAGGATGGATGGCTCAGATATTCTGTCATTAGAGGGTGGTCTACTAAAGTGAGATGTGCGCGGTGGTTGCGACTACTGCTTGACATCAAAGTCATCCATTTCGCAAAAAGTTGTCTCCTTATTTGTTATAACGCACCCTGTTACACCGATCTGGAGAGTATCTTCTAAGAGAAGCCTTACAGCTGAGGAGCACTTCTGCGACCGGCAGCGTACTATCCACAACGGAATGCAATCGAAGGTATTTGGAGTATCGTTAAGGTCTATGTTAAACAACCCATGAGGCGGCGATGTTCCGAAATGATCCGAGGGGATCCGGATGGCGTACTGAGCAAGACTGAGTGGAGGACGCAGTTCTTGGAGCAAGTTGTTAAAATGTACGTGCCTGCGTGACGCTGCACTACGATAAACAAATGGTGCAACATGTACGAAATAACTATACACGTGCTTTTCACCTACTCGATCTGTAACCCGTTTAACACCACGGATATATTACTTGTTAACGTTTACTTATACGTTCCTTCAAAGACTATATGGGACCACCCCGAGTGCGCTACATCATGACCGTCAGTTGGAATTGACTCTGGCGTTGCGAAGCTTCGCTAGGGGATAGCGATAGTTAATGTAAACTGCGATTACAGTGGGTTCTCGCTGCAATGATAGACCATGTGTCGTTAACCGGTCGTTATACAGTACATCGAGAGTTACCGATAATACGAAGACCTGACACACGCCGTTCCACCTAACTTAGGCAACATTGTACATGTTCATATACGTATATCATAGATACTGGTTCCCATTGACGTCGATGATTTGCTGCATGATCAATGCATAAGACCCAGCCGAGAGTCCTTCCATCAAAGTGGGCTACGGTCAAAGTTCATCGGATGCTGGCCGGCACTCCGCCTAGAGGAATGTGGCCACCAGCCTCACCGAGGCAGTGCTAGACTGGCGACAAACGCTGTCTGTTTACATAAACTAGGTTTCAGCCGCCTAATTGCCGATGCCTCAGTGAACTGAAACCGATGGGCGACGCTCTGTTGGTTGGTTACGCTAAATGATTTACGAGGGTTTTCACACATGGAGCAGTCAAGTATGTGTCGAGCAATTGAACTGGCAGGAAGCGTTTGACTATTTGTGTCCAGGTTTCGTGGAATATGCTCTGAAGTTGGATAGAAAAATTATAGTGTTGCTCATCCCAACACTGGCACCCGAAGACCGCGGTTTCGTCCTGGTTGGGACTCATCAGTTCGAGATAGCCTGAGTTGGGCTGGAACTCAGAGCCTAGTGGCTCATGGTTGACACCATAAGCACTATGCCACTGAGATCCACGAGCAACGCTTGGTCCAGCGGAAACGAATGCAAAGTTGGGCTTGGAGAATCCGCTGGTGGTTGGGTTGCTACAAGCAACCTCTATGGAGGCCTCGGTTCACTTGAGGTGGACCTCGGTCATTCCGATCACAAAGACCGTAAGTAAAATAGAAACATTATAGTGTTGCTCACCCCAACACTGGCACCCGAAGACCGCGGTTTCGTCCTGGTTGGGACTCATCAGTTCGAGATAGCCTGAGTTGGGCTGGAACTCAGAGCCTAGTGGCTCATGGTTGACACCATAAGCACTATGCCACTGAGATCCACGAGCAACGCTTGGTCCAGCGGATTCTCCAAGCCCAACTTTGCATTCGTTTCCGCTGGACCAAGCGTTGCTCGTGGATCTCAGTGGCATAGTGCTTATGGTGTCAACCATGAGCCACTAGGCTCTGAGTTCCAGCCCAACTCAGGCTATCTCGAACTGATGAGTCCCAACCAGGACGAAACCGCGGTCTTCGGGTGCCAGTGTTGGGATGAGCAACACTATAATTTTTCTATTTTACTTACGGTCTTTTAGATCGGAATGACCGAGGTCCACCTCAAGTGAACCGAGGCCTCCATAGAGGTTGCTTGTAGCAACCCAACCACCAGCGGATTCTCCAAGCCCAACTTTGCATTCGTTTCCGCTGGACCAAGCGTTGCTCGTGGATCTCAGTGGCATAGTGCTTATGGTGTCAACCATGAGCCACTAGGCTCTGAGTTCCAGCCCAACTCAGGCTATCTCGAACTGATGAGTCCCAACCAGGACGAAACCGCGGTCTTCGGGTGCCAGTGTTGGGATGAGCAACACTATAATTTTTCTATTTTACTTACGGTCTTTTAGATCGGAATGACCGAGGTCCACCTCAAGTGAACCGAGGCCACCATAGAGGTTGCTTGTAGCAACCCAACCACCAGCGGATTCTCCAAGCCCAACTTTGCATTCGTTTCCGCTGGACCAAGCGTTGCTCGTGGATCTCAGTGGCATAGTGCTTATGGTGTCAACCATGAGCCACTAGGCTCTGAGTTCCAGCCCAACTCAGGCTATCTCGAACTGATGAGTCCCAACCAGGACGAAACCGCGGTCTTCGGGTGCCAGTGTTGGGATGAGCAACACTATAATTTTTCTATTTTACTTACGGTCCTTTTGAGCGGAATGACCGAGGTCCACCTCAAGTGAACCGAGGCCTCAATAGAGGTTGCTTGTAGCAGCCCAACCACCAGCGGATTCTCCAAGCCCAACTTTGCATTCGTTTCCGCTGGACCAAGCGTTGCTCGTGGATCTCAGTGGCATAGTGCTTATGGTGCCAACCATGAGCCACTAGGCTCTGAGTTCCAGCCCAACTCAGGCTATCTCGAACTGATGAGTCCCAACCAGGACGAAACCGCGGTCTTCGGGTGCCAGTGTTGGGATGAGCAACACTATAATTTTTCTATTTTACTTACGGTCTTTTAGATCGGAATGACCGAGGTCCACCTCAAGTGAACCGAGGCCACCATAGAGGTTGCTTGTAGCAACCCAACCACCAGCGGATTCTCCAAGCCCAACTTTGCATTCGTTTCCGCTGGACCAAGCGTTGCTCGTGGATCTCAGTGGCATAGTGCTTATGGTGTCAACCATGAGCCACTAGGCTCTGAGTTCCAGCCCAACTCAGGCTATCTCGAACTGATGAGTCCCAACCAGGACGAAACCGCGGTCTTCGGGTGCCAGTGTTGGGATGAGCAACACTATAATTTTTCTATTTTACTTACGGTCCTTTTGAGCGGAATGACCGAGGTCCACCTCAAGTGAACCGAGGCCTCAATAGAGGTTGCTTGTAGCAGCCCAACCACCAGCGGATTCTCCAAGCCCAACTTATGCTCTGAAGTTCCTGTGGGCAGTGTTCGCTCAGTTTGGCCAACGTACTTGCTACCGCAAGTACAGTGAAACTTACAAATAATTGTGGCGGTAACTCGATAGTCTTGCCTGTCCAGGTTGGATTTAAACAGCAGCTTGTTACCTTGGTGCAAAAGCACAACCTCAGCGGCGTAATAGGACTTTTCACGGATTGACGGCGACGGTATCGAAATCTCCTGTCATGTTGGTCGCCTTTGAAAACTATTTTCTTATGGATGTCGGGCACCCGTTCGTTTCTAGTACTCGCGTTCGCGTTTGAGTGTCGTGCTGTGAACTTCTCTGGATATCCGTGATCATGTAATGTGGAGTTAACTCGTTGTAGCTACAGAACTCCCCCTAGAGCCTGAATCAAGAAGGGGAACGCTCGATATGTGCTATCTGGCGTGTTTAACTAGTATAGAAGGAAGAATAACTGCACGTCTAAAACGTGTACGCATTTGTGTCTGTTTGTGATCAGTGCTGGTTGGGGAGGAGAGGGAGCACTGGAGCCGTAAGTCGGTTGGGTTCGTGAGGCGTTTTCAACCTCAGTGTCAGGAGTCTGGCGCGGTGACTGGAATTCGACGTAGGCTAGTTGCAGACCATCAATAATGACAGCCTTTGGAAAAGTTTCTGTCCAATCCGAAATACGTGTCTTTGTGAACGATGGCTTTCGAATGGCCTACGTAAGGCAATGTCAAATGCTTGCAAACCGCATCAATGCGTACGTAAAAGAAGGGGCACGTATGCAAGTCGGGGTGAAGATGTTGGTTTCGAGCAGTGAATCGCAGTGAAATTGGACGAATGACACTGAAGCATTGTTTCAGTTGTACAACACGACGTATGATTCACTTCACCGGTGATGCTTGAATCCAGTATTAATTCTCCAGGAAGTCTCAATGTCATACCGAATACTAATTCTGCGGGACAACAACCGACATCTTCCTTCAAAATGGTGCGGATACCGAGGAGAATGATCGGTAAACGCTCCGACCAATAGGTAGTTGACTGCGTCGCAGTGAGTGTGACGTTGCGTTGGCAGTGAAAACGCTCTACTAAACCGTTAGCTGACCGATGATATGCTGTCGTGCGTAAATGCGAACAGCCAAGCATGCGGTTTAGGTCGCGAAATGGTGCAAAATTAAATTGGGGTTCTCTTTCCGTGGTGATAATGGCGGAGGTACCAAACACGGATATCCAAGTATCGAGGAAAGTTCGTACCACTGTGTCGGCTGGGACATCTCGCAGCGGCACGAAGTGTGGCCCATGTATGAGACGATCGACACATGTCAACACGTAAGTAAAACTGTTAGATGGCGGTAGAGGTCCAACGATTTCAAGATGGATATGCTTGAATCGAGCGTCGGGCAGAGAAAAGGTTCCGGGAACAGTAGTAGGGTGGCGATGTATCTTTCTATTATAGCAGCTACTACAGTGTTTCGTTCACTGCTGGATAGCAGAGCGCATGCTGGGCCAGAGGTAGCGATCCGTAATACGTTATATGGTAGAGCGGCTGTTCGGATGGGAGATTCCATACAAGTGGTCAAACACAGCTAGTCAATAATGTTGCGGAACACATGATCGAGGATTTTCAGTGGATATGCCACCTTATCGCCCAAAGTCCTAGTTGTGAACAGGCAGTTGAGAAATTTTATTCAAAGGATTTCTTTTCAAGTGCTCAAACTCAGGGTCTGTTTCTTGATAAGCAGCGATGTCTTCTATGTGATATACGCTCGTCGGGGTTCGCGCTTGCTTTCAAAACATATTCTATGTAAACGTAAATAAAATCTAGACAACGGAAGACTTGCTCTATGCACACCGGCGCTGGAGAAAAGAAAGGGAAATAGACGTCATAGTCTTGCTTACCTTTATTATTTTCCGGCCGTAAGTTTGCGAGTTTAGTTAGATTGGCCTCTTGTATCACTGGACTAGCAAGTTTCACGGGACGTTTTTCCATAGAACGGGATAGAACTCTGTCTTCTGCAACAGTTTCAACCAAGAAGTACAGTTTGTTTGTGGAGTCAAGTACAAACAACAGGCGACTAATGATCGGGCCCAACACGCATTCAATCTGCCGAATTAAGTGCTAGAATAGGGTGTGCCGATGATGCCCTCGATAGTTTGAAAATTGTGTGCGGTGCAAAGTTTTTCAACTCTGATCGAACGACTCCTTAAAATAAGTACCTTTACCATCCTTACGGGTCATAAGCCCGTAGCTTCTTCCCTCGAGAAATTCGTCAGTTGAATTACATATCACAGTTTGCCACCGACGTTCGACAAATTTATACAGCTCACAATGTTAAATCTAACACATCGTTCGGAATCAGTATTCACTAGAGAAACAATCAATGTAGAAGAGATCACTGCTTATCAAGAAACAGACCCTGAGTTTGAGCACTTGAAAAGAAATTCTTTGAATAAAATTTCTCAACTGCCTGTTCACAACTAGGACTTTCGGCGATAAGGTGGCATATCCACTGAAAATCCTCGATCATGTGTTCCGCAACATTATTGACTAGCTGTGTTTGACCACTTGTATGGAATCTCCCATCCGAACAGCCGCTCTACCATATAACGTATTACGGATCGCTACCTCTGGCCCAGCATGCGCTCTGCTATCCAGCAGTGAACGAAACACTGTAGTAGCTGCTATAATAGAAAGATACATCGCCACCCTACTACTGTTCCCGGAACCTATTCTCTGCCCGACGCTCGATTCAAGCATATCCATCTTGAAATCGTTGGACCTCTACCGCCATCTAACAGTTTTACTTACGTGTTGAGATCGTCTCATACATGGGCCACACTTCGTGCCGCTGCGAGATGTCTCAGCCGACACAGTGGTACGAACTTTCCTCGATACTTGGATATCCGTGTTTGGTACCTCCGCCATTATCACCACGGAAAGAGAACCCCAATTTAATTTTGCACCATTTCGCGACCTAAACCGCATGCTTGGCTGTTCGCATTTACGCACGACAGCATATCATCGGTCAGCTAACGGTTTAGTAGGGCGTTTTCACTGCCAACGCAACGTCACACTCACTGCGACGCAGTCAACTACCTATTGGTCGGAGCGTTTACCGATCATTCTCCTCGGTATCCGCACCATTTTGAAGGAAGATGTCGGTTGTTGTCCCGCAGAATTAGTATTCGGTATGACATTGAGACTTCCTGGAGAATTAATACTGGATTCAAGCATCACCGGTGAAGTGGATCATACGTCGTGTTGTACAACTGAAACAATGCTTCAGTGTCATTCGTCCAATTTCACTGCGATTCACTGCTCGAAACCAACATCTTCACCCCGACTTGCATACGTGCCCCTTCTTTTACGTACGCATTGATGCGGTTTGCAAGCATTTGACACTGCCTTACGTAGGCCATTCGAAAGCCATCGTTCACAAAGACACGTATTTCGGATTGGACAGAAACTTTTCCAAAGGCTGTCATTATTGATGGTCTGCAACTAGCCTACGTCGAATTCCAGTCACCGCGCCAGATTCCTGACACTGAGGTTGAAAACGCCTCACGAACCCAACCGACTTACGGCTCCAGTGCTCCCTCTCCTCCCCAACCAGCACTGATCACAAACGGACACAAATGCGTACACGTTTTAGACGTGCAGTTATTCTTCCTTCTATACTAGTTACACACGCCAGATAGCACATATCGAGCGTTCCCCTTCTTGATTCACGCTCTAGGGGGAGTTCTGTAGCTACAACGAGTTAACTCCACATTACATGATCACGGATATCCAGAGAAGTTCACAGCACGACACTCAAACGCGAACGCGAGTACTAGGAACGAACGGGTGCCCGACATCCATAAGAAAATAGTTTTCAAAGGCGACCAACATGACAGGAGATTTCGATACCGTCGCCGTCAATCCGTGAAAAGTCTTATTACGCCGCTGAGGTTGTGCTTTTGCACCAAGGTAACAAGCTGCTGTTTAAATCCAACCTGGACAGGCAAGACTATCGAGTTACCGCCACAATTATTTGTAAGTTTCACTGTACTTGCGGTAGCAAGTACGTTGGCCAAACTGAGCGAACACTGCCCACAAGAACTTCAGAGCATAAGTTGGGCTTGGAGAATCCGCTGGTGGTTGGGTTGCTACAAGCAACCTCTATGGAGGCCTCGGTTCACTTGAGGTGGACCTCGGTCATTCCGATCTAAAAGACCGTAAGTAAAATAGAAAAATTATAGTGTTGCTCATCCCAACACTGGCACCGGAAGACCGCGGTTTCGTCCTGGTTGGGACTCATCAGTTCGAGATAGCCTGAGTTGGGCTGGAACTCAGAGCCTAGTGGCTCATGGTTGACACCATAAGCACTATGCCACTGAGATCTACGAGCAACGCTTGGTCCAGCGGAAACGAATGCAAAGTTGGGCTTGGAGAATCCGCTGGTGGTTGGGTTGCTACAAGCAACCTCTATGGAGGCCTCGGTTCACTTGAGGTGGACCTCGGTCATTCCGATCTAAAAGACCGTAAGTAAAATAGAAAATTTATAGTGTTGCTCATCCCAACACTGGCACCCGAAGACCGCGGTTTCGTCCTGGTTGGGACTCATCAGTTCGAGATAGCCTGAGTTGGGCTGGAACTCAGAGCCTAGTGGCTCATGGTTGACACCATAAGCACTATGCCACTGAGATCCACGAGCAACGCTTGGTCCAGCGGAAACGAATGCAAAGTTGGGCTTGGAGAATCCGCTGGTGGTTGGGTTGCTACAAGCAACCTCTATGGAGGCCTCGGTTCACTTGAGGTGGACCTCGGTCATTCCGATCTAAAAGACCGTAAGTAAAATAGAAAAATTATAGTGTTGCTCATCCCAACACTGGCACCCGAAGACCGCGGTTTCGTCCTGGTTGGGACTCATCAGTTCGAGATAGCCTGAGTTGGGCTGGAACTCAGAGCCTAGTGGCTCATGGTTGACACCATAAGCACTATGCCACTGAGATCCACGAGCAACGCTTGGTCCAGCGGAAACGAATGCAAAGTTGGGCTTGGAGAATCCGCTGGTGGTTGGGTTGCTACAAGCAACCTCTATGGAGGCCTCGGTTCACTTGAGGTGGACCTCGGTCATTCCGATCTAAAAGACCGTAAGTAAAATAGAAACATTATAGTGTTGCTCATCCCAACACTGGCACCCGAAGACCGCGGTTTCGTCCTGGTTGGGACTCATCAGTTCGAGATAGCCTGAGTTGGGCTGGAACTCAGAGCCTAGTGGCTCATGGTTGACACCATAAGCACTATGCCACTGAGATCCACGAGCAACGCTTGGTCCAGCGGAAACGAATGCAAAGTTGGGCTTGGAGAATCCGCTGGTGGTTGGGTTGCTACAAGCAACCTCTATGGAGGCCTCGGTTCACTTGAGGTGGACCTCGGTCATTCCGATCTAAAAGACCGTAAGTAAAATAGAAAAATTATAGTGTTGCTCATCCCAACACTGGCACCCGAAGACCGCGGTTTCGTCCTGGTTGGGACTCATCAGTTCGAGATAGCCTGAGTTGGGCTGGAACTCAGAGCCTAGTGGCTCATGGTTGACACCATAAGCACTATGCCACTGAGATCCACGAGCAACGCTTGGTCCAGCGGAAACGAATGCAAAATTGAATTTGGAGAATCCGCTGGACCAAGCGTTGCTCGTGGATCTCAGTGGCATAGTGCTTATGGTGTCAACCATGAGCCACTAGGCTCTGAGTTCCAGCCCAACTCAGGCTATCTCGAACTGATGAGTCCCAACCAGGACGAAACCGCGGTCTTCGGGTGCCAGTGTTGGGGTGAGCAACACTATACTCTTTCCATTTTACTTACGGTCTTTGTGATCGGAATGACCGAGGTCCACCTCAAGTGAACCGAGGCCTCCATAGAGGTTGCTTGTAGCAACCCAACCACCAGCGGATTCTCCAAGCCCAACTTTGCATTCGTTTCCGCTGGACCAAGCGTTGCTCGTGGATCTCAGTGGCATAGTGCTTATGGTGTCAACCATGAGCCACTAGGCTCTGAGTTCCAGCCCAACTCAGGCTATCTCGAACTGATGAGTCCCAACCAAGACGAAACCGCGGTCTTCGGGTGCCAGTGTTGGGATGAGCAACACTATAATTTTTCTATCCAACTTCAGAGCATATTCCACGAAACCTGGACACAAATATTCAAACGCTTCCTGCCAGTTCAATTGCTCGACACATACTTGACTGCTCCATGTGTGAAAACCCTCGTAAATCATTTAGCGTAACCAACCAACAGAGCGTCGCCCATCGGTTTCAGTTCACTGAAGCATCGGCAATTAGGCGGCTGAAACCTAGTTTATGTAAACAGACAGCGTTTGTCGCCAGTCTAGCACTGCCTCGGTGAGGCTGGTGGCCACATTCCTCTAGGCGGAGTGCCGGCCAGCATCCGATGAACTTTGACCGTAGCCCACTTTGATGGAAGGACTCTCGGCTGGGTCTTATGCATTGATCATGCAGCAAATCATCGACGTCAATGGGAACCAGTATCTATGATATATGTATATGAACATGTACAATGTTGCCTAAGTTAGGTGGAACGGCGTGTGTCAGGTCTTCGTATTATCGGTAACTCTCGATGTACTGTATAACGACCGGTTAACGACACATGGTCTATCATTGCAGCGAGAACCCACTGTAATCGCAGTTTACATTAACTATCGCTATCCCCTAGCGAAGCTTCGCAACGCCAGAGTCAATTCCAACTGACGGTCATGATGTAGCGCACTCGGGGTGGTCCCATATAGTCTTTGAAGGAACGTATAAGTAAACGTTAACAAGTAATATATCCGTGGTGTTAAACGGGTTACAGATCGAGTAGGTGAAAAGCACGTGTATAGTTATTTCGTACATGTTGCACCATTTGTTTATCGTGGTGCAGCGTCACGCAGGCACGTACATTTTAACAACTTGCTCCAAGAACTGCGTCCTCCACTCAGTCTTGCTCAGTACGCCATCCGGATCCCCTCGGATCATTTCGGAACATCGCCGCCTCATGGGTTGTTTAACATAGACCTTAACGATACTCCAAATACCTTCGATTGCATTCCGTTGTGGATAGTACGCTGCCGGTCGCAGAAGTGCTCCTGAGCTGTAAGGCTTCTCTTAGAAGATACTCTCCAGATCGGTGTAACAGGGTGCGTTATAACAAATAAGGAGACAACTTTTTGCGAAATGGATGACTTTGATGTCAAGCAGTAGTCGCAACCACCGCGCACATCTCACTTTAGTAGACCACCCTCTAATGACAGAATATCTGAGCCATCCATCCTCATTCATCGCACTGATCAGATGAAGATTTTGTCCCCGGGTTCCAAGTGCTGAAAGTCCGCTTGTGCGAACGCAGAATAGATTAAAGTTTGTCTCATCTATCCATACTGCTCGCCGTCCTTCTACCTCCAAGTTCATCAACTTCAAAACGTAAGCCTTCCTTAGCCTTTTCCTCTCCATCGTATTCATGGGGTCCGGTATTGCATGTAATTCCTTCGTTGTCATGAGTCTACCGTCTACGTAACGGGCGATTGTGCTGACGCTGACGTCCACCTCGAACTCCAGCTTCCGCCGTCACCGAAGAGTTTCCAAGGTAAACGTAGGGTCCGCTTCCACCTACTCCATCAGGCAATCCACGTGACTATCTGACAGACACCATCGACGCAACACGCTAGGAGCTCTTGTCGGCTCATTCAATCCCAATGTTCTAATCCACATTCTACATGTCTGTACATTTACCTGTAACATAGATGCAATGCCCTTCCAGTCATTGCCCGCTTCATTTGTTTACATAATTAGAGCCTTTACGTCGGACGAATGTTGGGCGTACCTTCTACTTCTTCCCATTGCGCGTAATTTGAGTTAAAGACTAAAAGAACTATATAAATCAAACTAGAGATAAACATGGTAGGTGAACTAGGAGGAAGATTTGCCGTTCGTTTTGCCCACTGCGTGGGGTTCCCGTGCAACCCGACTGGGAGAAAGCAGAAGTGACAACTCCGCTGACTAGAGACGGTCTATCGGAACCATATGGGCGTTTCCACTTATACGTCAGACGCATGAAATCACCTTGACATTTTGGAACTAAATTTCCACCCCCCGTATACCAAGCGGGTGTGATCTCCGCCGTTTGTCGTGCTGGCTGGCACGTTGTCCCGCCCAGGTCATTGTGCGTAATGCCCCCGAAATTTTTGCACAACTCATACAACTCACACGTACGGACACGTACATAAGGTCTCTCATGCGAGGCAGCCTGACATTTGGGCACCGCTCACATCATGCCCATGGCTATCATGCAGTGCGATCTGAATGAAATTTAGATGGGTATTGGATGAAATTTCATCCGCGTTACGGATGGAAGCTAATGATTGACGGATTAAACAGTTCGCCTCTGTATTTTGCTCTTTTCAAGTAGCGACAGCAGACGCTGAAATCCTGGGTTTTGCGATAGGAGCAACGCTTGTGACGCACTTAACATTCATTGAATAATTGTGTTTATCTGTATGAAAATTCAAAGCGTGGGCAATTTTTATTGGGCCTATATTTATATTTTATGTGGTGGCCTGCGAATATTATAAATTAGTAAAGAAAGCAGGGAATACGTTTACCAGGAAAGTGGGTGAATATTACTCGACTTTCAGGACGTTTACTTATTTGTACTGCCATTTGGGGTCGGCACTATTGCTTAGCTTTAAATGGACAACATAATATATTAAAATGTATAAGCGTCTGATGCACGGGCTGATTACTCAGGCTCGCCAAATTGCAACGCGCACGAAGAGCCATCTAAAACTCCATGCAGCTGTACTACAAATCAGATGATGCCACGCGTGGGCCTTCTGGTGGCGCGTATGAATGCACTAAAGGCGTACTTCAGCAGTTTATTTAAGTCGCCTAATCAAAATATCGGATGATGATTCTTTTACACTTGTACGATTTGAACTCTGCTAAAACACAGTAATCTCCAGACGATTAGTTATTGGCTCTAATGTTGCCAAGTGACAGATTACAGTGCTAACCGAAGCATATGAATTCTGGTGCCCACGCACCTTACTTATGCAACATGAAAAGTCGTCATTGCATAATCACATATAAAAGGAAGAAAGTGTATCTTTTACAGTAAGCAAGTATATAGTAAAAAAGACATATCATGAAAGGACCTTTTTTAACAAGAGATGGAGCAGTGGCGTAGGTTGCAGTCAAGGGTAGTATGTCTCGGGGCGGCAAGTGATATTAGGCGACATTTTTTTACCTTCGACTTTCGATACTAAATGTAAAGGGCAAAATATCCAGATAGGTTATGGGTTGCACATTTTATTGTTACTTTGCAGGCCAACAACGTATCTGTGCACTATGTCATACTTGTGCGCAAGCTCTTCCCAGTAATGCCCTTTGTTGTCCCATGGTGGTCACTTTTGCCACATTTACCCCTGTGTCCCAAATGATAATCCATTTCACCGAAAACTAATGTGTACTTTACTCCGGGCCGATTATGTGATCTTCATGCGCCCATTCTGCTCTCACTCAGGACGGATACTTATCTACCGCCCTGGGCGGCAAATTTAGTTGCTACGCCACTGAGATGTAGGAACTTTTTCTGTATTGGCTTGCCCGCTATTCACAATAGCAAACAGCCGCACCAGTGTTCAGAACGGTATAAAAGTTTGGCCCCACTTTCTTTCCTTTACACAGATATCCCAGTTTGCATCCCATAGTACTATTAGACACTGTTCCAGTATGCTTGAATCAAAGACTCACGTGAATATTATAAGTCCAGCTGTGCCCTTAGAGGGATGTCAAAATTGTTGAACAGTTAGTTTCTTTGCGTCATTGCTTCTTTGCAGCGCTGTATCCATGCACATGTTGTGACTAGGTTTTGCTTCAGTCCCCCCTATAGCTTAAGTCATGCTCTCTTTGTGAGTGAAGAGAGTCTTCATGTATTCATCTGCACCGTTATTCCATTGGCGTATCTTGTACCCAAGTCTTAGTCCCAAGTGATCAACTTGTACTATGATGAATCCTGCAATCGCTACAACCGTTATTGCTCCACTTGAGAAATGCAGTTAGTGACGCTTTTAGGGAGAATTTAAACACTTATAAACCTGAGCAAAGACTGCGCAATAGTATTTTGTGTATGCTATAATCTTTTGCGAAGTTACGGCCAACGGACACCTTCAACAGTCTGCGTAAACACGATGCAACAAATAACAGCAGAATGATTTCCTTCACAGCCAAGAGAAGCTTGCTCGAGCAGTGTACGGGAAAGAGTATGGTTGTCACGCAGCAACAGTAGGAATTACTCCCCCGAGTTAATCTAGTTGGCATGTTATCGCAATGCTAGTTAACTCCGTGTGTTCCAGAGTGGATAACGACAATTAACGAATCACCCTATAGTCCGCACGCCCCAGAGCGGTGTGAATTAGTCTTCATCCTGATCACCCATATGTTTCCGATAACACAACAACTTATACCTCACATGTACCTTTTGTCAGTTTTAAATTTATAATTGCTGACTTATGATTCTAAGTTGGCGAAAGCGTGTAGATTGCATTTTGTTTGGTAAACCACACCATCTAAGTAACTTGCTCTACCTTGCCTCCTCTCAGTGGTGGCTTAACAGATTCGGGAAAATTGCTCGGGAAGACATATACATTTATTTGGCAGGTTGGAACGTGGGTGAAGCGAGTGTATTGCGAACATTTGGATACCTTATTATATAAACCAAAAGTCTTAATAAAGCAAAACGGAAAAACCAGAATTGATTCATAGTAGTCCGGAGGTTTCCACCGCTTACCTGTGTTCGTTGTGTACGTTACTAACGTAAATGACTAGTATGTTTTACACATTAGTTGATCCGTGCGGAATCTTGAATTGCATGTAGAGTTCAAGTGTTTGAACGGAGCGTGGCTTTTTATTGGTTAGCACGGTTGGTTTCCATCGCGCAACGTCTTTCCATTCCGCTAGCTAACAACGCCTATCCATGTCATTTCTAAGAAGAGAGCACAGAAACTTCCACTATACCAATAAAACATTCTCTGTATCTATCTGTTATTTTGAACCGCAGTCTGGGCTCCCTCTAAAAGTTCGGTTCCAACACACATATTCGAGAAATATAACCTTGAAATTACGGCTCATCTCTCACCTTAGCTAGCGATGCGTTAGTTCATACATTTTCTTATTATTCATGAAAGTTTGATGGTCGACACTCGCTATTTTGCAATGAGTAACCGCTTTTCATTCGTTGAAACCCATTGTTCAGCCTGTGCCTGTTTCATCAATCGTCTTGGTCAAACGAGAACCACGATAGCCGTGGATGGTGCCTTCTTCCGCTTCAGTTCAACATTCCCAGTTATCCTGGTTGAGACGATAACTCGGCTGATTCCCTACTCATACACCGTGAGTGGGAATACATTTGATGGTTTAGTAAAATTTTCCATTTATTACAGGCCTGACACTTTTGTTTAAAATGTAACGGACACCACCATGCCGCACCATTTAAATGCCGCTCTAAACACTGGTATCCAGTGTTGCATTCGTTCTTCATTGCGACATACTTATAAGTGAGAGAGTTTGAAGTGAATAATTAAGGTTTCTTCTTGCCTGCTTACAAAACAGATAGTCCTTTTTTTACTTTTAGTTCAAGCTGAAGCTTATTGACGACGGAATAGGGAAAGGAGCCGCGGCGATAATCGCAGCACATAAACTGCTGACTCCGGTTCAGCCGCGCTTTACCATCTTCATGTGAATACGCTGACGATGGTGCAGTCGACACCCGGAATCCACTAAGCGAAGTAAAGATCTGTAGTGCTTTATTTTTGTCTCTCATTTTTAATAATCAACTGATCTTAGTAACTGTTTCTTGTGATGTCATAAGTAAAACGGTGGATGGGTGTAAAATTCGATAGTCAACTAGCGAATTTCGCACACGTCTGTTTTCGACACACGCTTGAATGCGGTGAGAAGTGATGAACCCTGCAAAAATGGATCCCCAGTTTCAACTATCAAAGAACAGAAGTCCTGCCCGTTCCGCCCACTTGACATGCGTCGCCACAGGACTGCAAATCAGCGATCTGCACGTATATTCATCGATCGACAAGTGAAACGGCATGAGCTGGCAACCCATCATGTGATGAGTTAGCTTTGAGGTATGCCGTTCGCCCACCGCACGTCAGTGCAAGCTTCAGCGCTATGTTACATATACAGGCAGTCAGTTCACCTCTGCCAGACAAGTCACCACGCGCCACATGACCCTCTGCATTATTTGGTTTTGAGAACTAGATATTGTCCGGTGAAGAACCGATTCTGCTCCTCCAGTTTTCAATCCATTGTTATGAATTACGCTAATAAACCTGAGATACTGCTCTCGTATAGACTATATAACTGTGAACGGGAAGCTAGCGAAGCGATTGCGACTTGTTTGCTAATGGAATCAAAACACGGCTTCATTAATACCCTGGATGTGATTAGGAACCGGTCGCCCAAAATTTAGAGCTCATGCTCAAATCAACCAACTGTTGGAAGGACAGGTTGTGAACAATACCGATTTGGAGGCCCTTAGCAAAGCCAGATGGTCAGGTGAAGGCCTGCATCAATATGTTGAAGCTACTCAGTTACGCAGATTATCTGAAGTACACAGTGACAATTTCCACGGTGGCGAGCCGGTTACCTTATGCTTTGCGGCGGGAGTGCTTCGAAATTGCAACAACTGTTGCGAATGCATCCAAGGATTCCGCCTTCAGTGATTTAAATGAATTAACGCTTAACTTTTATGCTATAGCAGCTACGCAGTCAAGGTTAGATGTAGTTCGTCGCAGTCCGCGCTATATCGCTGTCAGCTGGCCGTCATCCACGTTCGCCGCCGTCATCCATGGCTTAGTGGAACAATCTATTGCATCCGGAAGTCATGTGGTCGGAAGTCGGCAAGGGTCTGAGGAAAGTGCACCATTGACGAGACCCAGAATCTAGAAACCGTCGTCTGGCGCTTTTCCAACCGTATGATAGGCTGCCTAACTCAGAGGGAAGTGCGACGAACTACATCTAGAATAAATCATTACTATCCTGCTAATATTTGGGTGGTGATTTTCCATAGGCATGGCAGCCTCGCTAACGTGAAACGTGCAGAACCGTGTGGAGGCCTTACAGTGAAGTTTTCAGCTGCGACAGAAGCGAGTAATGTGTACGCATGCACATGCATTTAACGAACATCGCTACCAGCGGGGTTCCCATTTAACCAGACGGGAAAGTAATGATCTTCAGGTACATCTCTTATGCTTGCGAAACTCACCTTGTAGTGGACGCTGCTTACTTAACCTGCAATATTTGTACTCTGCCCTTGAAGTTTAGTGGAGTATTTTTGATGACATTCTAACCTTCTGTTTGGGAGAGTTTGAAGATAACTGCTCATTAAGAAATATATTTTCCTCATAGTTGCAGTCTATGACCCAGTGTGACTCGTTGTGCAAAGTTCCTTTCCAAGCAGAGCAACTACTAAAAGTGTTTGACAGAAGACAAACTGTTCGATGACGCTAATTGATGACCAAACTAAAATAGTGCAGCATGACTTTCTTGGGGAATTCATCTTCCAAATTTGATCCATCTAGCGTGCTGGATTAAGCTATAGGAACACTGCGGAACCGATAGCACGCTTGATTGTTTTCTGGATGCTTCAGAGAGGGTTTTAGCGTCGACATGCATGTTAGAGTGAAGGACAAAGTTGTACGAGCATGGTCTTCCATTCTAAGGAGGAAGTCTGGCATTGAGTCAATCAAAGCAGTAACTATCCTGCGTTTGAAGATTGTCTTCGCTGAGCTGACCAGGTGATCGAAGAGATGCGAATGGGAACGCTTCTGGTGTTCTGGATTGAAACGTTAACCGACTTTCGTCTGATTCGATTCACCATAACGTTTTACTAGCTTCGTTGCAAAACATCTATCAATTATACATCCTCTTTCTTCCCTAATGTAATGGTGATGTATTGAGGGTTCAAAAAATCCAGCTGGTATATCCTCTGAATGGATAAGAGCATGTGAAAAGATTGAATAAAATCAACTCAATTCAAGTACTTGCTTTATACATCCTGGGCGGAAGAATATCCATCAGCACACGACCGCAGCAAGAAAAACTAAAACATACAGGAAAGATTACCAGTACATGCCGTTTAGTAGGGGATAAACAGGAGCACCATAATATTTCCAATCGCCTAACTAGTTCTAGAACGAAAGAGTTAGGGCACAGCAAAAAGCGCGATAGGTAACAATAACAATAATAATAAGAATAGGGATATTTCTCATCAAATGAGATACTGTGCTCATATTTGGCACATGTCCTATTTACAGAAAATATCATCCTCACGAATGAGTGATAAACAGTTATGTGATTTTCATTGTCTTTGCTGTTTCAAGGATATGTATTTGCTAACAGTTGCGTTTCAACACAACATGCACTAGTTGGTAAGGGGGTAGTAACAGCACTAAGGATGTATCACACTGTTTGAAATTTCCGTTTCACCCATCCGATGTTATCTGGTTCTTCTTGGAACAAGTCATCAAGTGATCATTTCCGGGAGAGCAGGGACCTACTGGTCTTCAATTCGAGGCAATTGCCGAGCTTAACGCGAAAGGCCGTTGTAGTTTCAGACGATCTGATTGTGACTGGGAGCTTATTCCAGGGGGCAGTCTATCTGATAAGGAGAAGTTGGACCACAGATTTGTCTTGAACCTGTGTAAACTAACGGTAAATTTCTTACTGAGTAACTCCCATGTCGAACTATGCTGTAGTTCTAAGGAAGTCAACTAGTAGTGGGCGTTTTGATGAATCACGTACAGAAATATCATATTATGCCTCAATCTTCGTAGCCAAAGCGGATCGAGCTGGAACTGTTGGCAGTGCTTCCGACAGTTCTTAATGGAAGTTTTGCCTAGCAGAAGTTACGTAAATGACCTTATTAAACTTTCCACAGATGCTATGGCAGATTTCCTGATGCTGCCACAAGTGATACAACAATATTCCAAATGAGGCTTTTGAAGAGTTCTACTCTGGCTGGGGGTATGTGAATCATTTATATCAAATTAGCCACTGAATTTCCTGCTCTGGTCAGGTGGTCTTCAACTTGCTCGGAAAAGTTTAGTTTAAGAATACCTGATTCCGAAGTCGCGAGTAGACAGCTGTACGCAAAGTTATTCATCGTTGAACAACCACGATACATGATGCTAGAGGTTTCCGCCGAGAACTTCATCACCCGAGTGTCACACCATTTCTCAAGGGAGTGAAGGTCTTTTTGTATGAACCGTGCTGTTCAACTCGTTGGAAGTTGTAGACTTTGTAAATGTCATCTGTAAATAGGTAATGCATAATATGTCTAATAACCGCACTGATGTCATCGATGTAGAGCAAGAACAGTAAAGAACCAAGTACACTCCTTTGGATACCGCCCCTAGTGATTGGACGTGGTGAACAGTGTTAGTCGGCTATGGTAACTACCTGAGAACGGCCGATCATGTATGATAATAGCCAGTCTAGGAGTGGATTCCAAAGGAGGCAATATTTTTCAGCAGCCTTTTGTGGGGGCATTTGATCGAATGCCTTTTTCATGTACAGGAACCGAAGTAGGTTTGCGTATCCTGGCTCAATAGATTACAAAACATGGTTTGGATAATGCAATTGGCAGGTTATGCACCATCTTTTGTCCAAGAAACCATGCTGGGATCAGTCGATCAGCTCCAACTAATCGGTGAATTTCATCACACCTTTCTTAAACAGTTTCTCTAATAATCTGGCTAATATAGGGGTGCGATGGATTCGCCGGTAAGTGCCAGTTTTTTCTAATGTCACCATTGTGACGGGAATGACGAGCGACATTTTTCTCTGGTCTGAAAAGTAGCTTGCTTCCGACGAAAAGGTAAACATGTTTAGCAAAAGTAACGGCATGTCAGACCCTCCCAGTTTGATGACGGCTGGAGGGATACCATCGGAATTCAGGTGGGACGACTGTTTGATGAAATTCTTTATATATTGGATAGCACTGATAGAAACTGCAATTTTATTTAGGGCGCCGATTGTCTGCATCGCAATGCATGCATTTAACGGGTCCGTCTCCACGCTCACAGAGTTGGCGAAAAATGAGCTAAACGCTTCACAGATGGCAGCTGGATCACAAAGGGACTGTCCGTCTGCATTAACCAGTCCACTAGTCAAAGAGAAATGGCGATTGGTTCTGCGACGCGGCACTGTAACAAGTTCTTTCGTTTTACATATCGTTCCTAGAGCCATTTGTTCTTCGTGTAGCCTCTTCGTCAACTGTATGTGCTTCACCCTATCAATAATGTTGTACAACTGTAAGAGCAAGGTGAAATTTCCCGTCGTTCTGCATCCAGCAAATAGTCTAGTGCTTCCGGCAGACTGAACGCACGATTGCGTTTTTTTGTACACGAGTAATCCACTTACCTTGGGGAGTAGAGATAGCAATAGTCTGATGGACCTGATGGTAGAAATAGTCCAGGACAAAGCACACTTAGATAGAGGAAAAAAGCACCCCAGTCGGATGATCGACTTAATTGTCGGAATTACTTCCACTTTATCCTATGGGTTGTATATTGTGGAATAAAGGCCTGTTTGCTGGCAAAACCAACGCAGAAATTGATGCGTAGCATCTTATGGTCGCTACCGGGGAGTTTGGATATTAGCTCGCTTTGTGCATTTGTGACCCCAAAAGTGCCCACCAGATCGAACATTATGGTCGCTCTCATTGGTTCAGTAACCCATTGTATCCAGTAACCAATTCTAGGCAAGGAATGGAAAGAGGTATGGATACACGAGGATGATTGCGAAGACCAATAAATCTTTGGTAAGTTAAAATTTCCAGAAAGTATCTTCTGTCTGTGTGGCATCTCAGCAGCGAATTCGACAGCCTTAGTGATGATGGCAACACTCGCGATTGACACAGTTTGCTGGTTGTAGACACATCCGAGTATGATGTGAGAAATGGTTGTTGAGATGGTAACCAAAGCGATTCGGGGACATTCGATAGCTGTAGAAGATCAAGAAGTTTCGCTACAAACGTCTGTTGTAGGTACCTCCTGCATTCACCTCTGCTGTCTGTGTTGCTGTCTTTTCGGAAAATATGCCAATTAGGTATCATTATGATAGAACTTAATGTATCAGAGGAGCACCACCTTTCACTAACAAAGATTGCTTGTGGGTCGTTGATAGGTGCAAGCATGCTTAGGAAGTATACTTTGTTGTTAATAGATTTGACATTAAGAAGAAGTACAGAGAACGGATTATCGAGTTTGAGGTCAGTGTGTTGCGCTTCGTTACTTCATGCGTTGTTGTAGTCAGGTACTGTGGACGCAGGAGATATGAGTGGGAGTTGGGGCGTCGATTCTATTCTTAGCAGGTTAGGTGATATAGGGAATGTGCCACTTGTGAATGCCAATATTGCTGTGTGAACAGGGAGGTGGTTGAGTGAGCAAGTTAAATTTGCGCTTGGCATGCAGTTGCCTAGCCCAGTCATTTGGGGAAATTGCAGGAAGAGTAAGGACAATCAGTTCACTTTTGCCGGGCATGTACGCAATTGCAATGGCCGGGGCTGTGTTCGCATATACTAAAAAGCGGTCGTATTGCGGTGTGTCGGAAGGGGCTACACATACATATGGGATGGGATGGGAGGTGGTATTGTCCTCGTGACATATTTCCTTCTATCCTCATTACGGTGCCAGATATTGTGGTGTGGGAGGGAAATATAGATAGGGATATCAAAAATCATATGTCTCTGGCTTTCGTCGGCTCAGGAACTCTCTTTGGACGGCGTTCGTGCGATTTACCTTGGTAGAGCTTATTAGTTTCTACCGTGTTCTTCATAGGTATATTGCGTCTATTGTAACCATTGAGTGGCTGTAGGTTTTCTACAGTAATTGTTTGACTTCACATGGAATCCATGTAGGCGATGAGTACTTCATGTGGCACTGCTGCAGGGCCGTCGATAAGCAGCTCTTCCCAAAGTTTAGGACTTAGTCCATCACTTATAAAAGGTGAATTCAATTCGGTTGGCCCAGAAGCGTTAAGATTAAGAGAGTAGTCATTTCCAGAAATTTGCTGAGGTGACATAGTAGCGAGAACGCCGCGGCAATGAAGCACAATTTTATTGGCGCGATCTCAAGCCATATCCAAGTCGCATCATCTAGCTTCCGTTCGCGACATGTCCATGCAGTTTGGAGGATACGGGATGAAGTATTCCTTGCTCATTTCACCCCGGTAACTTCGCTTGTACGCGTCCATTTCTGCCCGACCCTTAGTCGTTTGATAGCTCGTGATTTGCATGAACGTGTGTGTGTCACTCTGCTTGAGGTTGGTTCGGAAATCTGCAATAACGACGATTTTTTCTTATTTATAGCGTTCTCAACGAATACCCTTCCAGTTCTGCCAGACAGCCTCGTGCCCCGTTTTCGTCTCGTTCCTTCAGACCAGTGTTGCTCCATCTGCTCCTCCTCACTGCGCCTGTTCCTCTTCCTGTCCGCCGTCATTTTATTGGTCATTCTGTCCTTCGGCAATCCCATCCTTCCGCCTCCCTGCACCCGCCCCTTCTCGGATTTTCTATTCTATTGCGTAGCTCGACCGCAGCAGGGCGGCATTCATCCAGCTTTTCGGCGCTCCGTCGTCAAGTTTGAAGTTCCCTCCTTTGCACTGGAATACTGCGTAGCGGCGTCTCCAGCGATCCATGAACTTCCGTGCTGCTGGCTCTCCATGTTCCGGGAATGGTGATTTCGTATCTTAACTTGTTCTCCTACGCTATATGGCCTCCACTACGCGAAGCATCAGTTCAAATGGTTGATGTACTGCTGTTGATGATGAGGATGATGATGATGATGATACCAGCTGGACATTTTGTAACACGCCCCGTTATCGAAGTAAAGCACGAGAGCAATAAGCATGCCGGAACTTCCTACGTGCTCTCTGTACTACGCCAGTAGCACTAAATACTACGCGGTTTCAGTAGTACGGGAGACTGAAGAAATTTTTGATTTGTAGGGTCTGGAATTTTCAGCCCTGTGGAGAGCAGATGACCAGTTGCTTGAGAATCTTGTTTAGCAATTCAACCGGTTTGTACATCAGTGGGTGTCGACTACTTTAGATCATTAATTGTGACAAATCTGAACAATGAAAAAGCTTTAGGGCTGCCTACTTATCTGGGATATCACTTTCGCCACAACCTTTTGGTGTGTTTTGTCGAAGAAAGCGACCTGTGTGACGATGCAATCATATAGCATTTGCACTACTGACAAACGTATGAGTAGACAGCTATAAGTAGTAAGTTTCTTCAGCGGTTTCATTGAATGAGATGGTATATAACACGGATGTAATCTAGATACGACAACCTCGATATGGCTTCGAATACCGCATCTACCCATACGCTCGTTGAGACCGCCAGTGGTCCTGCCACACCCGACGGGTGCACCATTAGCGTTGCCAGTCGGTTTGTTGAGGGTGTGAGCAGCCGCCTGTATAGCAACGCCCACGAACTGGTGTACTACATCGAGCGGTTGGAGGGAATCTCCGGGTCGTACTACAGTGTTCGAACCTCGAAAGCAGATGTCTCCGGCGAGAAAACACTGATACAGTAGCCTTACCTCCGGAAAGGGTTTACCCGTCATCTTAACGAAGGAAAAAGTCGAATACTATTGGATTACACATATGGCGGGGCCTAATTCAATGATGCTAGGTTGGGGACTTCGTTCAGAATAACCATGTTCCACATGGTGCATAACCACGAACTTCTGGGAGACGAAAAGTTAAAGTGCTTCAGCAGAAGCCGTCTGTTAAGGCCGTAAGAGCTGGAGCTAATCAGCCCAATGCTCGAACTCCGAAGCCGATGTTTTAACATCCGGTTCTACGTCCGCTCGAAGTTCGGAAAATATTTGAGAAACATGGACGTCGGTAACCTTCGAGCGAAGCACATGTTCGGGCGCAACAATCCAGATAACGTGTTTTTTTATTGGATAGCTTAAAATGCACTGTTGTAGAATATATACTGGACATGGAATCGCAGTTTAACCAGCTAGGGCGAGCCTGGGAAACCATCGGATCATTCAATTCTTCTACTCCACATCAGAGATGCTGGAACTGTACTCCCGGTTTCTCGACATTTTGCCTATTGACAACACCTACTCCACTAACCAACAGAGATATTTTTTATACCAACTGCTCATAGTCGATGGCTGTCGAAAAAGCCTGCCGGTTGCCACTGCTTTCCTCTGGCGGGTGACAGAGACTGACGTCAGAACCTTCCTCCTCACTTTTATGGAGTTTGTAGGTGGTAGTTCTGGCGTCAATTACATCATGTCCGATGGTGCAATGGTCATTGCTAACGCTGTACATAACGTCTTTCCTTCCGCACGTCATTTCTTATGTCGCATCCATATAATTAAAAATGTAATTAAACGTTTTCCGCAATCCACTTCATTCAGGCGTTTTTTCATCGTGATGTACACATTCAATTTTTGGAAATATTTAGCCAGTTTTGAACTCATTCGTATTAATGATCAATCCCTCTTCCACTATATCAGTTCCTACATTCTGCCCAACGCCTGCAGATGGGCCAAAAGCAGTATGCCTCGTGATGCAACGTACGGCATACACGACAGGAATATGGTGGCGTCCATTCATCGCTGCTTAAATATGGAACTGCTGAATGGGCGAATTGGATTGTGGCAAGCCATACGAGTGCCACGGATGAGCGCGACGTATTTGATATATAACCGACAGAAAACGATATCGGATGCATCTCGTCGCTACCTGAGTACTGTCGGTCATCCGGAGTTGGAATACTTGTGCCGCCGAATGATGCCGCACGCTATTTTCGTTATAGCATCTGACTTGAGTTCAAGGTATCCGGTTGTGGTTCTCAGCAGCGGTAAGCACACAGCTGTTTTCAGCAATCGTCGACTGGAGACGATGAACCACGACAGCCGTACGTGCACATGCAAAACTAACGTCGGATTTAGACTATCATGCAGACACTTGCTGCAGTTCGTGCAGTTTAACAGCGCGGATGTCAACGAACTGCTGTTCAGCCGACGGTGGACGAGAGCGAATAATGGGGCACTTGCGGTTTCAATCGCACCGTTGGACCCGCCAATAATGGGAAGGCAAGAACCAAGCAACATTTAGGATATGGCTTCGAACGACTTGGGTGCACTGTATCAGCGACTGAAACCAGGACACTTCGCCCCCTATGCCGCGTGGCAACGTAGTTTCTTTCAACAAGCCGGCCCGCAAGAAATGTCTCCGTTCACTTTCCCCCCCCCCCTCCAGGGCACCTGGCCACAAACACAAACATTGTCGATTACAAACAGCTACCGGAGTCCACATTTCTGAACTTGGACGCTGCAGCGCTCCATCTGTCGGCATTGCCGGAGGGGCTGGGCACGTCGACTACGGATAACGCGGCTTTTAGCGACGAACTGAATGTCGCCATTGCAAGCTCGGATGAAGAAGGCACTATACCAGCGGTTCAACCTGGTGCACAGCCGACGGCCGCTGTATACGACGCAAGTCATGAACCCCGGAATGCAACAGTTGGCGAACAAACCAACCATCAAGTTTGCACCATGTGGTGATCTATGAAGAGATATGCGCAGAATGCGGCTTACAATATCCGGAAGAAAACGAAGGACGAACAATACACTGGGTTCAATGCCCGTATTGTACACGTTGGTATCACCGCAGCTCTCTTCTGCAGGCTCCCATAATAACTGTTTTCTGGTGAGTTTTCTGAGAACAAATATTTGTATGACACTGCGCAGTGAGTTGGTGGCCTTTTGCAGGCCCGACATGTCAACTTGTTTTTCCTGTTCTGCTTACCTGCATGTGCGCTAATGATATCGTTAAATATCCGCCACTTTACTAATGATTTCATTGCCATGTAACAATGAACGAGGAGGTAATTTCTTCTTCTGTTTACGTCCACCGCATAAAGGCAGCTCTCGTTAATATAGTGCGGTGGTGTATTCAGTTGTTACTTGTCTCCGGTTGTTTTCATATCGGTGAATAATGCTAGATAATAATCCATACATGGTTTGTCTATCATTTTCGGGTATCAACGAATAGGGTGGAAGAAAGTATGACGACAAAATCTCCGTTGTGCAGTGTAAAACGAATAGAACGCTTATGATGAACCTGTAAGTTTCGCCATATTATCGTCTTATGCAATGTGCGCACATAATACACATGGTAAATAAATGAAGGAACAAATAAATGGTTTATTCTTGAATTTATCAAGACAAAGGAAATCAGGTATGATCCAAATGTACACACAGTTATATTTAGCAACAGACACGTTGTTATGTGTGTAATTGACAGAGGCTGAAAGATGTACTGGCTGCATAGATTGAGGAAGTAATCATGAGAAAGTAAGTCGTCAATGGATGAGGATACTTTGGGTTCAATGGCGCATAGTGCAAAAGTCAAAGCATGATAAGTGCTGGGAAAACGGCATATGTAGACAGAGGGTTTCTTATGCTTGTACGTGTCAAGAGGATAATGAAATATGGCTCTTGTCGACTCGAAAGCATGTACTTCTGGGCAGTGACTTGATTCAGTGGCGAGTCACATCCACAGCTGTCGACGCGAAGTCGTCACCATGGACCGCTTCGCGTACTTCATCTAGTAGTGCTTCGCGCGACGTCACAACTCACAGCACCGACTTTCAGCATCCTATTATAGTTCAACCAGACCACCATCCCTGTCTACAAGCTGCAGATGTCCCGACATCTCCCGAATCCAGCCCGCAGCCTCCCATGACCAATCGCCGTGGTCGGGAGGTGCGTAAGCCCGATCGGTTCTGCGACTATTTACAGTGTAAATGCGTTTAGGTTTGTATATGCTGTATATAAGTGCCCCGTTTTTTGGTCGAATAACGTTTTGAAAACCAACAAAAAATCAAAAACCTCCGAAAAACCTTTCCCTAAAATAGTTCAAAAGCTAGACAATCTAAACACGCGTTCCAATCGTTCATCCTTTCGGGAGTTTCCTAAACGTGTCTTCTATTTTCTTATCTGTACAAGCTCCAACCCTCCTCTTCGATCGACTGGCCCACAAGAGCAATATTTTCGGGGAACCTGACGCGAACGGTGGTCGTTTCCGCGCGGGACGAGTGTCGCTCCTTTGTGGCACGGGGGTCGTTTCTTCGTGGGACGACCGTTTTTTCTCCGTGGGACGAAAGTCGTTTTGCCGCGGGGTGGGGAACGGCGGGGGAGAGACCACTCCCAATCGTACCGTATGGCAGCAGAGAAACTTGAGGTACTGTGGACCATGTTCTGAGATAGGCAGTATTTTTGAAGTCCGACAGGCCCGCTCCAACTGTTCGCCGAAATGCACCCTGCCTGCAATCAATAAATATTAAATCACAGAAGGCACAGCGGACTCAGATTTCCGGCGAACCTTCATTTGACACAAACGTTCGCTCATTCGTACTCTGCACGATTTTGCCCTACAAAGCTCGATTCAACAGTCTTTTGCGATTTCGAAGGCTTTCTGTGTTCAGCCTGCTAGGGGGGAGCTCTGTAGCACCAAAAAAGATAACTGCTATCTTTCATATACTATTTCCTTGTTGACCAATTTTTCATTATTCTTGTTTTAATCTTCCTTAAAACGGGCTCGACACTCGACCGTGTCGTAAGTTCCCGCGCTAACGTGTACTTCCTGTCTTGGTTCATCCGTCCGGGCCCTTTTGTAGCCCATCGAATACAGTCCTCTGTGTCCGACTCCAATTGCCTTCTGATACCCGCGCTTACTTTCCTGCACCATTGTGCTGACTTCTGCGTGGGTGAAGAGTGTCGCGTCCGTTAGTACACATGGCAACTGTGCCAGTCAAATGCGGGCTACCGATGGTCATCTTTGAAATGGGCGACTGTTTGTCAGTGTACGTAAGTAAGCAGCGATGAACTAGGTGTAAACTTGATGCCCGAGTTTTTTAACGTAATGTCAGTCGCAAAACCTTACTACACGAAAGTGCTTGGGAAGAAGCACAATACCAAGGCGAGATAAATGTAAGCTTACTGTTCTCATAGCGCCGTAGTAGTAATGGTTAGCAGTACACCACGTGAACAGTGCACCGCCCAGCTGCCTAATCAGCGGAGACGGATAGCATGTCAACCACGAATGGTACGGAATACAGAGCGGTAATAACCGATTAAGCCGGAGTATGCTTTTCGCCGGCGAAACCGTTGTCCGTGCCAAGAGACACCAGTAATAAACGGAACAATGACGTCCGATAGTGTTGAATGTCAATGCAGACAAGACTAAACAGACCTGCGTTGTGCAGTTATAACAACAGCAAGCCGAACCTTCGAATGAGATTAGCAGTTGCAATAGTGTGGTAGAATTGGTGGTTAAGTGGAGGAACAGAATGTGCGACCGAGTGGAACGCAGTTGGCAAACGTGTAAGCAGTGGTAGGGAAAACCTCAATGATCGAAATAGACTGGTACCGAAGGCAGCGAACGTAGTTGTTCCTAATTGACCACATCGTCGAAGAACGCACTGGGGAGAGAACACGCCACATATAATGCTTATTGCCGACAATGCTATGGAAATTATGTAAGCCAAACGACCAAGGCAGTAATTGTATTTGTTCTGATCTATTACGTCTTTGCAGAACACAGTAGAGAGAAATCACCGTACATGATAATCATTATGAGCTAGGTTAGGAGAAGTATGGAAGCCAAAAGACAGAGTTGAATATTGAGAGGTCGTACCAAGTTCCAGTTATTCCGCTAACCACGTAAAATCAACCTCAGCGTTCTGCGCAGACACACGCAACCCACGTAACACTGCTTTATCCGTTGCACCAGGCTTGTGTGATGCATCACATGCGGTTAGTGAACATGTGGACTGTCGTCCCATGACCTAGTATCAGAGGATATCGGGATATCAGAGAAATGAGGTCAGATTAATGTGAGACCATTGTCCTCATGTAAGAAACGGATTATCCACGCCAGATGAACGCGCAAACCATAGAGAAGTCCACATCTAAGTCGCTCAGGTGCATCAACCTGAACAACCTGATTGCATCGGTACCCACACAATTTCAGAGTATAGCACAATATGCCATAAAGTGTTTTGGTCTAATCATACACTGTAAAGCTCCAAGTGTAACCACATTTGAGTGGTTATTTTGACCTGTATGCGATTAGCACAGAACATGTTGACAGTGTGTGATTTCATAAACCGGGTCTATAAATGTTCAAGATGATGGACATCACAACTGCGCACTTATGTGATAAACCGTTTCACTGAAATCAACTCAGTTTCATCTAAGACTCAAAACAGCCTCACGTGCGACACCTTGATATTCCGCTTCTCCTCTCAGTGACACCTGCTGTTACATGCAGTATATTATCTGCGTAGGGGCTACTTTGTGCGTCTGATAACGACATGTGTGCACCTTTCGCAATGAAACTCTGCATATGAGAACGGACGTTTCACAATGATCTGACTCAAACGTCCAATCTTGTAGTATTGGAACCCGCATATTGTCAACATAGTAAGAGCTTGCTACTCGTAATTGCCTACCGTAAAATTTCGGTCATTTACTATGTACCTACGATCACGCTTGGCCTTGTCGAGCTGAAACTTCATTTGTTCATTTATTTTGTGACAGCAAGTGCTTCTGGAATGAGGGAAATAACGTCTGAATTTGAGCTTGTGCATGTGCTCACACATCATAGCATTGGAACTCATTGGGTGCAGTGTACAACAGCTTACACCATCGCAGTGCGGTTGATTTGATGCGATTGGCCTATTAAGTGAACCCGGTCCAACCTATCCCTATCCCAAGGCTGTTCAAACCTGCCGCACCACCCCCCCCCCCCCCCCCCGCCCCGACTGCCTTGGACTTCCAAGCCATGCTTGTCGCAACCGTTGATCACACATCCGCGTTGAAATGCGAACGGAATGCGTGCGCGGATAGTCAAGCTCGCCTGTTCCGGCATGAGCAGAGGTACATCATAAGTGAACTAAATCTTACAGCGGCAAATCATTGAAATCATTTGAAACCACGAACTGTCAAAATGTTCCGTGTTACTTGCGTACAGGTTAAAATAACCACGCAAATATGGTTACACGTAGAGCTTCATAGTCTATGATAAAACTATGGTACTGTCCGGGCTATTGTGCTATACTCTGAAATTGCACCAAATTTTTAACTGGGTACCGATGAAATCAAGTTGTTCAGGTTAATGCACTTGAACGACTTAGATGTGGACTTCTCTATGGTTTGCGCGTTCATCTGGCGTGGATAATCCGTTTCATATAGGAGGACGATGGCATCACATTAGTCTGGCCTCATTTATCTGATATCCCGATATCTTCTCTGGTACTACGTCATGGGACGACAGTCCACATGTTCACTAACCGCATATTATACATCACACAAACCTGATGCAACGGATAAAACATTGTTATGTGGGTTGCGTGTATCTGCGCCGACATTACAGTTCGGTGTGGTGATAAATACCCACACAACGTACATGTTCTATCCTACACGGCAAACCGTTTGGTGGAAGAACAAGTCGCTGATGCTATTCCCGTCAACGTAATCCGCGCAGCTGATTTGCAGTGCGTGCTTTCACTACCGCCTTCATCAAATGTGCAGGTTTCATGCGAGGAAGGAAAATGGACACGGGATGTGCATTTTATTGTTATGGACCTAGTATTTCTAAGCGTCATTGAGCAAGAACAATTAGGGTCCACTAGCTTAACGGATGAGGCGGTGAAGCTATTGATAGGTACTTGGCGATCTGCAGAAATTGTAGTTAGTGAGTGAGAAGGAATTGCAGTATTAAGTTGCTCGTCGAGGTGTTTGGTGCTGGGATGAACATGTAGTGGCTCATCCCCACCTGGTTTTAAAAACCCACAAGTTTCGGGGTAGGAAGCAGTGGATCGTTTGGCCTAGGTATATGAACCGGCAACATAAGTTTGAAAAAAGCTGCAGTGCGTAATAACCTGGATGCGCATGAAATTGAACGGATCTGTGTATATTGCCAAAGGAAACCATAATGCGCTGTGTCATGCAAGGTGGGTACGGAGTGTTACGTTGCAGTCGAGAGGAAGCAGGAGCACGATGAGTATTGGGAGGCTAGTGGGAAACATGCATACAGGTGTGAGGCAGAATACTGGGGGTGCCGTAAACGAGAAGCAATAACGTGAGTCAATTATTGAAACGTGAATACCCTGTGTCGCACAAGGTTATTAAGTGTTGCTAAGTCACTAGCAAGTGGGAGCAGGAGCACGAGACCTATTGAGAGGGTAGTGGGAATGCAATACTGTGATGCCGCGTCATCCAGGCTCTTTAGTATTGATAGCTTGTTTTAGATTGGGCGCCGTACCTACCGTGTTTTGCCACATGTAGTCTAACTGAACTTGGTCAGGCCCCTGTTCGCATGACTGATCTGCCGGCGTGTTACTTTTTATAAGTACAGCGACGGGTTCCGAGAATCTTATTGTCCATGGTAGTCGGTTCCATGCGAACTCATACTAGCACAGGACAACGTTACCTCGTATATTGCATTTTCACACTTATTAAAATGTATGGTTTACTGAGAAGGGGATATCGATGATCAATGGTCGTTTGAGTGATTACTGCTCACAGGTTGGAAGCAGCAAGTAGAGGTCACTCGGTGTAGCTGCACCTGATGTCATTTAGGGACAAAGCCCCTTTAAGTTGGGTGCGCTCGATATATTTTATATCGGCTAACTGTCCAGGAATTTCCTAAATACTATGGTTATCAGCGTTGGAGATTTCGGGATTTGAAACAAAAAACAAAAATTATCATTTTGCGGCGTACCCATAAAGGATTCCGCTGAAAATGTTCGCACTTTTACGGCAATGTATTCTGGAGCGCGCGATAGCTGTTTCGTAAAAGATCGCTGGTCCTATTCCACTCCACCTCTGTCCAGTTTCTTTGCACTGCATAACACTATGGAGCAATATTCAAAAAAGGGGGTGTGCACAGACCTTGTAAAGTGTGGCATTAAAATCTGCCAAGGACATCGTTCCACAGTTGCGTCCGATTAATGAACCAGCAATTGCAGTGCTGCAGCGCACTTGTTCTTTAAAGTTACGTGACGTTGAGTAGCGTACTCCGAGTTCTCTTAATGTTGTGCAGTTGCCTATTGGGTTACCATTGAAGGTCAGCACGTTTGTGAATATGTAGTATTAGTGGCACATGACACTGCATTCTTCCGGGGAACGTTTCCGCTTCCAGTTTTTTTGTTGTGTCGCCGCAGACGCCTTCACCCCACGACCGCAAGAAGAAGTCCAAGACGAGCCAGAAGGAGACTTGTATACATGAAATCACAGTTGCTTATATAGTTGGAAGACAAAATGAAGGGAAGCCACTAAAATACACTTGAGCCAACCAACTGAAGAAAAAACGTCAAATGCAACAGCGAATAAGCAACCGTGTACTCAACAGCGAATCGCGTATGTCCTTAAAAATAGCATCATTGGACTCCAAGCGTAAAGCGAACGTCCATTTACAGTGACGGGCACTGGGCAATCAGAATGACGAAATGAAACGTTTAAACAAAAGTCACGAAACAAACGAGAATAAGGAATGCAGACCCAAAAGTTGAAAACTAGTACAATAAGCATGTGACAACATAACCAAGTAGAACAGTGATGAGAAGAAAAAACCAATAGAATATGTTCTGGCAAATGGCGCTGTTGAGAAGGACAGGACGATGAGCGTCCATTAGCAATGACTTGGATGTTCCAATCGGGCTAACCCAGTAGAGCGTTTAAACAATAGTCAAGAAATAGAAAATAGGAAGAGTAGAGAATAGCTATCAAGCTCGTTCACAATAAATGAATGTCTAATAGCTGTTCTCCTAATATTTTGCTTCAGCTATCCAATGAGGTGTGGTCACTATAAGTATCAGTGCGACCGTTCGACATATCCCACAGGTTGCAGGAGATAAATAAATAAATAAATGGCTTATTCTAGGCGCGGCGATGCACGCCTGTGAAGGTATGAACAGATGGGTACAGTAGGTATAATCCCATACCAAGGCTTCAGGGGTGCTACCGAAAATAGCAGGAATGAAGATGGTCTCATATTTTACACATGGACCAACCTCGTTCAGTCATGGTATCGAACTCGGAGATGAGGCTGGTAAGTGGAAAAAATTAGAGACAACTATGTCAATATAGCCAGCGTTAGGTAAGGCTTTGATATGCGGACATATCCGTGCATGTTAAGTGGAATACTTTCGCATACTTATATCCGGGTGACGAATCTACGCGTCACTCCATCTATAGCTGGCGTAACACACGGAATCTACGTGGAACTGGATGAAAGATGATAGCGTAATGAATTACCTTTTGATGTTCACAAAACACATAGATACCAGAAGGCACGCAGCTGAAGCGCTGCGCCGCGCTTCGTGATTAGGTGTTCCCAGGTTGCTAGCAGACGGTTGTTAAGTACATTTATTAAAGTAAATCTTGAGCTAAATCTCCACCACCCTTAACCGAAAAGTAAGACAAAGTCATGAAGAAAAGCATAATTGATCATGGATGCAAATGATTGCAGGGGCACTGAGTCCAGCAATGTTATTCAGTGCTCTTGGTTAATTAGAAGATAGCAGCTACGCTTGACAGCGTATGGGATGCGGTTAGTGGGACTGGATATGTGATGCTGGTGAAAAGAATAAGCATTTAAATAAATAAATAATTTCTTCTCAAATACTTCGAGCCACACCAATTATCGCATGATGAAGACTTTAAAAGTGACTGTTTCGCAACAGGGACGTTGCTTTGCATGAAATGCGCTGTTCGCAATATATATATATATATATATATATATATATATATATATATATATATATATATATGGTAGTTAACGCAATGACTGATACACTGCTCAGGAACGAAATCGTTCATGTTGTGGCGAGTCTGGGATCATAAATGTATGAAAGCGTAACAAATATAGTGGAGAATTAAGGTAGAAACAGGGAAGTGTCATTTTAGAGTACATATCCTAAATATATTAAAATGATGTGAAATGTCACTCGGATTAACTTGCCAGTGTCAGTTTGTGTAGTGATGATAAGGCCATGTAGATAGCAGGAGCTACTAAGCTAAGATGCAACTCCATGCTGTGTGCTAAATTGCTAAGTTGGCTTGCCGAACTACCGGGCTGGCTTGCCGAACTACCTCCTCGTGGTGCCAGCTGGGTGGATCGGGGTAATCCCGTTCCAGCGAAAGATTCAGGCGGCAGTGTTCCAGGACGTGGTGCGTTTTCGCCTGGCAAAAAGCCACATATGTCCGTTTAACAACACTGCGACGTGGCGGACGTGACTCGCCACCAAATAAAGTCACTGCCCCTTGCTTCACCTCGCTGGAGCATTGTAATTATTCGGCTTGACGCTGAGTTACTGGGAGTATTGGGCCCCTGTGTGACAGCCAGCCAAACGAAAGGCGTATGAACCGAGCAATCGGTCACCGGCTCCCAATGGGCGCGATTCCCTGTATTCGCCCCGCTGCTTTACGGGTCAGGTCCCTGTGATCAAAGGCTCCGGGTGGGGCCCCTAATTTAACTCCTTTCCTCGATCTGGGCAACTGGAAAGCTGTATGCCCACACAACACATGAAATGATGGATTTACAACTCTCTGCTCACGTCCCTTGCTCTCTGAACTCTCTCCCTTTGGCCAGAGTGCTGGCGGCCGGACATACCATACCTCACTCTACCGCACCGCAAATCATGTCCTCCGTTCCAAGATTATACAATCCTCATGTTCTTGGTGACCCAGCTTTAATTTTGAGTCTCCAAAAGTGTATAGCTAATAAAAACGGTACATCTGGCCTCCTCAATGAACCGCTCAAAACCAATTGCACGCATTCCAATACCAACAGCAAGGCTGTTACTGCACCTGGTTCGCTCTTCAAGCTAGCTACGTTCAATGTTCGAACGCTCAAGCAGATTGGTTCAGAAGCTGCTCCTGCGCGAACATTGGAAACCCTCTCAATCGAGGTTTGCTGCCTAACCGAAACCCGTTTGTAAGACTCCAGCACAAAGTTGCGATTGCCCTCACCCCCCCAAGTTCCAAATGCACATTCACCTTGCGCTTATCTGGAGATGCGACACCTGCAGCTCCTGGTTGTGCCGGCGTAGAATTTGCGTTAAGCGTGCGTGTTGAGGCAGCGTTCATTTACTGGTTCCCAGTCCACAGTCGTCTTTGTGCAGTCCGTTTGGAAAGCGTAGTGCGATCTTCCAGCCACGGGACCAGTAGGCTCTGCTTATTCACTGTGGTGGCATACGCTCCAACGGACTGCAGCACGGACGAAGCTAAAGACGAGTTCTACCGCCAACTCACCGCCCTCCTCCGCAAGAAACGACGCATGGACATTGTGATACTCGTCGGTGACCTGAATGCGTAGGTCGGTAGACTTGAGGTTCATAAGTGCGAACCTGGGAGTCAACACAGCCACGGTGCTCGCAGGACGGACAATGGCGATCGACTCCTGCAACTGTGCGTCGATCAAGGCTTGTTCCTCTCTGGCACCAATTCCCGACGTTTCTGGAGCCAACGAGCCATCTGTCGACCACTGGCGCCTGGTCACTCTTGAGCGCAAGTTGACCACATCGCTGTTAGTTACTGTTAGCGTGGCTGCATAACGGACTGCAAGTCAATATGGAACACTTACCTGACTTCGGATCATGCGTTCGTGTGTGTTAATTTCGTTCTGCATTTTGGAGGCACGCAAGAACTTTACCGGAAACGGTTGGACACAGACAATCTCGCCGTTCCAAACGTTCTCGGCGCATTTCAGAACATATTAGCCTCCAATCTATGTTATCTAGCCTCCGACGTTTTGACACATTGGGTACAGATCCAGAGAGCATTACGAAAGTCGGCTACCCTGGTCTGTGGCTTCACTAGACGAGCTGTTAGTCATTGGATCTCCGCACAGTCTCTCCAATTAATAAAAAGTCGTCGAACAATTCCCGCCGGAGTTGAGTACAAGGCACTATGCAGAACCACAGATGCTGAGCTCAGACAGCTCCTCAGGAAGGACCGCGAAGTTTGGTGGACACAGCGCGTCGTCGTGATGGAGCGGGCAGCCTCATCAGGAAACTCCCGCAAACTTTTCCAACTTATTCGCTCCACGGAAGGCAGAAGACCAACAGTGAGTGAGGTTTGCATGAAAATGACGGTGAAATAATTCCCCGTCATCTGGTACGATGGGCAGAGTATTTTGAAGATCAATTCAACTGGGCAGTAGCGCAACCGAGTCTACTTTCCGGGGTTCACAGTGCTTTTTGGTACGTGGATGTTTCTCCACCGACAGAGGCTGAGGTTTCCAATGAGCTTCGGCTAGTAAAGCGCCACAAGTCACCTGGCCCAGATGAACTTCCTTCTGCCCTGTGCAAATTTGGAGGTCCAGCTCTCAATCGCGAACTGACATCTCTATTCTAACAGATTTGGACTACTGAAACCATTCCATCCGACTGGAATTTAGCGGATGTTGTACTGGTTTACAAAAAAGAGGCCGAACCATTTGCTCCAACCATCGTGGTATCAATCTCATTTGTGTCACAACCAAACTGCTCGTTTCCCTACTCTTACCGAGGCTCAGTTGAGTACGGGAACGGCACCTGCGTGAACAATAAGCTGGATTTCTCCCGGTTCGCGGTTGCGTCGATCACACCTTTACAATTCGCCAGATACTTGAACATCGCCATACGTTCAGTCGACCAACCGTAGTCATATTCTTGGACATTCGAGCCGCTTTTGACTCAGTTGACAGAGTGGCTCTTTGGGACTCCTTACTGAAGAAGGGAGTACATGAGAAGTACATCAGCATTCTCCGTGCTATTTACCATCAAACTTCGGGTCGCGTGCGAGCATACGGAGACATTTCGCCCCCTTCAGTATCACCAGCGGTGTTAGACATGGTTGCCCAGCCTTTCCATTCTTGTTCAACTTCGCCATGGACGAGATCCTGGATACTGCCCTGGATATCTCTGAGTCCTGCGGGGTTGAACTGCTCAATGGTGACCGCCTTCGGGACTTAGAGTACCCCGATGACATTGCTGTGATTTGGGAGTCCTCCCTAGCCGCCCAGCATGTGCTGCTCAGACTGGAGATGTCCGCCGCCCAATTTGGGTTGAGCTTTGCGCCTTCCAAATGTATGGTCCTATAACAGGACTGGCCAAGCGCATGTCCTTCTCTCATCCTTTCGGGGCATTCGTTGGAAGTGGTCGACAAATTCATTTATCTTGGGAGTTGTTTTAGTATTGGCGCTTTGACAGATGAGGTCTCTCTGCGTGTCTCTAAGGCTAGAGTCGCTTTCGCTAAACTTCGTCACCTGTGGCTTCGTCGTGATCTTAGTCTGGCTCTCAAGGGACGAGTCTACAACGCTACCGTAAGAGAGATTCTGATGTACAGCTGTGAGACTTGGCCCATTCGCTAATGCGATGTTCAGCGCCTATCAACCTTCGATCACCGCTGCCTGCGAAACATTGCTGGTGTTCGATGGCACCACCACCTCAGTAATGAGGAAGTCCATCGGCGAGTCTTCAGATCTAACGAACTCCGCCGATCGATTGATAACATCATTTCACTGCGGAGGCTTAGCTGGCTTGGTCATGTGCTACGTATGCCTATCCAGCGGATACCACAACGAGCCTTATTCGCGAGCAAAGGTGTGGCTTGGAAGTGATGAAAAGGAGAGCAAAGTAAAACTTGGACCCAAAGTGTTAAGGCGCAAACGATGAAGCTGGCTGTTAACGGGCGTTCCCGACACCCGGGTTGGGGACCAAAAGACCCCAAGCACACCTTGTTGCAAACGCTGCAGGATATGTCCAAGGACCGTGCGAAACGGCGCAATTGCTGTGCGACTCTTATATCCTAACAGTCGTCTTCCATTTCATGCTATCTTTTTCTTCCTCTGTGTTGTGGCACTCAGCCAATTATATTGTATTTGGTATAGTGTTGAATATATATATCTACATATATATATATCCGTATTGCTGGTAGACGAGGGCTGACGCACACTGAGTAAAGGAAGGCTTCAGCAATACCTCTACGAAACTTCACAGAAAGTAAAGAGACTAATTCATGGAGAAGAGCGTAAGTGAGCATGGATGCAAACGATGCTAAGGCGTTGGGTTGCGCAACGTGATTCATCGGTACTGATTAATTACAAGATAGTAACTGCCTGACGAAGAAATAGGTAGCTCCAGTTCTGATGGAGTAAGGAAAGTTGTAGGTGGGACTTGGTGTCCAAAAATGGTAAAAATGAATAGACGTTTTTGATGGTAATGCCATGTCCATATGATAAGACTTTAGTGTCAAAATTTTTTTAGTGTACAAGCTAGCCAGAGGAAGAGCGTTCCATGTAGCCGCAACGGCATTCCCCATTGCTCAATGATCGTTACATTAACTAGGGACACGAAACTGTAACCCCCAGCCGATTCAGCGCTACAGGCACCGTCAGAATGAAAAATTCAAGGAAAATAGCCACGCTCAAATCTCACACTACTGACAAGCTCGTTAGTAGGTACTAAACTGCATCTGTATATTTAAGTTAAAGGATGTGGCAATAGCATCGGTCATTCATCTGCGAAATACAGTGAAGGCAAAACGCATTGAATTTACCCCTGCTTTTGATACAGACTCTTCTGTGCGAGTGTTCTTGATTTGGTTAACGACGTGGTGTTCCTTCGAGCATCTATGGTGATAATGGACTAAATATTCTTGGGGCTGATAGCGTGTTGGAAACATTGATTCTCTCGTGGAATTAGGGCAAGTTGCAGTAGTCATTAATCAAAGAGAACTGTGAATGGATACTTAGCTCACCTTATGTCAGTCATCGAAGGTGTGCTTAGGAGCGTTACATTCCTTCCATACCAAGGCTGTCCAAAGATTTTGCAAGGAGAGCCACATTTTGTTAGGTAAAAATAAATCGAGCCGTACTTAGTCTGACATTAACGGAAAGTACCGATCTATGAAAATATTCCAAGCCTGAATTTTTTGTTTCATGATGATGCAGCGGGCCACTTGAAGGGCTAACGCTGGCCGAATTTGACCCGCGGGCCGAAGTTTGGACACCCATGTTCTATACAGAAGATTCTTTATGTTGTGGTTTCTAAACAGCTCGTAAGTGGGAGATTTCTCTAGACAACGGTTGTCAAGATAGAACTGATCACAGATCACAGGCCATTATTACCTAAGCCAGGTCACGCGAAAGAGGTTGGAGCCATATCGCCGAGCTAGCTGTTGACATATCCTGACTACCAATCATTGGGAACGGAGCGGATGGTCATTCACTATAGACTGACTAAACTGTGACGTCAAGTGCAACAGCCGTCAGATGAATTTCGGGAGAGGTAGCTGAAATGGTCTCTGGCTATCCTGGAAGCGCGTCAAAGGTGGCATGTAAATGGCGTTGCTTCAAAACTGGTGACCTACTCCTGGTAGCAGAAATGTGCGCAGCAACGGGTCTGTGGTCGAGGAAGCGAGGGTCGGGCTTGACAGAGGTGTTCGATAAGTGATTATTCGAACAAGCACTTAAAGAATCAGAAGGAGGTGAGTTAAGGCTGTTTGCTGGAGAACACCATAGATGATGAGGCCGGAAGAGAAACAGAAAAGTAGGAATGCATATTACACTTCACGAAACTGAACTACTCTACGGGAAATTGATGAGTAGCTCATTGCTAGTTAACTTCCCACCAAGCCAATGATTTTCTTCATCCGGAGGAAGTTGCACCATTGACATACGTCGGAGTATAATCCTGAAAATTATCAGAAAGTAGTAACTGATGTCCGCGTTCATTTACCTCTTCATCCCTTTGATAATATGACGTCTCTGCTCTGTAACCGTCACTTGAACCTACTTGCTCCCAGCCCGTTGTTTTGCTGCGCTAGGTGCACAGCTTCTCTATCACTGTAGCTGTTCGACCTCAACTGGTTTTATTGTGCAACGCAAGGCTCGTTGTTCGAGCCTTCCCCCCGCTTTCCTGCCAGGTGTGTTCATGACTGCGGACGCTTCATCCTTACCTTGTTTGGTCTCAGTTATTCGATCATTTCCTGGTCTCCGCTGGTCAGCAGAAACCCGATACTATATTCGCCGGTATTCCTTCATACTTATTGGTTTGGGCTTGACTTCCGGCCACTTATGTTCTCTTTGTTGTCCATTGCAGGTAAGTACTTCCTCTACAATCTACACTGCGTATCGTCTACAGAAGAACCTGACATCCCAAACCGTATGAATGATACATATTTTACATCGATTTGCTAGTTAATTCACTTATTCTTAAGTTGACCCTATATGCGTTTACAAATGTTTGCAGAACTAGGGTTTGTTCGATACAAATTACACGGTCACTGCCATCGTAGTTTACCACCCAGACTGTGTGTAACTTTGATGAATAGGCTTGTCAGTCGATCCTCTTAACACTTGCCATGACGGTCAACACACTTTGACGAAACGTTTCGCAACGAGTGAAGGTCATGGTTTTACGCCCTCGCACACATAATGCTTTAAGAACCCCACCATTTGATTTATAAATTCCTGACTGCCTGTATTCGTCCTCACTGGCTACATTACTCACATCCCATTCTACATGATCTCTTGTGAAAAGACTTCACATTGATTGTTTGTTCCATTAAGCTCACTCCAAGATGTAGTGGATTGAGCAGAGAGTCTCTAGTTGACTTCATCGTTAATGTATTTTTTGCGTGGAACAAAT
Source organism: Dicrocoelium dendriticum (assembly GCA_944474145.2). NCBI lineage: Eukaryota > Metazoa > Platyhelminthes > Trematoda > Plagiorchiida > Dicrocoeliidae > Dicrocoelium > Dicrocoelium dendriticum. The sequence goes on along the minus strand of OX104059.1, from coordinate 60,002,893 downwards.
TTTCATTAATGGTTTTATATGATCACTTTCACTCTGAAACAGTTGACTCATCAAAAGCCAAATCGCCTTCCTCTACTCAATTTAAAGGTGCGAGTTTTGTTTCCTTCCACATCTTAACATGGCTCCAAATTATCTTAATCTGCCCATTTTCATGTTGTTTCTACCAAACATATCAGTGCTGCGCGTGAATGTTTAGTGTAGTAATGTGAATAGATAATTACCTTATTACTCTTGGCTGCTATTCCAGGTCAATGTTATGTCTCATTAAATAATCAGGGTTCCTGCAAAATGCTGAAAATGTCCACATTTGGGTGTAGAAAACCCATTTTGATTTGACTTGAAAAGCATTTATGATACGCTTCATAGTTATGTCAGAAAACATCGTGCTGGATAAAGGTACGTTCTGCGAAAGAAACTATAGGATATCTGAGCATACGAGTATTAGTCCTCACCAGTATCCGCTCGCTGTTGGAAAAAATTAAATGCAATATTGTGCACCGTTTATTTTCCGAGCATTTTCGCAGTAACGCATCAGTATATTTTCAGCATGACGAGGTTGTATCTGCTGGAGAATTTATTTGCCAACTGGTTGGCTGCTCTTGCATGTACTGAAGCACGGGTGATGGAATCCTTATTTACACTAACCCATCTTAGTGTAGTGCATAAAATGCAGTTTTTAGTTCGATTTACAATGTATTGTATGTTGAATGCTACATTGTAAGCCAGTATCTGCGTCAACCGCGCAATATTTTTCTCTAACATCTACAATTCACCCATATTCCTAGCTTCTAAAACACATGGACTGTGCTCTAGGTATCGTTGTTGGAGATTTCAACAGATTTGGCATTATTTTTCACGTTACTTCCGGGTAACGGAGCATGGCAAATTTTCCCACCAAATTTGACGTGATTTTGAACCGGGCGTTCGCTCATATGTTTAAGTTATTCTCTGTGTACACACGGATTTCGAGCGGCAATTTCGAATTCTCAAAACATCAACATTTCTTCTGTTATCTATAGCATGACAAACCACCAAGATATCACCTTCTGCCGTTAAGGAGGGTTTGTGTGAATGATGTGCTCCTCACCTGATATCAGCAGATTTCATGAAATGGTTACATACGCAGAATGCAATTTATTCCTAGACCCTGACACCCACAAGTATCAATAAAAATTGGCAACCTTTCTATATTTCTGGCTTGACTCCTGCGTTCCTTGAGAGACTCTACTTCTTTGCGGATAGGTTTTGCTCCCCTCACCTGCAGAGCCTGCGCCGACTTAGGGAATAGGTATTTAAATATAAAGACTGCATCTAACGTGGTCTCTTTCTTTTCCTATGATGCAGGAGCTAAGCAGTCTTAACCATGTGTATATCCGGTTTACACATGGGAACGGTAATCGTTGTGAACGCTGATAAAAGCTAAAACAATTTCATGTGGGCGCAGGGAAACTGAATCAGGAGCTTTGTAAGCGCGATGCTAATATGACCCCAGAGCCTACCTGTACCAAATTTACGGGGTCTGTAGAATCATTGCCTCCTGTCGACGATGCAACTGTGAAGCATTTACTGAAAAGCGTAGGTTCCATTAATGCTAGTGGTTCAGGCAGATTATCTTCCATTATAAACAATAGGATGTGCTGAGTTCGGCAACGACACACAGAGTGAATGCTGCAACACAAATTCGCTGCCTGCTAGAGGTTTCAGCATTATATCAGTATCAAATAAGGTATCTAGCAAATACCACCCCATTGCTTGGGATTTTGTTGACAGTCTTGTTGAAGTCTTTGGCGAAAATCATCTTTGGAATGCCGCTGTCGCAAACACTCTCTAATGACTGACTGCGGTTCGCCTATTGTAGCTCGAAGTCTAGTCTAGATGTAGTGGCTTGCCCCGTACTGTCAACTTTTGAAAACAGAAGCAATCCTGCTAAAAGATCTACGCCTTCAAGGAATAAAACCCCCAATCTTCCATTTGCTGAAAGATTGTTTTGCTGGATGCAACTTAAATTACCCGATTCAGTGGCAGATGCTCCTCCTCACTAATTACCGATCCCCGTATTCCTCATGGAGAAGTGCCGTCGTCTTTCCTCTTTGCTTCATACGTCAGCTCAATGACAGCCCAAGCAGAAGCGATTCTAGTGAAATTTGCTGACAACATCATCCTGGGTATCAATCATCGAATCGCCGATTCCCCACTCAGTCTCCAAGATCATCTCAACAACATCAACATTTGATCCAAAGCTCCTCATCTGTCTTTTACAGCATCCGAGTGTCATGATATTCTTTTACAGATACATGAAAAGGCCAGGGATGAGTTGCTTCTTACGCAGCGCTATAAGCTGCATGTTGACATTGATTGCTTACTGTCTGATACATTAGTGAAGCACATAGGTGCGAAACCAAATTACCAATTACCTTGGACACTTCATGTAAATGGAACACTTACAAAAATAGGAAGGTAGTTGTTCTACGCCTCTCGATTCAGCGCATCTTCTGTCCCTCTTGACTTGATACTTCCCTTTGTAAATGGATTCGCTCTGCAACGAACGAGCTGCTAGCCAAAGATTATTATTGTTCTCCTGGGTAAACATTAAGTTAATTCTCAGATCCTTATGGGATTTAGATCAATGTAGCGGTATTCCAAAGCCTACTTTTTCCAACTGCTACTGTGTATACACATCAGCTCTGGCAAGAATCTGCGAAAAAAATACTGGCCGGTAATGTCATCCCCTTCATAAAGTTTTATCTCTATATTTGTCTACATCGTATACTATGCAGAAGTCATCATCATCATCGTCAACAGCAATACATCAGCCATTGGAACTGATGCTTCGCTGCCATACAACCATGAGGACCTATGAAATAAAGAATAGGAAGAGGGAGAGAAGGGGGACTTACCTGAAAACCTTAATGCCCTAAGCAAACATTCTGGGTCAAGGCGACTACACCTTGTGTAGACAACCTTCCGTCAAAAACAGCTGGCTATCGTGCAAAGATAAGGCGGCATCGGCGAGACAGCTTCCTTGCGGCTTTCACTGCCACGCGTCATAATCAGCCATTACCCCGTAGATAACTCAGCACCAAACATACTTTAAACAGGCAATCCGACTAGGAGACGGCAGCAGACGCGCCACTGGTGTCGGTTGCGAGCCATGTCCTGCAAAGTCTCGAACCAAGCACAAGTTGAGTCACGTGTACTCCAACCCGGAAGGCGAGACGGACCAACGGCACCAAGTTTGGTCGTCAGTGACTTCATTTCTCGCCGCCAAGTCAACTTCTGTCCACCTCGAGCCTTGCGCCATCATACACCAGGGAGACTGAGCAAGGTCCTCCTAGGTAAGCGGTGACCAGGCATACGTGGCACGTGCCCGAGCCTACGCAACTTATTCAGTACTATCTGTTGTTCTATGGAGCTAGCATGATTATCACTACCTAGTACTCGCCTGCGCACATCATCGTTGGGGATACGCTGGTGCCATCCGACACCAGCAATGCTTCGCGAACAACGATGATCAAAGAATTGAAGGCGCCTCAGATCTTCTGACCGAAGGGGCCAAGTTTCACTACCATAGAGCAGAATGGCCCTCACTGTGGCCTTGTATATACGGTCTTTCAGACGGAGGGAAACTCCCTTCTGTTGCCAAAGATTACGCAGGTTCAAGAAGGCAGCTCTGGCCTTTGCAATGCGTGAGCTCACGTCACTTTCTATGCGCCCATCACTGCTGATGCAGCTGCCAAGATAAGTGAAATGACCAACCACCTCGAGTTCCTCGTTAGCAAGCGTCAAGGGGTCATCAAGTGGCTGGTGGTCCTGCAGCAACACTTTGCACTTTGAAGGTGCGAAGTGCATACCAAATAATGGGACAACTCTGGTCAGGCTATTCAGGGTTGATTGTGCCGCTGCAAAATCGTCGAAAAGCAAGACGATATCGTCCGCATAATCTAGGTCAACTAACACTAGGCGGAAGTACAAGCTGATATATGCTCACACACAGCCCTCTGGATAGTTGTAAGTGAGCGATGTTGTCCTGTATTCGTTGCATGATTAAGTGGGTCTACTCATTTGCTCAGGCTTGGCGAGCACTTCCAGCAGTGGCAATATTTTGGATTTACTCCAAGGACAATTCGCACTTTCTGTGTTCAGATACTCAAGTGAATATTGTTCACATTCAAAACTAACAGGAGATTTTTGGTGCCGAGAGGAAAATAAACCTGAGAGCATTACAAATTTCTCTCATTCAATCCATTCGGTTGCATTACAAGTACATAACTGGGTAAACCGCTTCTACGCATAAGGCCGCTGTGCAGAGCTTCAAATTCAGCTGGTTGCATTCTCGCTTCCGCTGGATCTACACCGTTCTCCACACACCTTGAACAGCTCGCAGCTGCTAGCATCCACTTTGGAGGTAATCGATACGTCTTCTGTCCCGCTTAGCCCGTGACTGTGAGGTAATTCACGCACTCGCGCTTCCCACTATCTGCACCTGTGGACACAGTCACGTGAGCACAGGTTGAAATGCCATCAGCGACCAGCCCCGCCAAATGTAAATCTCTGGATTTGATTGAAATGGCATCAGTAGGAGCCAACTCATAGTAAACCGATGGTGCAAAAATAAAAACCAAGTGGAGGTGTGTCGGGGTTGTGCCTTCCAACACAGAGACCCCAAAACCCGTTTTCCTCCTCGTTTGAACTCATCAGGTGGAGTTAGCCTGAGCTGGCGTGGAACTCGAGGACTAGTGGTCAAAGGCTAACGGCTTAACCATCATGCCTCTAGGATCCGTGAGCAGCGCTTGGTTTGTATCGCATTTGCTTATTATTGCATGGACAACGTTCTCGTAGGCTGAAAAATCACCCACCAAATGTGTATACAGCAGTTTTGATTTGACGTGACTTGACTTTACCTTGATTAAGCCGTTCTTTCATAAATCGTCATTATATACTACGTATAGCCTTCGCGACAGTACTTTTCACAATATTAAGGCACTCACAAAACCTAGTCTCAATCGACAAGCATAAGTGACCTTTTATACCATCAGAACGAACCCAAGGAAAACTAAGGCCCCAAATGAACTGCGAGCCAGCGCTGATCCCGTTGCTACTCATCTTTCAGAACCCAATGATAAAGTCAACTCTATTGAATCCTAACTCACTGAAATGAGAAAAATTGTGCCCATCATCGAACCACCAAAAGGTCACTTGGCTTCGTTAGACAATCTCAATAACCAAAGGGAAAGCCGTGATCAAATGCAAATGGAAAAGACAGGACAATTAATCACCACAGTTGCCGATGAGATACATACAGGGAACTACAGACCGTAGATGTGCTCGATTATAACGTTCATGATAGATTTAGCTTGGGGAACGTTATAATTGCAGTTTTGATGGTCTATAACATGTTGAAAATCGAATGCAAGTGCCCTTGTCTGAATAAGAAAAAACACCAAAGCACTGCTACCCAATCGTTTTTAATTTTCCAACTGAGGGCTCCGCGAACCGATTGTGGGACAATAAGCTCACCATAGCCAAGCGGACCGAGTTCAAAGACTCACTGAGTAAACCAGGTCGCATGGCTTTAAAATGGTCCCTTAATGAACTTTCTTCGTCATCACTAGCACAAATTGCCACTTGGGCTACGTGTTCCCAGACCGAGACACAAAAGGATTGTTCATCTAATGTGCTAACTGGACCCTTCGAAGTGGGTCGCCACAACCCACCTCATACCATAATGAGATCGAACACCACGGTTCCTGATGCTACTGCAAAGTTGTAAGGAGAAGGAAGGCAGTGATTGCCCGGAGGACAGAATGACCAGTAAAATGACGACGGACGGCAAGAGGAACAGGCGCAATGAGGGGGAGCAGATGGAGCAACACTGGTCTGACGGAACGAGACGAAAACGGGGCACGAGGCTGTCTGGCAGAACTGGAAGGGTATTCGTCGAGAACGCTATAAATAAGAAAAAACCTTCGTTATTGCAGACTTCCGAAGCTACCTCAAGCAGAGTGATGCACCCGCGCTCAAGCAAATCACGAACTATCAAACGACTAAGGGTCGATCAGAATGGGACGCGTACAAGCTAAGTTACCGGGGTGAAATGAGCAAGAAATACTTCATCCCGTATCCCCCAAACTGCATGGACATGTCGCGAACGGAAGTTAGGAGAAATGATGCGACGTGGAAAGGAAACGTGACTCATTAATGTACGCCTGTGTGTGTGGTGATTTGTGATCGCGCCAATAAAATTGCGCTTCATTGCCGTGTCCTTCTAGCTAAACTGGCACTTTACTAATCCGAATAAAGCTCACCTGGCCATCCCCGTTTGCAGAGGTAGACGTGGAAAGTTCGTTGGAAGAGTATCGTGGGATTGAGGAATGTAACGGAGTCAAAGAAGATGTCAAGTCACTGACTGCCTTGGTCACGGTGCTGACGGGAGGAGCGAAACTGACATGTCTACTAACGCGGAAGGTCAAGGATGGCTGCTTATTTGTCGAGATGTTGCGGCGCTGTGTTCGGAGTTCGGGAACGAGATCGACTGACAACAAGCACTGGAACAGTTTTACTCAGCGAAATGGGAGGAGCCAGGAGACCTGGTCGTGTTATTTCAACGACTGAACAGACACTTGGAGTTAGCGACGCGAGAGAACGGCTGCTGAGCGGCCAATTCGTCCGAAGTTTGCAAAAACCCATACAGGACAAGGTGAAATTGGCATCCATGGTTGGGGTCTGAAAGGCAGAAGAGCTTGTGGCTGTTGCCCAAATTTTTTTCGGAGTCTGTGACGAAAGGAAGAATCGAGCCGTCACAGCTGGAAGGCAAATTTGGCCAGCTATCGCGAATGGGGGAACGGCTGTTGAGCGAAACTCCGAGAATGGACATACAACGCAACGAGTCCGGAAAACGGGATGGGCGAGGTTTCTTCCGATGCAACTAGATTGATCATTATGCTGCATATTGGACAAACAGAAAATGTTTACATTTGCTTCGTTTTGTATGTCGGGTCTGTTGCGTGTATCCTCTCCTGAGGTAACAATTGTGGGTGTCTTAGTCAGTGCGATAATAGACACTGGAACGGGTGCTTTTATCATAAATGTTTCGACGGCGTCACATTAACTCAGTCATCAATTGCCATGTAAACGGTCGGAGGACACCGCTTGAAGGTGACAGGGGCGCAGCGATTGAGAGTGAGAATTGGAACAACAGTCATTAGCTAATCCATGTTTGTTATCGAGGAGTCCACGTCTCCAATCATTGTTAACTGCACGAGCAAGCGGTTCGGTGCGACGATTGATTTGACAAAGTAGGTTGTGATAGTAGGCAGCGAAACGCTCAGGATGAGCACAGCAAAATATGACTAGATAGGTGCCGTGACGGTTCTTCCCAAGTGCTCGAACCACACAATACGGAACGGGCTGTAGAACTAGGCCCGTTTGCCCACGGATGCGAATGATGAATACTGATGCCGCAAATGGATAGAACACACGATACCCCTAATCACGGGTGGGTAGGTGGATACCACAGAACACCCTATTGGAGATACAGAAGCAGGTAGTTGAAATGAACGCCAAAGAGATCACCAGGCGAGCACACGGTCCGTATTCATCACCTGTATTGCTGACGAAATAGGCGGACGAAACCTACAGATTATGCATTGGTTTCAGGAAGCTAAACAGGGTGGTGGTGTCTGATGCATTTCCGATACCACAAACGGAAGGACTTTTGTCAATCTTCACAATGCCAGGGTGCTTTCGTTGATAGATCTGCGTTCGGGAAACTGGAAACTTCCCATCGCAGAATAAGACCGGCATAAAACAGCTTTCAGGGTAAACGATCAGCAGTACGAATTCTTGAGAATGCCATCGGGATTGTGTGACGCCCGGCGACATTCAGACGCTTACCGCTAATGGTCTTAAAGCACCTACAAGATGTGATTGTCCATGAAGAGTACATCGTTATCTTCTCGGAAACGGTATCTGAACATGGTACCTGCCTCGCAGCCATTCTACAAGGAATAAAAGAAGCCGGTCTGAACCTAAGTCACAAAATGTCCCAGCTTGCTTAGTTGTCCATTGGGTGCATGGGCTACATTTTGATGGATGGTGAAATTCAGCCGCTTTCAGAGAAACGCGAAGCAATCAAGTACGTCACAGCTCCGAAATCTAAACTTCAGCTTCGGTCGTTCCACGAAATCGCAGCGTACGATTCGAATTCGAGCTACAGTTTACAGAAAAGATCGCGCCATCGTTAAAGTTGCTGCACAAAAGCGAATGGTTTGCTTGGACAACTGAGGCGGATCGGACCTTTAACGACCTAAAGGAAAGCGTCGCAGTGGCGCTGGCTTGTTTACGGCTACCCAAGCCTAGTGCGAAATTCATGGTGGTTGTATATGCAAACAACGTCGCAATCTGAACTGTGCTGTCCAAACCAACCGGTGTGATCGAATATGCCAGCAGATTGCTGACCAGCGCAAAGCAAAGTACTCTACGACGGAGAAAGGATGTTTTGCCCTTGTGTAGGGATTGCATCGTCACACAGGTCGCTTTCTTCGACAAAACACACCACAAGGTTGTGGCGAAAGTGATATCCCAGATAAGTAGGCAGCCCTAAAGCTTTTTCATTGTTCAGATTTGTCACAATTAATGATCTAAAGTAGTCGACACCCACTGATGTACAAACCGGTTGAATTGCTAAACAAGATTCTCAAGCAACTGGTCATCTGCTCTCCACAGGGCTGAAAATTCCAGACCCTACAAATCAAAAATTTCTTCAGTCTCCCGTACTACTGAAACCGCGTAGTATTTAGTGCTACTGGCGTAGTACAGAGAGCACGTAGGAAGTTCCGGCATGCTTATTGCTCTCGTGCTTTACTTCGATAACGGGGCGTGTTACAAAATGTCCAGCTGGTATCATCATCATCATCATCCTCATCATCAACAGCAGTACATCAACCATTTGAACTGATGCTTCGCTGCCATACAACCATGGGGATCTATGAAATAAAGAATAAGAAGAGGGAGAGAAGGGGGACTTGCCTGAAAACCTTAGTGCCCTAAGCAAATATTCAGCGTCAAGGCGCTTACACCTTGTGTAGACAACGTACCGTCAAAAACAGCTGGCTACCGTGCAAAGATAAGGCGGCGTCGGCGAGAACGCTTCCTGGCGGCTTTCACTGCCACGCGTCATAATCAGCCATTATCCCGCAGATAACTCAGCACCAAACACACTTTAAACAGGCCAGCTGGTAGTAGTAGTGTAATGTGTCAGCCGTAGGCCGTAACGGCGCTTCGCTGCTTCGCGACCACCACCACTCGCGCGCGTGCTGGGCACACTGCGAGTGCGTCCACCCCTACGCGGATTTGACCTGGTGACCTTGTAGTTGCAAACCAAACGTGCGGACCACACGGTCACCGACCGACTGTCCAGCTGGTAGTAGATTAGGAGTCTTGGTGTCGTAGGGAAGTGACGACCCATGAAATCGCCCACCTACTCGTAGAATATCAATGAGCAAAGATGAACTAGGTACCTTTATCGGGATGGGTTAAATTTTAAGTCGTCCAATGCAGGCGTCCTCAAACTGCTTTGTCCGTGAACTAGTTTTTAATGGAAACTTTCACGGCAGACCCCCTGACATAGTGTTAACCACAGGACTAGTCTTTAATCAAATGAGAATGCGTCGGGGTGCTTTGGAAACGTTCATTGCTTTAACCTGAATTAAAGCGGGTGTTTACTAATGATAGTTAAAAAATAGGCTATCGAATTTAGGCGGAAAAATGAAATATATTATGGCCTAAAGCGCTCGATGAAATTGTTTCTGATATGCAGCACTGAGTTATTTGATGTTGTGCGTTGATGAAAGCTGCAACCTCATATGTGGTTCATATATGGTGGAGCCCCTTCTCATGGTTGGCCAAAAGACCCACTTCCACAGCATTTCAAAGACTCTCGAATCCCATATGAGCGCCATCATGCGCCGCTCGCATCACTCCCTCCCGTAGATTCTGGGGGATAAAAGGCACTTTCGTTCCGTTTGTTGTCCCTAACAGGGAGCGGTTTGCGAAAGCAAGTTTGTCCCAGATCATGAGGAGTTCCTCAACCTGTACTGATGTTGCTTCTGGCTGAATCCCGGACCGTAAATGAGCGCACAGCAACATCATCTATCCATCCACACTTTGGTTTTCCAGTAGGCCCCGATCCTCCACAGTGACTCCACACTGTCGTATGGCAGTATCTGGCAGAAGCTCGTCCATTGATGGGCGCGATAACATGTCGGGTATTATGCTCATTGTTCCATGTAAGTGTTCGATTATGTAGGTGAATCCTTGAAGCCGGTATGCCTACCGTGCAAGTCGTTTCCGCGGATCGGTTGTCGTCATTAACCATCATAACAGCTTTTAGTCAGTAAGTAGATGAAAGTTATTTGCTAGAAGGTATGTCCTCCATTTCTCCAAGGCCTACACAATGGCAAAACATCCTTTCTGTCGTAGAGTACTTTGCTTTGCGCTGGTCAACTATCTGCTGGCATATTCGATCACACCGGCTGATTGGACAACACAGCTCCGATTGCAACGTTGTTTGCATCGACCGCCACCATGAATTTTGCACCGGGCTTGGGTAGCCGTAAACAAGACAGTGCCTCTACGAAGTATTCCTTTAGGTCGGTAAATGTCCGATCCGCTTCAGTTGTCCAAGCAAACCATTCGTTTTTGTGCAGCAACTTTATTGGTGGACCGATATCCTCTGCGAAAATGGGCAAGAGTTTCTATTTGTACGCTACCATTTCGAGGAACTACTAGAACTAAAGTTTAGATTTCTGCGCTGCGACATATTTGATTGCTTCACGTTTTGCTGAAATCCGCTAAATTTGGCCATTCCCCAAAATTTAGCCCAAACACACAATGGACTACTGAGCAATCTGTGACTTTTGTGACTTAGGTTCAGACCGGCGTCCTTTAGTCCTCGTAACGCGGCTGCGAGTCAGGTACCGTTTCCGAGAGGATAACTATGTACTCTTCATGGACAATCACATCTTGTAGGTTCTTTAAGACCATTAGCGGTAAGCGTCTGAATGTCGCCGTGCGTCACACAATCAAGATGGCATTCTCAAGGATTCGTACTGCTGACCGTTTACACTGAAATCCGGTCTTATTCTGCGATGGGAAGTTTCCCGTATCCCGAACGCAGATCTATCAATGAAAGCATCCTGGTATTATGAAGAGTGGCATCGGAAATGCATCGGACACCGTCACCCTGTTTAGCTTACTGAAAGCGATGCAGAATCCGTAGGTTCCGTCAGTCTATTTCGACAGGAATACAGGTGATGAATACGGACCGTGTGCTCGCCTGGTGATCCCTTTGGCCTCCATTTCAGCCACCTGCTTCTGTATCTCCAACAGAGTGTTCTGTAGTATCCACCTGTCCACCTGTGATTAAGGGTATCCGGTGTTCTACCCAGTTGCAAATACATAGTCATCATCCGCATCCGTGGACAAACGCGCGTACTTCTGCAGCCTTTTCCGTTTGTGTGGTTCGGGCACTTGGGAAGAACCGTCAAGGCACCTATCTAGTCATATTTTGCTGTGCTCATCCTGAGCGTTTCGCTGCCTACTATCACATCCTACTTTCACAAATTAATCGTCGCACCGAACCGCTTGCGAGTGCACTTAAGGATGATTTGTGCCGTTGACCCCTCGATAACAAAACATAGCATTGCTAACGACACTTTTCCCAATTCTCACTCTCAAGCGCTGCGCTCCTGTCGCCTTCAAGCAGTGTCCTCCGAACGATTGCATCGCGATCGATGACTGAGCAAACGAGACGCCGTAGAACGTTTCGTAAAGGAAAGACCCGCTCTCGTGTCTACTATCGCAATGACCACAACACCCACAATTGTTACCTCAAGGAAGGATACACACAACAGACCCGACATAAATAACGAGAACCAGTGCCAACAGTTTCTGTTAATATAATGTGCAGCATAATGCGCAACCTAGTTACATCGGAAGAAACGGCGCCCATCCCGTCTTCCGGCCTCATTGCGTTGTGTATCCATTCTCGGCGTTTCGCTCAACAGCCCTTCCACCATCCGCGATGGCTGATCAACTTTGCCTTCCAGCTCTAACCGCTCGATCCTTCCTTTCGTCACAGACTTCGAAAAAATTTTGGGCAACAGCCACAAGTTCTTCTGCCTTTCTGACCCCAACCATGGATGCCAATTTCACCTTGTCCTGTATGAGTTTTTGCAAACTTCGGACGAATTGGCCGCTCAGCAGCCGTTCTCTCGCGTCGCCATCCAAATCCAAGTGTCTGTTCAGTCGTTGAAAGAACAACACCAGATCTTCTTGCTCCTCTCATTTCGCTGAGTGAAACTGTTCCAGCGCTTGTTGTCAGTCGATGTCCTTCCTGTACTCCGCAACATCTCAGCAAATAAGCAGCCATCCTTGACCTTCCGCGTTACTAGACATGTCAGTTTCGCTCCTCCCGTCAGCACCGGGCCAAAGGCGGTCAGCGTCTTGGCATCTCCTCTGATTCCATTACATGCCGCAATCCGACCAAACTCCTCCAACCAAGTTTCCACTTCTACCTCTGCAAACGGTGATGGCCAGGTCAGCTTCATTCGGATTGGTCATGGCGCCAGTTTAGCGAGAAGGACGCGGCAATGAAGCACAATTTTTATTGTTGCTATCACAAGTCATATCGCCGCACACACGCAGGCGTACATTAATGAGTCACATTTCCTTTCCACGTCGCATCATCTCTCCTAGCTTCCGTTCGCGACACGTCCATGCAGTCTGGGGGATACGGGATGAAATATTCCTTACGCATTTCACCCCGGTAACTTAGCTTGTACGCGTCCATTTCTGACCGACCCTTAGTCGTTTTGTAGCTCGTGATTTGCATGAACATGAGTGTATCACTCTGCTTGGGATTGGTAAGCCAGGCTGCAATAACGGTGGTTTTGTCTTATTTATGGCGCTCTCGATGAATACCCTTCCAGTTCTGCCAGACAGCCTCGTGCTCCGTTTTCGTCTCTTTCCGTCAGACCAGTGTTGCTCCATCTGCTCCCCCTTATTGCGCCTGTTCCTCATCCCGTCCGCCGTCATTTTAGTGGTCATTCTGTCCTCCGGGCAATCACTGCCTTCTTCCTCCCTACAACATTGCAATATTGTTATGGTTTCGGCTGACCTACCGATGACCTGCTGCTAGCGTGCACTCTGATCAGCCCGACTTCCCAAAGCAGGAGACCGGCGTACGGCTGGCACGTATATTTGCTTAACGTCCAACTAACGGTACATTCAATTTATACCCAAATCAATAGCCCTCAGCGTAAAACGCTCTCATTGGCTGGTTCCGTCCCATTAACACCTTCCCCCGCAAAAGTTGACATAAGACTTCATTTTTGGATCCAACTGCATTCTTACGACAGGTCTCCGTAGTCGATCAGTACAGCGCCGGGTCTGGACCTTCGGTTCCTCCGAGACTTCTGTGCGGGATGCATCCGAATTGCTTTGGGGATTAGATGGTATGTCGAAACTCTCTAGTAGAATATCTAACGGTAGTAACCGAGCGCTTGTGCCCGCAGGGATGCTAGTTGGTCGCAGCTGATTGGAATGCCTGGTCCAAATCAAATTACCCACATTAACCTCATATAGCACCTGTCCAATATTTCTCCGTATCGATCCTACCACCCATTGCGGGTTTCCCGCGCGATAGTCTCTTACCAAGACACGCTGTCCGGGGTAAAAGCGGCGTGCTTGAGTTCTGTGTCGCTCGTTGTAGTACTGCTCCATCCGAACGTTCCTTTCTTGCTCATTAGTACACCTCGGAGTTAGCAGGGAATTCACAGTACGGAGTTTTCTTCCCATTAGTGCTTCTGCCGGCGACAACTGGTTTGGTACTTGGGGATTTGAAGTTGATCTGTGCACGAGCAAAAATGTATCAAGTATCTCCTGTGTGGTTCCTTCCCCCCGCATCTTTAGTAGCGATCGCTTAAACGTGTCGACGAAGCTCTCAGCTTGTCCATTTGACTGAGGGTGAAACGGTGGCGACCGTAGATGCGTGATATCATGCTGTGCGCAGTATTCGGCAAATTGGGAAGAAGTGAACTGAGAACTATTGTCAGTGACCAAGGTTTCTGGTATTCCGTGTTGACTGAAAAGTCTCCTCAAAATGTTAATTGTTGCACCACTTGTCGCACGCTCCATACAGAAGACCTCAGGCCATTTACTATAGGAATCAACAACTATTAGGTACTGCTGATCGTTTAGGGGACCAAAGAAATCAGCGTGCACGCGTTCCCACGGTTTTGTTGCCAACGGCCAGGAAGCTAAGTCAGTTTTTCTCGGTGCCTTACTAGCAAGCGCTCATCTGGGACATGACTTTACTAGTTGCTCGAGTTCCGAATCAATGTTTGGCCAGTAGACAAAACTCCGAGCAATGCTTTTCATTCTGTTAATTCCAGGATGTGCCCAATGAAATTGCTGAAGGACTCTTTGGCGAAGTTCTTTGGGTATGACAATTCTCTCGGCCAAAAGTAAACACTCATTTACGATCGAAAGTTCGTCCTTTCTCCGAGAGAGAATTTGTAGCTCTCCGGATAGAGTATCACTTGGCCACTGCGTAGTGTGAAATTTGATTACCTGGCGCAAGAGGGGATCTCGCACAGTTGCGTCACGTACCATGTCAAACGTCACGGGAAGCTTCCTAAAATTCTCCATCAAGACCTGGTTGACCTCTGACTCAAGGGAGATTGCTGCAATTATAGATTCTTCCTGCTGATGCTGTTGTAGCTCCAATAACCGGGAAAGTGCGTCTGCTTGACCTATGTTCTTTGTAGCCGTGTACTTCACCGCAAAATCATAGGCGAGTAAGGCCGTGGCCCAACGCTGCAGTCTGTTCGCGGTATAAACGGGTATACCGGACTTTGATCCAAATATGGCTAGGAGTGGTTTATGGTCGGTAAGCAGGGTAAACCTCCAGCCATACAACATTTTGTGAAATTTCTTTATTGCAAAGACTATCGCTAATGCCTCTTTCTCTATCTGCCCGTAATTCTTTTCGGCTGGCGACAGTGATCGAGCTGCGTGTGCGATCGCTTTTTCCGATCCGTCAGCAAACTTATGAGAGATAACTGCACCCACGCCATACTTCGAAGCGTCTGCCGCCACCACGATTTCAAGTGTAGGGTCGTAATGTGTCAGAAAAAGGTCAGAACACAGCATTCGCTTCACCTCCTCAAAGGACTTCTGACAATCTTCGGACCAGTGCCAACGTTTGTCCTTGGTGAGTAACTCATTGAGTGGTCCACGCACGCTGTGCATATGTGGCAGAAATTGACTGTAATGACTGACGAGTCCTAAGAAGGACCTCAGAGTAGGCACATCTTTGGGAGGTGGCATCTGTTTTATAGCATCAATGTTTGACGGATCTGGACGTCTACCGTTCTTGTCAATTATGAAGCCAAGAAAATTAATGGAGTCCATGAAAAACGTGCACTTTTCTGGGCGAAGTCTAAATCCGTACTCTTGTATGCGATCAAGTACTAAGTGCAGCTTTCTGAAAAGGTCATCTGGGTTAGTTCCGACGACAATGATATCGTCCAAATATGCGGCAGCACCATCTACATCTGTTAGCATAGTATCCATGATTTGCTGAAAAATTGCTGGCGCGGACTTAACTCCGAATGGAAGTCGATGATACTGATACAAACCTCGGTGCGTATTTATCGTCAGTAATTCTCTAGAAGCTTCATCAACTTCTATTTGTAAGTACGCATCCGATAGATCTACCTTGGCAAAACACTGGCCCCCATTTAGTTTCGAGAACAAATCATCTGGGACTGGCAGAGGATACTGATGCGTGTTTAACGCTTCATTCAGCCCAGTAGAAAAGTCGGCACATATTCGGATCTGGCCGTTCGGCTTCTTGACAACCACAATTGGAGCCGCCCAAGAAGAGTAATTCACTGCATAGATAACCCCAAGTTTCTCCAAACGATCAAGTTCCTGGTCAACAATTGGGACTGTTGCGTAAGGTACTGGCCGCTTTGCACGGAAAACAGGAACAGCATCGGGTTTTAAGGACAATGAGGCTTGCAACTTTGTACACTTACCAAGTCCTTCACGGAAAACAGGTGCATATTTCTCTCGAATTTGTTCGATTGCCATTGCCTTGGGGACTTTTGGTTTGTGTAAGTGTACACTTGCACAGATTTGATTAATGGGAACATCTAAGAGGTTGAATCGCTCAATCCAGTCTAATCCAAGGAGGATCAAATTCTTGTGTGTTGTGACGAAAATAGTTCCCCAAGCGGTGAAGCTGGCAAAGCGACACTCACATTCAATCTGACCGATCAAGTTTAGACTCGTACCTGATGCGCTCTTCGCTTTATGGTTAGTTGGTTTAATGTCAGGTGAACCGATAGCTTTCCATAAGTTTTCCGTAATGACTGTAATATCGGAAGCCGTATCAATCTGCAGACGCGCTACTCTTCCGTTGATGGTAATAGTGACGAACTTTCTTCTATCTTTAACATCGTCCGTATAGTTAGCGTTTACTCTTGTCGCGAACCTTCGGTAACCTGCTTTTCGAGTATCGCATGACGATCTAAATGATGTTTTGAATCTGCATTGGGTCTCCTTGTGCTCCCGTCTAAAGCACCTTTGACAAACATGTTTGCTGAAAGGACACCATCTCACAAAATGCCATCCTCCGCATTGCCAGCAAGGTGATGGGGGTTTGGATTGTGGATATCTGCTAGGTTGAGCGGTCGGTGGGTTGTTTCCTGAAATTTGCTGGACAGATATATCTGCGGAATGTGCTCTCGAATCTTCCACCATAGCCGTTTCGTGCTTTAAATTCATGATTCTTTGGGCTTCAGCAATGGCGTTTTGTAATGTAACATCTGTGTCGCGTTCCAACATACCAAGTATTCTCGTTCGTATCTCGGCGTCTTTTGGGGACTGTAGACTGCATACTAGTATCAAACACTCGAACTGGTCTTCCGTGAGCGACTTCAGTTTCAATTTCTGGCATTCACGTTTGACTATCGCCGCGTGAGCAATAAGACTGTCATTGTCCTTTTTGCATAGCTTTAGACAATTGCATCGGTTATTGAAAAGAGACGACTGGTCTCCAAACAACGCTGTGAGTCGAGCAACTGTATCATCAAAGCTGAAATCATGCGCGTTGTTTGGCAAAATGTAGTTAATGTATCTGTCATGTTCAACCGTTCCGAGTTTTTGTAACAAAAGGCGAACTTTAGATGCATCATCGAGACCTGACAACTCTGCCCTGAAAACATCTTCATAGCGCCTGAACCACGCATCGAATATTAATCCTGAGTCAGGATCGAATATGAACTCATTAACACTACTGATCATCGCATCCGCCGAAGGCTTCCCATTGTTCTGAACGACCGTAGGCTGCACAGATAACATTTGGGAGAGGGTTTCAATCATACGCAGCTGTGCTGTTTCAAATTGCTGCTGTTGCTGCAACAAAATGATTTTCAGGTCTTCCGCTGAAATTGACATCTTGATCCACTACCTTCCGTCGCCAAAAATATATGTTATGGTTTCGGCTGACCTACCGATGACCTGCTGCTAGCGTGCACTCTGATCAGCCCGACTTCCCAAAGCAGGAGACCGGCGTACGGCTGGCACGTATATTTGCTTAACGTCCAACTAACGGTACATTCAATTTATATCCAAATCAATAGCCCTCAGCGTAAAACGCTCTCATTGGCTGGTTCCGTCCCATTAACAAAAATCATCAGCAACCGTGGTGTTCGTGATCGTTATGATATGAGGTGAACTGTGGCGACCCACTTCAAAGAGTCCAGTTAGCACATTAGATGAGCTCTTCTTTGTGTTTCGGTCTGGGAACACGTAGCCCAAATGGCAATTTGGGCAAATGATGATAAAGGTCATTAATGGTCCCTTTTAAAGCAGTGCGATCTGGTTTAAGCAGTGGATCTTTGAACTCTGTCCCCTGGGCTATGGTGAGCTTATTGTCCCACAATCGGTTCGTTGACCCCTCAGTTGGAAAATTAAATACGATCGGGCAGCAGTGCTTTGGTGTTTTCTTATTCAGCATGTAGGTCATTTCGAGTTGGCATCAATTAAAAGCCGGAGCAGGGGTAAATTTTCTGCTGGTTACAATTCACTAACCTGCAGAGGCGCATAGACAATAGGCTGTGTATTTCCTATCTTATTTCCTTTGATCCTCGCCGTCCAGCTTCCATGCCGGCACACCCTGTAGCGTGCCATGGGCAGTGTCAATAGAACCGGAAGACAGATTTGAAAGTTGCACAAAACAGGCGCAAAATCGGTCGCGCAGTGACTTGTCAGCGGAATATTATCACTATTTTCAGGTTAGGATTCTGTCTCTGCGATCGACTTTGGTCGATGGTACGCTTCAAATCGATTTATAATCAAGATTGAGGTTGTGTGTCTCTATCTATGAACACAACGTACGCATAAAATTACCACCCCGAAAACAGAAAATTAATCCACACAACAATAAATTCTGGTCCAAAAATCAAAAAGTTCTCTTCCACATGTCCTTGCGCTGATTGTTTTCAACTTAGCATGCAATACGATGTAATTGTATATCACACGACAAGGTATGGATCAAAACTGCCGGGTGCCATCGTTCGCAGAAAAATGTGCTTCTTATCGAACACTAGCAAAATATATGCATTCCTGGGAGCTGCTTCAACTATTGAACCTTTTTTGCTCCGCCCATTACAGGGTGGGTGACTCGCTTGCACCTAGGATCACTGTGTTCTGCATTGTGTGCCTAGGTAGGGAAGCGGCCTTAGAAGGCTGAAATTACCACGAAGCAACATATGACAGCTGGCGACCAGGTCGGAACGCACTGGATCATAAAACATGCTATGCGGCAGTCTTCCAGCTGTTAATTCTGCCAGCCTAAGGTTAGCCTAGGTGCATAGCATGGAGATTCGTACAACTACGAAGATACCATGCTAAAAGCGGATGTGAGTGTTAACGGTTCATGCTTGCAGCAAATTCCCTCTCCAACGTGCTAACTTGCTGCCATTTTGCGATGTATAGGATCTTGTTCCTTAGGTCTAAGGGTAAAACTTCTACTTACAGCTTGGAGCAAACAAGTACTCGGTTTTTAGCTGCAAAATAACCCTTTACATCTCCATGCGCAAGAGCCTGGCGTAAAATATGTTTTGAATTGACAGAAATCAGATATTGGTTCGAGATCAGGTGTAACATCATGCGGTACGTATTGTACGAACAACTCGTTCATGCGCCCTGTTAAGAGAAAACAGAAAGATTCTTTCACGCTTAAAATGATTTTAGCTATTCAAACACAGTGTTGCAAAGAGATCTCTTTTCGGCAGTTCACATCAGGCAAATACAACTACAGGACTGTAACATGCATTAGTAAACTGGTGCAAGTAACAATGAGGACGGATGGGACGATTTGAACAGTTTTAGTATGTTCATTTGATGCTCGAATCGATTTAATCAGGTGACATCGTGATCGGGCTAACCGACAGCTAAATAACTTGTGTAAACAGAAAGGGCAAAATTACTAACCAAATAAAATTAGTTAATTACGCAAATAAATAGCACCCGGTTAAGCGAGATACTCCGAGGAAACTTATCATCAGGGCCATGGCAAAGTCAAGGGTTGCACGAGCACCCTATGCTTGCATAGCTCTGGTTGTGTTAGCCGGATCGCGATGGCTTCAGCTGTTCAGTTGAGGTAGACCTGTTAGTTTCGGTTTCCGCAATACTACTCATAATAACTCCTGTAAAACAATGCGGATACTTGTATTCAGTGAGATTTTGTGTTAAGTCTGTAATGTCAGAAACGTTGCGCCTCATAGTTTCTACGTCATGGTATCGACTATTGTCCAAAGACAAATGAGTACCTTGAACCCATGACAATTATAGTTTACTGGGACATAAAATAGTGAATACGCGGGAACTAAACCAATGTTGTTCAAGTATTTGATTGATGTAAATATTTCATGTGGGTTTATGGAAAATAAAATTAGCATCAAAATATGTAACGGAGTACAAAATTTATTAACCACATTTGAAACAGCCCTTAAAATAACATTGACACAAGTTGTATGTGATGACTTTCAGTTTGTGTCGATTGTGTCGCATTATTTCTGCAATGTGCTACCCATTGCACATTTCGTACTTTAGGCAGACAGTTCTACTGAGCTCTTGTAGGGTCGTGGTTGTTGGTTTTCAGCGGGTGAAACCTTACATAACGTAGTATTTGTTGTATATGATAGCATTGGGAGTTATTTTAAAGAGAAATTGTTGTGATTATTATGGTACTGTGTCCTGCTGATTTCAAGTTCAGTTTGTTTCATGGAAGCAGCCACACCCATCGTTACTCTCCACTGTAAGTTAATAACGTCCCGTTCAGTCGATGTCCCATTGGGACTAATTATTGAACACTGTATCTACTGTTGACTTCGAAAAGTAGTTCATTCGTACATTTAAGTGTGCGCCAAACTGCATATCATGTAAAAGGTATTTGGTATCAGAAATCAACGAAGGTGACGTTGACAAGTCGATGGACTGCTGGATTTAAACAATGTGAACGTCTTGGTAAACGAGATATAGCATTTCTATTAGACCGTCTGGTTTTAGTAAGCATCCTGGATGTGGGAAATAGACTACGCTGGACGAGTTTCCGACAAACTAACAATGTTACAGTTAAACAAATGATTTCGTCAGGCTGTTGGTTTCAGCATAACTGTAAATGTGCGACTTAAAAAATTATAACTAGGTCATTTTTTGTGACTTAGCCACACAACAGTATTTCTTAAGCTGGTAAGAGATTAACTGCGCTTGCTAATCGTACAAGTTAAATGCACATATCTTGGCTCAAAGGTAACCTTTCTAACCAAAATGAAAATCATTTGTATTGACACACTTATGCTAACGGGATGCAAGTTTATTTATTCGGGATGAATGAAATTCCGCAGTTCTGGTGCAGGTGAAATCGCAGTATGTAGGTTTAATCAAATCCTTGAGCCTTAAAAAGTCTCCTCGTAGAAAGTTATCCAAGTGCTTGAAAAAGTATTAATCGGTAAGGTAGAGGTCAAGGGAGTATGGTGCATGAATCAAAGTTTCGTAGCCCAGCTCGTGGCGCTTCCGCAGTTGTTTGTGAGACGTGGGACCAAGCATTTGCTTGGAAAATACTTGGCCCATATCTGTTACCAGTTAAAATTTCCGGTGGCTTTCGACAAATTCTAGGCAATGTTTCTTAAATGTAATTGCTTCGCTTGGATGCAGAAAGCTGTGCTGAATCAGATAACACGCAGACGAGCGAACTGTCGCCATAACGTTATTTGAGTGCGATTTCCAGTTTGGGAAATGTTGTGGAGCTTGATCGTGGTCCAACCATTGTGAGGTTCGTCGCCGATTGTTGTAAAGGATTCACTTTCCAAAGCAATTTGCAATCCTGTCTAGAAAGGGTGTGTTTTTATTGCGCAGAAAAAAGGCAGACGACAGCTCAAACAACCAGTTATTTGCTTCTCATTCAAATCGTGTGACACCTTTATTAAGCTTTTTTGATATTTCAATCGCCAGTAAACGTTTTAGAACGGTTACGAGATAGCGGTAATCCAGCAACAACATCTAGGATAGTTTTATGCGGATTTGCTTTAACTAAGGCCCTTAATTGATTGTTGGTCAATTATAATGGCCGCCCAACAGAATCTTTATCCTCAAACCACTTGAAATTTTTGCGAACATTTTGAAATTACCATTGTGCAATACCGTTATTAAGGGTTCCAACATCAAGTGCATTGTTGATATCATGGGCCGTTTCCAGTGCATTTCGACGAAGTTTATATGGGTACAAGTAAATTATACGAATTGGTCTTCTATGTAGGACGAAATGTTCGGTAAAGATGTAAACTTATGCTTTTGTGCCAAACTGTCATCATAGTTAGCTAAAGCGCAGAACGAGCTTCCAAACAACATACAAGGTCATAGCAACTCATTATAAATTGTTAAAAAACACGGTTTTTAAAATAACATTACCAAAAAAACGTAATCATTTTATTAGCAACCTAATAAAATATGTAAAAGAGCCACGGTATATTAGTTGCATGACGCGTTAGTTTATCAGTAGCGTTCATTAGTTAGCAGTTACTGGTTTATAAGAACCTTAATTTTTTCAGTGAATTTACAAAGAGTAAACTTTTGCCTTACTAGTGCGACATCAGAATGTCTGGTCGCTAACCCTCGGTAACACATGAGCACAATTTTATTCGACTGGGGTGCTGTGCATGCATCTTTCTCTATCATTTACAGATGCATAGTCTTCCAGATAAAATAGGTGGATTGCTAGTCTTCGGCAGGCACAGATGTCCACATAAAGTCGAGCATTTATTCTGTACAATATTTTTTCCGACGTTCTTATATCCAGTACCCAACATCAAAATCGTTGAACAGTTCTCCTAATGGTTGTTGACTTATAAGGGTACATGGAAACGCATGGTACGTCTTGCGGTTTGCACACTTTCTCTTTGCTCTCATGAAAGGTTTTTAAATGTAGATTAAAAAGCGCTTCTACTTCCGATTTGCTGAGCTAGTGCTACTTTTAACGCGCAAATAACTCTTGAAAACGTTGTTGAGTGCTTGGGAGTGTGGACAACGAAGTGCTATCGCTGCGAACGATTTGTGACTTGCAGCTTGTCATTTAAAGTAACAACACAGCTGACATAACGTCAGAGACCTTCTCCGACCTAATTTAAACTTTGTGATAGTCATTTTGCTTTCATTTATACTTTTATGAGCGTCCGACAGTTTCACTTATTTTCAGAGCTTTGATTTTACGAGGTGGGTGTGTTTTAGTGATTAGATGGGAATAAAATCCTGACTGCCATAGTATTAATTAATCAACTGACATTAACGCCAGCAGATTACGAACGACAGCTGACGAATCGCTTCAGCAGTTTCAGTTAGAGTTGGTTACTGAAGACACTACTCCTAGTCAAGTGTAAAATATACACGCTGTTTCAATACGTGTTTCCGAATTTCCGGAGCAACTCGGCAGTGTGATCTGGCATTATGTCTCTATATACTGTTGTAGGACGCAGAGCGAGGGTAGAGCTGAATAGTTAGATACTACACAGCTAACCAGAATTGAATACATTTATTCCGATTTGCTCACGGTTTTAGCATTAGCACGCATTTGACGAACTATACAAACACAGTGTAGATGCACATAACCGCTACAAGTGACATTTCGGTTAAACGTAAAAATAGTTACTTCCAGTGCCAGAGTAAATACAGATAAGTGCACACAGCCACACACGTGTACCGACAGTTAACACAGAAAGACACAAAGCTTGGAAATGTTTTGCTTCCATCAGTGACAAGGTGCACTTTTAATTACCCCAGTTGCACCCAAAATGCTACCACAGTATCATGTTGATGGCAGGTTTTGATTGACAAGTGCAAGCTCAGGCTGGTAAAATAAAACCGAGAATTACTTCGATCTCGGACCCAAACGGTATGGATGAAGCGTTGTTACACTTACGCCATATCGAAAAATTGCAACGGTAGATTATCATCATTCTAAGGTAGAAGATCCTAACCAGTGTTCTGGTTTTAAAAGTAAGAAAAACATAATCTAGCACTGTATCTTTCATAAGGATGCTCTGGCTTTTATGGGGCAATTAGTGATGATAAAAGCGATGCTATACGCAATGTCACAGGTTACCGTAGATCCGCATAGTACTATGCTTTAGCATAAGAATAGTAATTACATGAAGCACAAGACGACCTACCGTTAATTCCCTAGGCGTTTTGCTTGACTAAAATATTCATTGGACGTAAAATAATATGTCATCCTAGTTGTATGTATACATTTAAGTGAGAGGAATTACACGTGGATATGCGAGATGATGGCTGTTGCATGTAACGAATACTGCGTTTTTGTGCTCTCTGTGTTATACTGAAGTGTAAACATTTTGTTATCTCCCAAGTGTAGAGGGAACAACGCTATAGGGAGAAGGAAGCTTTAACGGATTATTTTCTCGTGATTGGAACCGTGGCAATCTCATGTTTCCTGCAACATGGTGATCTTTAACCTAGCTCAAAATTTGCCGATCTCTCACACGAAGGAAGCCTATCAAGTCACACTGTGTATGCCAATTCATGTGTAACTGCGGTCACAATAAGCTAGATGCAACCAGCCCTTTGGTTTCAAGAACAATTATTTTCCCCCCTAAATCTGCGTTGAACGTGTCGGTGAACTTCTGTCTTTCCTACTGCACCTGGGGCTTGTCTGGTCGCATCCACCATCAACTATATAGTAAGAATCTCGTGACTAAAATGTGGAAAACGTCCGACTTCTTTCCTACTTTAAGCAATTGTCAAGCCTTGAATACGATGTGCAAATGCGAAACTAACTCTTATGCTTTACTTTGAAGATCATGTGCTGGAAACAGGGTGATGTCTTTAGAGGGCCGTATAGTTGCATGCCGATACCGTAGAAAGCCAGAAGTGACAGAAACAGTTTGCTTGAAGAAATGTGTCAACAACGTAACAAGGTAGTGAAGCAGCTGTCGAATCGGTACTCTTGGGATGTTTGCCTATACATTTTTATCATGATACTAACGCATACACAAAATCAGTAACAGCTACTTAGGTTTGAAGGGTGTCGGAAAAACAGAGCAGCTGTGGGTCGGAGAAGAAAGGGAAGCCATTCGATATGGCTGGAAAGGCCATATGGTAAACAAGCTCTGCACTCGGACGAGAAGCCGCATCAGCCGAATTTGTCAACTAACATCGCAGCCCAAGAGTAATCGTCGTCGTTAATAATCTGACCATATTTGCAACTACCCTTTATTTACAAACGGTGGGAAAAATGCAACATTTCTTGGCATTGTGAGTAGGTGTCTAGTATTCGTTGAATCAACCAAAAACACATGCACTGCGGATGCTAGCGGTTTCAGTACAGTAAGCCGATATTTCCGGTAGATTTCTTGGAAATAAAGACAGATTATTCACTCACTGAGAGTTTAAATATGTTCAGTTACCTGGAAATGATTGTTAGATATAAGCCTCACGTTACCCATCTTTCATTGCAGAGCTATTCAGTGGGTCCACATGTTCATCGAACTCTCTGGTGGTTAAGTAGCGAGCACTGACATCATGACTTGTGCGGCAACAGGGAATAGTTTAAGGCTTTTAACTAGCGATGTGTTATTCTGACATCTCCTAACAGGACACAAATAGTAGTAGGCTAGCTTAGCTATGCCAGCATTATCTATTTTACTGTTTGCCTAAATGATTCCAAATGACGAAGTTTGTTGGCAACATCATGAAGCTGCAGTTGACTGCTGATAAGTTGAGAACTTGTTACGCAAGGCGATAATTGACTAGCGGTAAGCGTAGTGTATGCTAAAGCAACCGGAATAAACATCATCCAGCATATGAATTGAGACTGACTAAGGCACGAAGCCCTTTGAACGCAAGTTTAAAAAAGGAATAGATCCTATACCTGCTTATCAATGCACTACGAGAAATACTACGTGATTTGATCCCGTTCAAAAAATTTAAGGGGATATTTTAGTGGATTTCCACTCTCTTCTAGATTGTGTAGGGGTTACTGCCTCTTACCATTTTAACAGCAACCTAGCCGTCTATGGTTCCCTAACACGACCTTCAATTCTTACTTATTCCTTGGACCCCAATACATGGGGTCCAAGCTGCAGAATCCTGATTGAATTAGGCTTCACTACCCTGGACATTTGATATGGTGCATTTTCAGTGGGAAACGGTATGAGTACTGGCGAGCCAGCCAATCGGTTTAAACCTAATTTCTGACATAAATGGGTACACTTTTGGCTCACTGGATGGGATAACTTGGTACCGCAAGCAAGATTTGTGACAGCTAGGATGGGTATTTAGTCTGAATCTCCTGTCACACTGGAACAATTTAAGATCTAAAGATCCCGCATCTGAACCTGACGTTAAGCCCACACTTTAACACAGATTTCCATTGTATGGAATTCTTTCTGAAATGAACCCCGAAAATTAACAGGGAGTATATTTCTCAGACTAATCGTGTTTGTCTGTTATCTCAAGGTTTTATTGATGAACATAACTTACTTTCCTCAATTTGCTGTTGTTTATGCTAAATATGCATGGGCAGATGATGATCATGGCATGATGGAAGCAAATAACGAATAAGTAGCTCTGGTGTGCAGACGATACTTCACCTCTGCTAGATCAGATATTGCAGGCAGCGTGAAAAACACTCGAGGAAAATTCCAAAGTAACAAACGGAGTCGATTCTTTCTGATTCGCTCTTTTGGAGCATCAACCACAGCCATTTGTCGTGGTAGTTAAGCTGAATGTCTGACGTTGATTGCGCTATGGTGAGTTTTATTGGTGTTTGGATTCCTAAATAGAAAAAGAAGTGTCGTCGGACTAACATTAACAGTGAATGACTCAGCCTGTCAACCATGAAGTCAATTTTACAGACTTAACTTTGCCTAGATCATCTTCGCCTAAGAAGGAGAACCTGTTGTGACATTAACCACAGATGAAAAGGCAAGTTGATGGACTTCACAAGTGGCTCGAAATCTGCACTTCCTGTTGTGCTGTGTGGCAATACAAGTAGATTTCGTTGAATGCTTCGCCTAAAATTTGTTAATTCAAGGAGCAGAGGGGGCTGCGTGAAAGGGACCTCATTAGACAATACGTCAGTTAATCAGTATTTCTAAAAGCCTTATACGATGGAAGAAATGTCATTCCTTAGAAATCTCACATTACGGTTACTAATAAGGTAGATACTTACCTTCACTGAGGGTTGTGGTGTGAAGTAGTTTTAAGTGGAAAGGTTTTGCCTGTAGCATATTAGCCCCAGAAAGCAGACGAACAAACGTACGTCGAATAGGTGGTAAAAATAGGGCAACTAAAATTCACATTCGTAGCCCAGTCCTCATCGCCTAACTGCTGAGAAAAAGAAGGCATCAATGTTTTACAACACTGCAATTAAACAGCATTCTGTAATTTTTGTTATGTACGGTGAATCACAATTTTCTACAAGTGTACCAATGTACCTCGTTAGAACACAACTTATATGTTGTTGGCGGCATCCGGTTTCGGATTTGCATGTCACTGTGGCCAGCCACAGGACACCCGCGCCTACAGAGGGACCATGGGTGGCTTACGCAGCACCACCCATAGCTCCATCCACACACCCATACCCAGTGTAAACCCGAAGGAATAAGACAGGGAAGCATGTGGATGGGAGTCACTTTTCATCAACGGAGCCGGCCCACACTCCTTCACTGACAAACACAAGCACGCTGGGAATCAAGTACACGCAAGGCGGTGGCTGCACCGTAGTCCGCTCCACACTGAGTGCATGGAACCACTCTTCGAACCTAACACGGCCACAAGGACCGTGCACCCCGTCCCCTCCAGCAACGACCAACTGTCTCCTAGAGCCAGTACGGACGAGTTAGCGGGTACTAGACAGGTAGGCACCTTGTCAACATGCACATCAAGCGCAGCCACACCGGGGATATCAAACAACAGCCAATCCCTTGAAACGACAAGATGAAATGAAACAAATCTAATAATGCATACAGATACGGTCGCATAACTCTTCGCTAAATTATCATATGAAGTAAGTTGGTTAGCAACGAAACCGCGATAAGGAAAAATGTCCACAAGTTACTTAATAATGCTACAAACGCGGCACAGTTATCGAAAATAAGCGCAATTAGCGTAAGAAACGTGGTCAGTTAATAGGAGATTATTCAGGTAGGCAGAACAAACCAAATAAAGTGGAATTAAATTTAGCCAGCTTGAAAATACCTAGTTTAAGTGTCAGTGGGTTTAGCCTAACCGCGGTGTAAAAGCATCATGATTGCAACATCAGCCTCAGCATGAGCCACATATATATCTGTATATATATAGTGATGCATGACTTTACCAAACTACATTGTGCACACTGCATACTGTACTCATAGCGACCGAATGTTGTAAACCTTAATTGCACTCAAGCGGCGGAACAGAAATAGTGTGCGTGACAATGGCAAAAGCACGCCAGCCGAGTACAATAAAGGAAGCGGATAAACAAAAATTATGGCGCACAGGCGGAGAGCTCAACCAAAGCGACTGAGCGACAGGTTGTGTGGAAGAAGTCTTCACATAGAACTGGTTGAAGTAATGGCAAGATTCGTAAACCAGATGAGCTGTGTTCAATTCTACCTTGTTTGAAGGAAGCCGATCGGGTGTACAGGAACAAGTAACTCTAATAAGAGCTGAGGAGACTTTTGAGATTGCGCATCTTTACAGAACCAGAGTACTTGGCAGTGAGAAAAACAGCAAAAGCATTAAGGCAAAAATAAATATGGGTAACTGAAAGCCCTAGATAATGCATTTAAACTTATATATATGGTATATATGTGCATATATGCATATATATGAATATATATATATAAGAATGTGCGAAAAATGGTGATACGTTTAAGTTCTAACGGTTCTTATCCCATTTGATCAAATATTTTGTCAGCAATAAATTTTGGACTACACTCTACTAAGCATTTTCGCTAACTATGCTATAAAAATGAAGCTATCTTTTTATGCTTAACTGATTTTTCCATTTACACCAAAGCGGCCGCTTTCGGGGTGCCGCGGTCAAAGTTACATGGCGTACATGGGGAGCTGCACGTAACAATAAAATTCCGATACTTGCTTCCTCATTCTTTTTCATCAACTTCTGCCAAGGAGGTCGGCTCATTCTTCCGTAAACCGACGAAGGTAATACAGAAATCATGTAGTAGTTAACAGAACATAATTACAACTCGCTAACCCGAGGGTTAAAGCGTCGTCTTTACAAACCGGGCAATGAGAATGATCACCTAAATAGTAACCCTAACTAGACTATGCAGTTCAAACCTTTTGGATTTCAGTGACTGCTGTTATTCCTACAGAATACTCCATTGAACCAACTAGCTCAGCCGAGGAGGCGTGTGTAACTCCCATACCTAAATGTACAGAATTTCACTTGATTTATAAAAAGTACCAAACTACGCCTTTTCACAGACATGACGGCAGTCTAGGATGAAATACAGTCAGTCATCGGCCGGCGAATAGCTCCAGAACCGCGATTACAGAAACACAGGTGAATTTGAATATAGCATAGGATCGGATAAAAGTATCACAATTAAATAGGAAAGCAACTTAAGCTTTCTACTACCAAATCGGTCCTTTATGGATCGTAACACCAAGCGAGTTAGCCATAGTTGTGTTCCGAAGTGTCATTTTGAGGCAATTATATTTCCCTTTCGTCGGATAGATTATTTGTATGTCTTTACCCTGAGGTAATGAATTATTGAGTTCAAAGTAAGACAATGAAAAGACTGGTTTTGCGAGGAGGTAAGTATTTCTTATTACTGCTCACTCGTAAGCTAACAACATAAATATGAATCACGTGACAGGAAAACCAAAGTTTTGAAACCGGTCACAAAGGAAAATTACATAGACGCAAGAATAACAGATCAACGAGCTTGAGTTTTATCTTAGGGTCATGAGCCCCAAGGAAGCTTTATGGAGACTGTTAATTGTTTCTGTACACAAAGGATAGGGCGATGCTGATTAGGTGCTACCGCATCGGAAACCTCAAAACTTTGGGGTATTCATATCTATGGATAACTGTAAATGTTGACCCAGGGTCAACCTGATGGCCTGTTTCGAGTGGATGTCTGGCGATAGATGATGCTGGTGGCTTAGATACCTTTTTTTCGTTCGGCTGCTTGTTGTGTCGACAGTCTAGCAATCCGTTTTGAGATATGTTCTCCAATGCGCTTACCCAAGGATGGATCAGTTCCGCAATTAAAAACGAATTGGTAAATACAATGCGTTGTGGCGGAGATCAGTTGAGTAGGCTTTACTGGAGACATAAGCAACATCCTGGTCTCCCGAATGGAGCAGAATTTGGCGGCAGTGAATATCCGACGAATCGCTGTATGCAAACCTCATTCAAGTTGGGCGGCCACGATATCACCTTTGAAAGGTAACTGAAGGTAGACAGACGGTTTGGGCACAGTAAGTACCCTTCCTTCAGTTGACTGTGGAATCGAATAAGCGCCTCTGGATATCCGTCGGCCCGTAACGTCTGTTTGATAAACAGCAATTCTGATTCCAAACAGTCGTCAGTGCATATTCTGTAGGCTCGACTAAACAGCGTTTTGACTAAACTCCGCTTGTATTGGATAGGGGCGAAGCTGTTGAAGTGTTCATACAGTCCTGTTCCTGTGGCTTTCCTGCGAACAGAACGCTTTATGGAGCCCTTTACTCTTCTGGTCAACAACACATCCAAAAACGGAGGGTAATTGTTATCCGCCATTTCATAGGTAAAACGGACGTTTAGATGCGCATTATCGAGCACACTGAGAAGAGATAGAACAGCGTCTCTACTTGGGGCGATCACTAGTGTGTCATCTACGTATCTCCTGTATAAACACATTTGGTTAATGTGCGGCTGAGATCTCATTTCTACCATCGTCATGAAGATGTCAGCCAACACCGGGCTAAGCGGACTTTTCATGGCTGCACCATCCACCTGTCGGTGCGGCTTGTCTTCACATAAGAAATGCACATTTTCCGTGCATAGTAGCAGCAAATCCCTAAGATATTCTACGGGAATCGGTAACACTTTATTACTCATGATAAACTCCCCTTAGAAATCCACCGTTTCTCTTAATGGAATGCTAGTGAACAAAGTCTGTACGTCCATTGAACACATTACCTTGTCAGCGATATTCATGTTTTACACACAGTCAATCAGGTCGAATGTGTCCTTCACAGGGTACTTTGTCACCATTCGTCTCACTGGTTTAAGCCGATCAACCAGCCAACGCGACAGATTGTGGTATGGTGAGTTACACATGGATAGCACAGGTTTTAAAGGTGTGCTGGCCTTGTGGATTTTTTCTGCCACACGCTTGAGGGGTGCGTGTCCCCATTGGCTTTAGAGAGTTATACGTCGCTTCTATTATCATTCCAGGTTGTAGCAACAATTTTAATTGATTAGGCACCTTCTTTTCGATTTGTGTTACAGTGCTTCCGCTTTGGTCTTCCTGAAATTTGGATTCATCTCCCAAGATCTCATACATCTTGTTTTTGTAGTCAAGCTTATGCATAATTACAACCCCTGTGCCTTTGTCAGATTTTAGCACCAACATATCTCCTGCCTTCAGATCACGTAAGGCTTTGGTGTGACTTCTATCCATACCACAGTTTTGGTGTACCGGGGTCACCTTGTAACCGTTTCAATGCCAATGAGCGTAATCTTGAGCCAGTTGCACTGTTCCTTGGTCATCGGGGTCAATTTGGATAGCTGGTCCAGTAGGTTTTCAAACTGAGTCTCGAGGTGCATTCGGTCGACATTCTTTGGAGGAATCTTAAAATTCAAGCCTAATGACAATGCTTCCATTTGTTTTCTGTTCAAGGATACGAAAGGCAAGTTGTATACGTGCTTCTGGAGGTTGTCATAAAAACGGGTTCTTCATTTGCTTTTTCAAGGGATCTACGCAGGGCCTTGTCCAGTTTCCTCCTCGTTCTGTCAACAAAACTTTTGCAAAATTTAGTGAATTTGATGCGACAAACCAGTGACAGTTGGTTAGTGATTGCCATACGGCGTTGGTTTGTTTCTATTAGTTGCACAAAGGTTCTGTTTGCCTCATCTAAATAGGAGTTGACGAGCCACTTCGGATTTGTGATGGTAGGCCTCAGCCGATTCCGGCGTAACAACTCGCAAATTTGTCGTGGATATATTGTGTTTGCAATTAGATAGAAAACGAATGTGCATTCTCGTCGCAGAAAACTTACACTTCAGTGTTACGAATACGGCAAGGATTTTAATTGTCTCGATCGGGAGTCTTTGTCTAAGAAATTTAAAGCACTGAGTTCCCTTTATCATTCTAAAAAAACAATGAGAAGACCGGTATTGAGAGATGGAACCATTTCGTGTTATCTGCTCAGTCGCAAAGTAACAACTAAATATGCACCACTTGACAGAACAATCAAAGGTTGGAAACTGGTCACAAAGGAAAATTACGTAGACGCAAGCATAACACTGTAACTGACCATTGAGTGGCTGACTGGAGTTGAGTAAAGCCTATCAAAACTGTATGCTCTTAAGATGGGTGATTTCTCTCGATAATAACTTGCTTGTCATGCTTGGCTTTCATATTGATGTACCGGTGGTAAGATCTTAGGCATGCCGCAGTGCTGGCAGTGTGAACCCAGTCCTGGCCAACCTCAAGTTGACACAACCTAGGCCAATTAAGCTATATGGGCGCTTATGGTTAGGGCTTTCAAATTAAAGAAAAAGCTATATAATGTGAAGCTAATGTGTTTTAAATGACTTTCAATAGGACCAAAAATAATACACCACAACAGGAATATGAAATAAATGCCTAATTAATGAGACCGTCGTTATTACATAGGTACAAGGAAGCAGTAGCGATAAATGAGCCAAAAGTGAGGTCAGTTAGAGACAAATCACGGATTCATGTGCTCACGGTTAAATTTGCTGTATTTCGACTAGCAGCTTTGCAACCGTTGCCGGCCTCGTTCGTCTGCAGCGTTCAACTGTCCATCGGGTAGCTAATATTAGTTTAGTTTATTACTCGTCCGCACAAGCACGATCCTTGTAGTTGGACTCAGTTTCAGATCAACATACGTTGCTAAGCGTATCCCGTTTTTAATCAGCCTAAGAAGGTAAACAACTAAATGTTATACAACAGTGTTATTTAACCATGCACTACCGATATTGTCGCAGAACGTCCAGTAATATCTGTTAGATACAAGCATATATCAGGTGTTACTGGGCCTATTTTGTACTCAGTTTCATTTATATTCGTACACCTGTTACCAAATGCTTTTTAAGTTAGTTAATTTCTTGGTAAATTTTCAACTAGGTGAGACACGGCCCAGGAAAACTGACCCACTTTTAATGTGAGTTTCAGGCACCACGCTCCGATGGCCGGGCCACGTGTTGCGCATGCACACTTAGTCCCGAGTCCTGCGTTGTTAGCGTGCCGTGGGTATGAATGAAAGAAGAGGAGTGGTCTCGCGATGACTTGGTCAAGAGGAGTGACATCTCTCACTTCGAATTTGGCGTAGATTGGTGTGTCCCGACTACCCGACTGGGGTCCAAAGGACGACGAACACGTCTGGTTGGATACATTTGTTTACATGACAAGGTGCCGACCTCAATGGCGTACGTGTTGTGAGTTTCTTTGTCCATCCCCATTCAGCTTATCTTCCTCCTATAATCATAGTCTCCATCTAGAGGCATAATGTTTTACTAAACCGTGTTGCCAGTATTACATAACCACTAAAATATTACGTTTTTATACCTTTACGCATCGCGGAAAAATAGTTAAATGTGTTTCTCCTTTTCAGCTGATGTGCAACGATGCTGCTGATAAGGTAAGAGAGATATACAACCCAACATTACAAGACTGCTCTACAAGAAGAAATATCACTTATGTAAACTCGTAAATAATGCTCATAGATAATAGAGTCAAATATATCTTTTCAATACTTCTCTTCAAGTAGTTACAGCTATAATAATGTGAAAAAAAACACAACGCAGTAAGCCAGTGGATAAGTGAGGCTGGAGCATTTGAACATGCTGCTAAATTCGATCGATAGTCTGGTTGATCAACTGTAGACGTGCTTTGGGTCGCCGATGACGCTATGAGGATCGCACGCGTCCATCGCTATTGTTCGTAGCTGAAGGTGTGCTGCAGGGCCATGTAAAGAACAGGCCTGTACAATGGTGTCTTTTGCACAACTACGGCTTCATCACTCTGATGGCGCTAGTCTTGGCCGTCCTCAGGAAGGGGTTTCTAATCATTTTGGGGTACTTTTGGGCAGAGTGTATAGGGCTTTGAATGGGTCAGCTGGACGGATTTCGTGTCAAATATGGAAAAAATGCTCCATGATTGCAATGTTAAAGCCTCCTAACCCGCCCCTTCTTAGTGACCACGGGCAGTGCTCAGCTATCCCTTTTGACAAACTCCTGGTCCTATGTTCTATTTACTTTGCACTACAGATGCAAGTGAACTGATATGGAATATCCAATTTGGACTGCATCAGAAGTCTATCTTTAAGATTTTGGGTCATAATCCGGGTAGTCTATGCTACAGCATGCGTTGTAGCTTTTGGCTACAACGATTGAGAGTCTTCTGTACAATAAACCAAAGGTTACATTCAAGTTGAATGTCATGGTGAGAAAGACATTCTTTATAAGTTCAGCCATGGCCGAATTACGTCCTCTTTGCGCCATCGGCTGCCGTAAAGCCTTCAGCCAACCGACCAGAATATCCGTGATTTCGAGTCACCTGTACGCAGTCGGCATTCACTGGTTTACGGCATTATGTTGTTTTCACATACTTATAGCTACATTTACTCGGTGAGAATCAATAAAAGTTATGTCTTCGCAGCCTTGAATTATTTTTTACTTTTTTCTCGCCCCATTAAATTCTTTTTACTAGGCATCGGCTGAGAATCGTCCGGGTAAGATTAGACGCAGTGTATCAAAATGCACTAAAAATTAAAAACGCTAGGGAGGTAAAGTAACAATGTGTACATGAAAAAGCGCAAATACAAACATTCATAACCTTGGTGAATAACAGTAACTAAAAATAAGATATCGTGTTAACAGACATGATAGCCCTTCAATTGTAAACAGCAATTGAGGAATGTTGAGATTAAACAGATAAATAATGTATTTCTTGATATTGCAAAATGCATAATTATTAGGTGGCCTGCTGATTTTGTACAAGTTAAGCGTACAATCGAGAAAGTTTTTCGTGTATTACAATCGAACCATTTGACTGTTAGGTTGGTTCTAACTATGGATATGATTAGAAGTTAAGGAATTTTGGAGTAGGAGTAGGTGTAGGCAGTTCAAGTTTATTAATACGGCCGTCCATAGAACCGTCTCCCTGAAATCTGCTTCCATGCACGGTAATCCTTCTAAGTTTTAATCTTCACTTCCAAGTCCCATCTAACCATGTGCTAATGTGGCTTGCAACAAGTAAGTCCACCATCAGTTGGACCATTTTTGGGCTGTTTTGATACGCAAGTAGGCCGTCAGCACATTAACACTGGTTTGCTTGGAGTATTGTTATGAGCAATTGGCTGTCATTAAGTTGACGCCATTTTCTATGATCCTGTTTACAGGTATATCGTCTTCACTGACCCGTTTATTTGGGGGGGGGAGCGCTATTAAATGCTATGCACTACCGCCAAACAGCCCTGTTCATTATTCCGCTAATTCGAGTATTTCACGTTTACCATTTCCCAGTATGTGACTATTCAGTTTGCGTGGGTGTACTAAATAGCTCGGAAAGTTCACAGCAAACTGGCCCAATCGTGACTAACAATAGTGAAGGAAAAAAATGAACAGAAGAAGAATGAATAGACAGTAACAACAGATGAACGGCCTATGTCTGGTAATATTCCGATTCAAATTGCACATACAGGATACATAAATAGACATTAACAAAAGACAGGGGCTCAAAAGAATACTGGGTTAGAACTGGCAGAATCAGGTGATCGAAAAGAAGTGACTGATGACACAAAGTCCACTTGCACTGCGATGAGAATTGTTTCAGGTACCCTAGTTGTTGCCTCCATCAAAGAATAGAAAGCAGTTTGTAGTGTACAGCGACTGTAAGTAGCGGAGCTAAACATTTTCACGTTGATCAGATTGGACTGAGGTTACGCGGATATTAATCGCATGATCCTGTTACAGATCCATCCAAGAGGGTCGCCAAATGGGCTTTGCCGTAATAAACAATAAAACATAAATTTTCATGCAAGCATGTGTCCGACTGAGTGAAAAGTACGTCAAGTGCCGTTTTTAGCTTTGTTTTGGTCCTTGCACAGTAGCTCCTAGATCGTTATTTGCAGTTCAAAGTTTAACTGCATTCAGTAAGAGAGAAAATTGATTTAGCTCGACTTTTAAGTGACTTATAAGTAGGTATGTTATTAATGAATGTGAAATCCGAATTCAAACAACTGAAAAATGTTAATGGAACATTTATTAGCATACATATTTTGAAAAACGTTAGTAGTTTTAGCTTTGTTTCCAGCCGCTGTCGCTGTTATTTACATTTGTTCGAGCACATAGTCCTGCTACCTTCTTTGACTGCTTGTAGCCACTGTTTCTGTCTTGGGATCGGAGTTCCATTTATCGACTAACGCTCACTCTTTCCGTTCATTGTGTGCCTTTTACAGGTTCCTTTATTGATCACGCTTTATTGGCTTCATTCTGCTTGCATATCTTCAGAAATATGTTTGGCTTGAATGTGTTTTAGTAGCTCCTCTTCAGTCAATTCACAAAACCATTTAAATAAATGTTATTCAGTGCCTGCAAGAGCTTTTGGCTTATCTTTAGTGTTCTTCTTGCGAATTTGGAGCGAAGTTGTTCTCTGGTGACACAACAACTCTCTGGCGACAGAAATTCTGACAAACATTTGAATCTTCTTTGAGCAAATGCAAGTGCTGCTTCAGTAGCAGCAGTTGCAGTTGGAGAAACCTCAGCGGTTGTTGATTGGATTGCATTCACACAAGTTGAACATTCAATCCGATTCCACGACGACAGTTGTACAAACATCCGTGCACGCCTTTGCAGCCTCAATCACAGAAGTTGTCTTTCATGAAATGAGGAACATTTTAATCATGGTTTCAAATGTATGTAGATATCTTCCGTGTGGAACTTGCAGACAAAGATGATACCTGCAAATTTCAGTTGTCCTTGTGCAAACTTGGTGCAGTTCAGTATAAACGAAACACGAAGCTCGTGCTGCCGCAAAATGCAGGAGACTTCAACCTTGATGATAAGGTGATAAACTTGACGCAGATTTTCAGTGGGCAAGCCCCCGTTCAGCATCTGGTGCAGCTGTTTGAAATTAGTCAGACGCGATGCGAATGATTTTGTTACCCCTACCGAGATCGTGCATCGCGGATGTGACCGCTGCAAATTTAGCAGTAAGACCGCTGTCACCACAATAGTCATACTCTTGTGTGCAATCTGCAGTCCCATGCCGATGCTGATATTCGAACGCGCATTCTACACAAGCTCGAACAGGAACACAACTTGACCTTGCAAGAGAACACAGCGGAACGCCAGCGGTTGATAAAACTGAAGTAGAGACTGCAGCTGACATGAGGGAACCCCAGATTTGTCGTACATCTGTCTGTGGAAAGAGAATGAACCAAAATTCGTCAAGTCAGAAGCCCACGTTGGGAAAGAATAAACCTTCTGGTCCTTAAGTTGTAATGATCATTCTTCTTAAACTTCAACTGGACACATGAGTTATCTCGGACAGTGTATCAATTTGTGATGGAAAAAAGCTCAACCTTGTTCTTAGTAGTCATAGCGGATCGATACCCTATAGCCTACATCTATCGTAACATGTTGATAGCGATGATTTAATCATAGGATTTTGCGTAAATTTCGCTGTAAGCGCTCCAATGAAAGTAAAACACTTACGCATGTGGCTGTATACTCCAGCGGTGTCCAGAAGTGGGTTCACGCAAAGCAAATGGAACGAAACTTGAATTTGGGTAAAAGTATTGAATTTCTGCCTAAACCTAAAGCGCGTCTTGGCTTTGCTAATTTGTTGAGCCTAAATTGTGAAAGTTAATCAGTAATTCTAACTTACTAATAAATTGCGGATGGTACGGTTAATATGGGTTTAGGTCAAGTTAAATCAAGAGGTCCATTTATGCACTCAGGACGAGTGATTATTCGCACGCGTTTCACCGCACAGCACGAGAAAACACTTCCCAAAAATTTGGATCAGTGAATTGAAAAATATCCTTAGTGCGTAATCCATTTTTTGACTGTTGGATGACTTTGTTTTGGTCCAGATAAAAGCACTCTAGGTAAATCACTGATGAATAGTATGCCCAAGTACGAGCAACTATGTATGTGTACTTCAGTCTGGTTGGCCATGTAAATACACATTACAAAAACGGAGGGGGTGTGTTTTGTCGGCAACTACCGTGGACGCTAGTCTCACCAGAACTAATATGAGTGGATGTAATTATATCAACAAAAATCAGTTTTGATACGCCGCTGAAAAGCGCATATAATTTTAAAGACCTGGAAATACATCTGAAGTCCTTGCCCCATGGACCAGGAAAAATCACTGCTGGGCGGTAGGTCCACTGTGGAAGAACACAACCAGGGACAAAGCGAAGTATCAAATCATGAGGATAGAGGAAGCTCGCGGGCGTAAGGCGTAGAACGATAATATCCTGACTTTCGGAAAGGTTTCTTTGATATGGTATGACCAAGCTAAATCGTACCTAAGCATGACTCCCAGGTGCTTTACTGTTGTGAAAAAGTGCAACCTCTGGGCATCGATGTTGAGTTCCGAGCACTGCTGGAGTGGCTGTTGACGTCTATCTCCACTGTGCAGGGAAAAAAGGACAGCATTGCATTTTGACACGTTGAGCGGAAGCTCGCGGACCTTTAACCAAAAAGTGAAGTCGTTAAGAATAGCTTACAATCTGACTGAAGAGGCAGTGGTCCATTGGTTGATGTTCAGAACAATTTAGCACGGTTGCCTTTTCCTGGACTGATGCTAAGTTCACATGGTTGGAAAGTAGAAATGATGATAGGGTAGCTTCAATGAATCACGGGCAATGCTGATCTTCAGCAAAGCAAAGATTCCCATTTCATTAATATGAATCAATATCAGAAATCATTTCAGGGTAAAGAATTCTTTTCGGTAAATCTCATCAGACCCAAACTTTTACATAACAGTGATTGTGGATATAGCGTCAACTGGGGCTGGGATTGACTTCTTGACTGTTTGAATGACCAAAATCGATAACTTGAGACAGAGATAGAGATGGTAGACCAAGTAAACTAAATAAACATATGTACACAATTCTCATTAGTACAAGGTAATTAAGTAGGTAAGATGACGTCCAAATAACTAAGTAACGGTGTCCGTTGGCCAAGGTAGTAATATCGGCCGTATAAATCGTTTTTGGACACATAATTCCGGCTTTAGATGGTGAATGTACATAGCCTCGGCGATGGCTAAGAGCTGTTTGCGGAATCCTTGGGAGAAGTGTTCAGGTAATGAGTAAATGACTTTGAAGTCATTCTCCGAAGCTGTATGGCCACATTCAAGGAGGTGCGACATGATAGAGCTGTCTGAAGACCTCATTTCGCCTCTGTAAAACCATGCCGGGATGTGTTCACGAACCCTCTGAGATAGGCGTCTCGTCGTTTTTAATGATTTGGGGCCACGAACTCTTGCATCCAATTCGCGTAACCTGAGTACGACCGGTAACATAATCCCTCAACGCAAGGACGATATAGGGAGGAATTCCTAGGCCGAGAAGATCCTTCAAAAGGCATTCGCGGTGAAGGCAGTCAAATGCATTGCTGTGGTCTAGAAAAACACCCAAGTGAAGTTGCTTCTATTGTCCAATGTTAACAAAACCCAGTACACAAGACAGGTTGATGTGTCTTGGGCTCACCTCGAAATGTGGTAAGCAAACTGAGGGTGAACAATTTGACTACTGTCGTGTCACATCCTCTCAATAATGATTTTTTCAAACAACTTTAATTCCACCGAATTGTATGTAATTGGCCAATATTTCCTTGAGCAGAGAAGAGTAATAGGGGAAGTAGAATGGTACAGGTAGATATTCGTCACATCTAGACTCACACAGACAGCTGCCACACACCCGCGTACGGTGCTTTTCCGGGCGTGTGGCGGCTGTCTGAGTGAATATCTACCTATTTCCTTGAGTACTTTTGATACCACTTCCCGAAACCGGTCAATATTCACTGCGGGGCACTTCCCCTACCTGAATTTGTTGTTGTTGCAGAGAATTGCCGTCTTTTGATTTGGTATGGAGTGGATCACGAGACACATTCTAATTGTTGATTGATAAGAGTTGTTACCTAATACTAGATAAAGTCGCATTGGATGTAGTGGGGTGGTTTACACCGTTTTATAGCCCCAGCTTTGTGAGGAGAGCGATGCCAGAAGCATCAACAAAAATACCTATTGAACATCGATGTGTTTTGTTACAGCCACGGCAAACTCGTTGTAAAATACATCTGCTACATGTTTCCTACAAGTGAGGGAAAAATGCTGTCAGCCAGTGAGATAATGCGGCACGCACTGATAAACCTCAGAACTAAGTAACTCAGATGTAGCGAGGAGAAGCAACACAAAAGTTTCTTAGGTATGTATCAGGAAATGTTAATGCAAATAATTACCCCATTGCTGTGATTAAGATATGCATAATGGCGGTCGACGCGACGATGTTTAAAACCATCTATCGATGCAAGAGCGTCATCCACCGTTCGTGAAACCAGATTTCTTTCGTGAAAACGAAATCTGACTGCGAATACTTTTTGGACTTGATGGTATTTGGCAGTTCATTCATTTTCCATCAAACTGAACTGATAGTTGAGGTAAGATAGTTAAGCAATCTCTTACCTATTAGATTTTCTTCCAAAAAGTAATCTTCTATCCACCACAAAATTTGTTTGCACAGTTGTTGCGCTTCTTGTAAATAGGGATAATTTTAATTCTCATAGCTTGACTGTTAAAAATGCACAATTTTTGAGTGCAGAAACACTGATTTTAAAATATCATGCATTTAGTTTAACATGACAACTCTTGTAGCCGAATAAAACTAAGTGAAAAGGTGATATTTGGTATAATGTCAAAAGTGTGTGTTAAAAATCACAGATCGGAGTTTTAGCGCACCTCCAAATTTGAAGTCTGCAGTGGGATGCCACATCTGTGACAGAGGACTTGGGACGCGTGCACGAAGAATTTAGTTAACTACACAGTTGAGCGGGGAATTCAGGTTCGATTTGTTGGTTATAATAATTTTCTGCGTATGTCCAAGTGGAAACGCAACTGCGATCTGCATATCACCCGTAAAAGTAATTGGTTTCCTATATTTAACTTTACCGCAAATATCGTTGATAGAGAAGAGGAACAGAGGGGGACCAACGAAGCTGCCGCACAGAACCCTACTAGTTGTTGCACGCGGTTGTGACTGGATTATCTATAGTAAGGCACTCTGTGTGCGCTTTGGTAAAAATGAGGTAAAACAAAAATGAAGTGCGTCGCGAAACCCAATTATGCATGTTTTAAGCAAAGCCGCTTAGGTGAGATGAAACTAGATGTTTTGTGCAAATCAAGGTTTTGACATCCACTGCCCAGGTGACGTATTCTAGAAAGCCAACTTGGCATGCATTACATAATGGTCCACTTACATATGCGTATGGTGGGTCATTTAGGGGTCTTTGTTAGATATTCCATTTTTTATCTAACGACGTGTCACACGCAGTTAGAAAGATGTGAAAACAGAGTCTAAGTGGAATTATATAACAAATCATGGGGTTAGTGGCAAGGCATAAATAGTGCAACTTTTCGGTAGGTACAACTCTTGCTGGCTCACATGTCTTTCGTCTCTACTGGTACCGGGTACGAAGCGGTACATGAAGGCGAAAGCCAACGTTAGTTTATCCAACTCACCAAAGCGTACATGTTTTCATCTACCAACAGTGGTATTCCAAGCTAAATGAGAGCAGAACAAGAAGCAGTATGGATGAAGAAAACTTCAAACAAAATGTCATGTCACCAACCTATCGATTTGCTACATTTTCAAAGGCGAACAGTTGGTTAACATTTTGAGTAATATCAGAGGATATGACAGTTTAGGAGGATGGAATGGGAAATCGAGCTAACTTACTAGCAAAATGTGCTCATGCTAAGAGAACAGAGTGTGTTCATGTTGTATCGACAAAAGTTTCGCCCCATCTCTAATCCTACGTTTGTATTGCGAATTGCGGAAGTGCTTATAGTTT
This sequence comes from Dicrocoelium dendriticum, assembly GCA_944474145.2. NCBI lineage: Eukaryota > Metazoa > Platyhelminthes > Trematoda > Plagiorchiida > Dicrocoeliidae > Dicrocoelium > Dicrocoelium dendriticum. Next base: position 59,960,973 of record OX104059.1, on the reverse strand, counting down.
ATCAGGCCCCTTCTTATTGACATATTTGTCTGTGCAACTAACGCGAAACACCTAGTTACTTTTAGCAACTGAGAATGTTCTTATTCATTCTTAATGTCCGAAGTGAAGGTGAGATTCGGATAGCCTGAGACAGTTTACTACATAACGGTGGATATTTATATGTACAAAAGCTGCATGGTAGAAGTATGCGGAGAGGTACCTTTGCCACAAGTTTTCTTTTCTTAGGTCATAGGGCAAACATTCTTACATTACTGGCTGATAGTAGATAGTAACTGTCATCTATGATCTCCGGAGCAATAGCCGTTCAACATTAAAAATGTGTCCTCTACCTTTCTAAGTGTTTTACGTAAAACCCACATTTCCTTTCGTAACGGGGTGCCGGGGAGCTTCGGTTGTACCCATGTCACCTATTCTAATACTGCTGAATGTGCTAACATAATACACTAATAATGATCTGGCTTATATTTTGAATGACAGGTGCTTAACTACGCTTGTTATAAACAGGAAAACTAGCAATTCAACGTTCCTTCTTGTTTTCCACACTGTACAAACAACTTGTTCTTGAAATTCAAACAAGCTGTGTGACGGAGTCTTAAGTCAACTATGAAGTCGTATAGAGTGACTGTGACTTTATACAAATTGTAAGATTTGGGTAAAGAGTACATGTTACGATTGTAGCAAAGTTCGCTGAAATTGTATTGCATCACTTATGGCTAAACTGCGATCCAGAAACTGATTTTCCTTTCCTAAATTAAGCTCACAATATCCTCGTTTTGGTCTTGGCGCCTAAGTCTACTGTCTACTAAGAAGTAGCAGAGCGGCATGAGTGACGAATTTCGTTGAGGTTTAGATTTGTTCTCCAAGCTGAACTATTTCGTTGCAGACGTTTCATCACCAATCCAGGTGACTTCGTCAGTCGGTCAATTTTGCTTGGTACGCAAAGGTGAAGTCACCTCGATTAGTGAAGAAACGTCTGCAACGAAATAGTGTAGTTCGGAGAACAGACCTAGAGCAAAACAGAAAACCCAAACTACAGGTATAGCGCTTTATTGCTGAGTATGAGCAGTTTTCTTGAGATAACTAAAGAAGTACAGTTAACATCTTGAAAATTTTTTATATACTTTGACGCCTGCCTTCTGAGTTTCAAATTAAACCGCTTTGGTAGTGTACACAGAACGATCTAATGTAGTTTATTATGCTGATGCTAAGTCCGCTCAGAAACACCCGTTTATAGTTCTTTCAAGTTGCAACAAAATGTTTATAAAATTTAGAAACTGGTGAAAAAATGATTAGCACTCCAGCTTAAACTTGTATATTGTACGACAATCGGCACTTTGTGCTGCGTTTGCTTAACAGCTTTCGACCATAAAAAATAGCCTGGCAGAAAATATTGTCTATGATGCAACGTAGTTTTATCTGGCGGTACGGATCTCTATTTAGTTTTAACATGCATACGTTTATAACACAAAGTTAGGAAGGGCAAGTTTTCTAGCCCCTCTTAGAGGTACAACATGGCGTAGCTGACGTTTTTGTGTAGGTTTGCTCCCTTTGTATTTATTTGAGGGCCTAAACTTAAAAGCACTAGGTCAAGCTCAAATGTTTTCAACTGCAAATAGGAGTTCTTTAGCAAGCAGACGTTGTTTATCTAGTTATTTTTGGTAATAAGTGTAAACAAATGAAGCAGGATAAACAAAATTTATAAGTTACATGAATTCTGGCTCTCATATTTGTCTAGAAAAACAAGGTAACAAAAGCGTAGGGGGTGGGTGCCATTGGCTGCTGTTATTACATACGCAAAGGCATCTTGTAATCCAAAGCGACGTTATGCCTTATCGATCCGCATACTACTAGCTTTGACTCCCATCTCGCTGGTGACGTTTTATTTTATGTTTTTAACTTGGTGCACCCAAATCCTTCTTCCAAAAGTAATAGACACAACGGTGAGCCAGAAATGTCTACCTATCAGTTGCTAGCTTGATTGAAAACAATTACTATTTTTACATTTTTATTCGTAACAATTCTGTTGAATGTGCAAAACCTGTTGTAAGTGAGCATGTGCCTCTGAAAATAGTTATTCATTTTCACACAAATAAACGTAACCTATAGGGCGGTAGATATCATTTATACTTAATAGAGCATATCCTATTTATTTTCAATACAGAGAAATTGTCTCAACACGATTGTGCGGTTTGCACCAAACGAAAGCTCGTTATGAGAAACACGGATTGTATTATACTCTGTAAAATGTAACCCAATTAGACTGGATGTTGCTCAATGATAGTTTGTGTATTGTACCATTATATATCTTAGCACTTTCAGCATAAAAGTGGAGTCTAAGGAGAAGAGTGAAACAAGATTTTTGCACTAGTTATCTGCTGTTGGACAAATAAAATCTACTTACCGGCAACCTTCCTGAAGGTGTCTTGGTTAGACAAGTTTCATCCCAAGTAGCGAAGAAATGAGCGCGTAGCCAGAGGGATATACTAATAGAGTAATACAACAATTCAGTGGTTTGTTGAGTTACTGTTCTCCAGTTGGTAGTCAGCGAAATTTCTTCATTACAAATAAAGAGACTTGGCTCTGCGCCAAAGATTATAAAGGAAAGTTAAACACACTGTGCGAAAAGGCTAAGCGTCACAGAACCGTATCTTTCAGGCACAAGCGGTCACTTTAACAGCAATATCAGCGAGCATGATAGCGTAACTGGCCTGTAGAATGCCACTATGTATATGGCTAGGCAGCTTCCATAAAAAAGCTTATTTTCTGCATTCAGGAGAGTTGCACTCTACCTCGAGCAACGATACTCAAGCTAGCGCAGCTAATTATTAACCAATACGCGTAGATGGGGAGAAGCATAGAGGTCCAACATCGGCTCCGCTCGCTTTCGGTCATCTAACTGCTTGCCTCATCACATAATTCATTCTCGCCCCACCGGTTGCATACTACCATCAAAAGGCATATGAAAAAACAAAACCTAGCGCGTTTATGGCGATAAACATCAGTATTTTTAGTCCATTGGTCGTACCAGCTGCTCATGTCTAAATGTTGGGTTATGCAGTCCCGCAATGTCGTTTGTAGCCTCGATTGACTTTGGAGTTAACCTCTACCATTCCATTCACCTAGACGGTATCCGAAGTCGAATTTTTTCTTGTTGTTGCATACATAACTGTACTCCACGAGGCGTTTCGTCCTTGTTTGGCCATCCCCAAAGAAGGACGACATGTGTCATCTAGTGCTGTGGAGAGAGAGAGCCAGACCGAAACCCTCCGCAGTTGTTCTTGCTAATCATTTGAGTGGTAACTAGATCATCCAGCTACATAGTAAATTGCCCTACCAAAGGTTGTTCAAACGTATGTATACCGTGCTTCCTCTCCGAAAATATTGGGTTATAATGAATATATTTTTACCTGCTAATTTTCGTTTGAAAACAGCTAACCTACGATTTTCCGTCGTCAAACCTGCCATATAGAAATAAATGTTTGTAGCTCAGGTTCTTCAGTTGGCGAACTGAGTGTTCGCTGAGCTTGTCAGCTTGACTACAAAGGTTTCGTCACCACCTGAGGTGGCATCGTCAGTGCACGTTTATTTAGCAGAGGTGCGCGGACGATGGGTCACTGACGCAACTGACGGGGACACGCAAAAACGTAACCGAACAATGTGTACACTTGAAATTTACGGTAAGTCCACTGTTACGCCTTGAATTTTGTTGTAAACATCCGACTTTGATCGCACTCTTTATCCATTGAAAATGTTAATTGTTAATCCATTGTGTTGTTGATAAAGCCTGTCACTATCAAACGCCGCTATCATTGCAGAACAGGCAGTGGACTTTGTTCGACTCCTCTACAAGTCCAAACAGGAGTACTCGCAGCTGTGCTATTTAAAACCTCTTGATGAGTCATGTAGTTTTCGTTCTTTCCTATCGACACGGTGTTTTCATGTTGTAAATTTACCCCAACTATCCCACAGGGCTTCGCATGCAGCTGCATTTGTATCTGTTATAAACTATTGTTCAATTGAATCATAACATTCTGTCCAGGCCGACTAGACCAGAAAATGCGACTTTCATGTCTGATAACAGCTGTTGTAGGTACGGAAGGCATTCTGCAGTAAAGGAAAAATTTAAAAATTGCAGCTGAAGAAAAGTTGCCTTTTGGTGAGCATGGTTTGGTCATATAGCTATTATTCTACTTCTCAGATGCATTCAAGTAACCGTCGGAAGTGTTCCTTCAGTATTTATATTTCCTGTCTTAATTGTTTAAATCGCATATTCGCCTTGTTTCACCCCATATGCTTAGAGTAAGCGGAAATAGCTATAGGAATACTGAATAGTGGCTGCAAGCAGCAAGTAAAAGCAGCTGTCAAACTGTACCATAAATCACTCAGGTAGAATTATCATTTGGAGGGTGTTCAAGATATTTCATAACGGAGAAGATATTGTCAAGGAATTCCTTGGCTTCCGACAACGACTTTGCTTCGAAAACTTGTTACGTCAGGTTGTTCCATACATTCAACACTCTCTATCCGAAACAAAATTGGTGGTCGACATGCAAGTGCTATTTAATAACACCGTGCGTGGCTATACTAGAGTAATGGATTCGCCAGAATTATTGTATAGAAATCTTCCAAGAGTTGGTTAATATTGTTCATAATGTAAGCCATGCTTAGGGCCATATTCTGTAATCTTAAACTTGCACTGCTGAGTAGTGCTCAGAAAAAGTGAGACACAGAGTCGGATTGCGTTACAATAAATAAGAGAAAGTGTGCTTACAAAAGTAAAGTCACTGAGGTTGTTAGTCCAAACTGTGAACTGGACGGTTTATTCTTAGTTCAACTTTTAGGCCTAAAACCCATTCAAGCAGGTTCCACCGTAAATACGCTGTAAACTAACTCGAAGCCCATTCTTCCTTAATTCTTATTGTGTAACAGGTTGGTTTCTAAGTACTTCTTTTGATTGAAGAGACGTGCGTGCTGATAATCATTATGGTATTCTTGTGTATTCTCTTGGAAGTGCTGTCTATGCAAACGTGTGACAATCATGTCAATTTCAACACAACATATGTAAGGGCGTCGGTCCAACTTGAAGGCTAACTAATTTCTCCATTCAGATGGACTCAGCCCTTATAGAGAAGAACAAATGAGTTTTGAAAAGGGAGGCCACATTAGTAACGAGGTTTAACAATAAGCTAACTTTTTCGTTCATTTACTTTCACTTTAGCTTCTATTTCGTATATTATGGCGTTCAGAATACCGATTAGATGGATATAGTTAGCCTACAGAATTCACTTTCAACAAGCGTTTGGCTTTGCTCACTTCGATATAATACATGTTGCATAATAAGCTAGCCATCATGACAAATGATCCTTAGAGGTGGGTTTTCCTAAGAAAAATGAAAGAATTTTCATAGAATCGTAAAAAGGATATGCACTTCAGTTAATTGATCACAAATGTAGATGGATTGCAAACTTATTTCTTAATAATCTGTGAAAACTCCTAACGGTCATTAATCAGCTAACCTTAGAAATCTGTTTTCAATAGTTCTAAAAACACAAGTACAAAACTGAAAATAGAAATGATGTATAGACAAGATTTGCAAACGCAAAAAATCACTGAAACAAATGTTTTAATTGATATGATTTGGCAAGCACACTATGAACAGAGAGATAGTAAAGGCGGTAAAATCGTCGCTGCTAGATCAGGTAATTTATGGCTATGGTAGATGGATGGCCTGAGCAAACTTCGTTGGTGCCCTACGTCTAGGTTATTGGACAAAACAACAAGTACATTCACTTAAGCAACTGGGCCGCAGCCGCCTGCTGACACGAGTTCTAGATATTTGGTAGATAAGCTGTAGGAAGAGTTGCGTGCTGATATGATGCCTGTCGGTTGATTGCGATGACTCAGCTTTTTTACAGCTTTCCTTAATATATAGTGAACCCACTCCTGGCAGTGCTGCACAACCTTTGCGGACATAATATCTTGTCATCTTTTCAATTTAACAGTCACATCCAAATAATTGTCTTTAGTTGTATCCCTCTTTCTTGTCTTTAAACAGTTTAAAGAGAATTACACGAGAAAAGTTTTATTTCCTTGACTGTATGTTTTATTAATAAGTATTTGCAGCGGTTTTGCTTTAGACACCATTAAAAATTAGCGCGGTTTCTAGGAACGTAATTGCTATATATATGAGTGTATCCCACGCTGTTCCTTAATAAGTCGAAATTTATTGGTGTGTATATGTTGCCCTAAAGAGAGATATTCCCTTAGGCTAATTGGTGTAAGGCAAGACAATAAAAGGTAAGACATTTTCAAAGTTCTTATCATGTCTTGCCTAAGAACATCAGCATACCTATTTTAGATTTCACCCCAATATTCAGCGATATGACTACAATTTCATCACCAGCTGATTTACCCCGGATAGCTGTTTCTGCTGGGACGGACGATGCAGAGGAAAAAAGTCTTTATCAACAGAACAATTATAAACGTCAAAAATCAAATAATTATAATACTCTTTGTCCATAACAACTTGTGGCACAGATCAAGCACCCTTAAAACTAACTATTTCCGGATGTTTGACTTGCATCTTTACTTCTGTTAGTAGTTTAGACTGGTTTTGCCTCGGATTTGTTTTATTTTGATATTACACAACCAAGCGTAGAAGAAAGGAAATCTTGTTCCATGATGGCGATGGGATGTTTCGATACTGTTGCCGCAAATCGTCTGAATTATTAAACTAAGTTGTTTGGCTTCGCTTGCTCATTTACCTTTTGAGTTAGGAACGACATATTGGCACAGCTGCTTAACACAGCGTTACCCAGCAATAAAATATACTGATATGCGGTTTGGCAGTGCGCATAAAATCCGAAACGGTGAAAATGTTTCCCATGGGTGGCATTCCCGAATAAACTCTCACGCCGTCATTCAGCTAATCAATCATAGACACTGAAGCTATTTTTCGGAAATGCATTCAACCCACTAAATTAGTTCATGTTTCTTGAATGTCGCTAATGTTTCTCACAGAAGAGCACACAGTTGTCTGTGTAATGCAGATGTGTTTTAAGGTCATTGGTGCATAACTTGTTGTGGAATGTGTGCCATTTATACCTCAGTATAAGTCTTTTACCAATCGAGCAATAATGATGTTTGGTGGTACGCAAGGGGTCCGAAGTGTAAAAGCAACTTCAGAAAAACACACTTCCGCTGCAAACTAAATTATTGAACAAGGCACTTGCAGAGGCAGTCCTAAAAACAGGACATAATAGCATAACATACTTTGTTAAAATAATATATATAGTTGAATATTATGTGATTGAGAATAAATTTGAACAAGTATTATGAATAAGCAGCTTTCTGTAAATATCCGCCGATTTAGCAAATTTACCTATGTTGATGACCAATAAAACTGAGCACTAGTAGAGGGCTTAAAGTCGAAACTTTTAATTATACATACGTGCGTGTAACCTACTATTTACCTGATAAAACTGTAACGGATGTATCACGGAAAGAAAACTAACTGCTTCGGAACAACCTTGCATAATAACCCCGAAAGTATCTCGGTTACAATGTCAATTACGGCAATGGGAAAATTTGGGGGAACCTTTCCTTTCCAATTACCTCAAAGGGGTATTTTTGTCACTTCATACCTACTCATGACTCTGTGGATAAAATACAGGAGATTGCCACCAAATGTTGAGTTTAACATAAATGCCAGTTCCTTATGAAATATAACGTTATCCGGAATTCAGAAACGCTGTAATTGGGCTTAATCCAGTGTTCACTGCGTATGTTAATCTTGCAACCGCAAATTAGTTCAAAAAATTTATTCCGTATTGGAGTTCCTATAGAAAGTACATTTTTAATTATGTTGCAGTGATTATGGATATCTCAGTGATTATTAAGAAGTGGTATCTGTATGCATAATAATTTAATCGGCAGCAAAGTTTCTGGAAAAATCACTGGTTGAATCTGAATTCACGTTAACAATAGCCTCTTATATAAGAAGAACGACCTCATAGTAATATAGGTGCATGTAGGAGTTGCGACGACCAGTGTTTTCTGCAGCTATGTTTTCACCCAATGTTTGTGTATTTTGTACAACTAAGCGAAAATTGGAACTGATACTCGAATTAGTACTTTCTATATAATGTGGAGGTGCTCCAATTAGCTCTGTCTGTATAATTATTGATCATGTATATATTACGAGTGCTCTCTACTGGTACTATGGATGTGGTTTAAGTCCTTCAAAAACGAGGTATGTGAAGCCAAAACGCACACGTGTATTAAGGTATGATAGAAAAGAGCAAGTGGAAGTATGTTCATATATCAGATGGATTAGTGGCAGTGCTTTAATATTTTAACCATTTAGCAGGTGTACGCTTTGCAGACACTTCTCTTTCCTGTCGCTGGATATCAAGAATATAGGATAATATGAATGTCAAAAAAATCTATTTTTTCGACTCCAGCTTTGTGTGTATGCTTTGCATGTGCCATCAGCGAGGCTAAAGTCATTGCTAGACCTGCGTAAGAAATAGTGAACATTAGGAAAATGTCAAAGATATAGGTCATCTATCCAACTCATAGATGTGCCCTTGTTTTCATCGGCTATCCTTAGGCAATCACGCTCCTTAGCGCGGAGATGCTAATAACATAGAAGAATAGAAAATCAGATACGTATACATGACCCAAACTGTCCATGTGCCCATTCTTTCATAGGCCATGGGTCGATGACCATCTGGAATAATATCGAAGATATGATAGTGCAAGAGGAAGAAATGTGAGATAGAGTTATTTTCTTAACAGAAAACATTAACAAACAACAGGCTAGGTTCATGCTGTATTGTCCAATACTTCTCCCCATTTTACCTTTACCTTTGTATTGCGAATACTGCAGTCCGTTAGATGTTATTAGACTAGTTCTCATGCACACGATGATCTGGGCAATTAACGCGAAAAGTTCTATAATTTTAGTTATATTAAAGTACTCTTTTAATTGCATTTTAAATGTCCGACTCTATGGTGAAGTACTGATGGCCTGCAGCAATCCGTCCCATGGCGTGGGATATGCATATGCAAAGAGTTTGTATTTAGACATATGCGACAATGAGTTAGCTTATCACATTCAATTTGTTTCTTGGGTCATTTGGCGAAGATTCTTGGAATGCCGACTAATAATAACTGGATTATTTCGATGGGTGGAAAATTCAATAACTTACATATTTAGTCTTTAAAACAATAGCACTTCCACTTTAGCCTACGCTACCTATCTTTGTAAGTGAGGGTAGGATTGTAACCAACATTTCTTTTCTTAAAAGACCTCAGTGTAGCTTCGGGTACATGCGAGTCGCATTTGGAAAGCCACTAAAATTGGTGGCACAATAATCTGTTAACGGTCTGGCGCATATTTTGTATGACAGGAATATAGCTTTGCTTGTTATAACTAAGTGATCCATATTTCTAAGATTCTATTATGTAAAAACCACTGTACACACTTGTTGCTTGCTGAAATTCAACGAACCTCAGCAACGCAAACCTAAGTCCCATTTCGAGTCATCTAAAGGGAGTGGGTATTTACGCATAATGCAACATTGTGGTGGAGCATTCATCCATTTTATTTATATTACCATTTAGTTTTGAAAAGTTTATGAAATATTCGAAACGTACTTTCAGTAAATATAAATCACGTTGGACCTTAGGTAAAAGAAACCTGTTGAGACTCGAAGGCGTACAAAAGGTTTTCTTTCACCTGCAAGCAGGTAAGTTCTACCGTACCTTATTGCAGGAAAAACCATATTTATAAATCCAAAAACATGAAGTGAGGGAATAAACTACCTTGTAGTGCTCCAATCTGCGACAGGTACTCACCAATCTTCCCTGTTGATTTTGGACCAATGAAGTCACTTTCCATCTAGAATAGTACTGAGCTTGCAATTCTATTACGGCGAAGTTTAAGTTCAATGGGAAACCGTGTTGAAAGCCATTTTAATGTCTAAATAACGTACGAACAAGCCTGAACAAAATTTATCGATTGAGTTTTTAAGGAAATCTCCTTGACAAATGGCACATGAACACTTTTCAGTACCGCGTAATGTCATCGTGACAAAGGATAGTTTGAAGTATTAATTCAAAAATTTACCTTAGAAAGAGTCGCTCCATGCTTTATGGATCGAAATGTTTGCAAGTCATGCTTAGGCCAGGTTTTGTAGAGGCGTGCTATCATCGTCAGTTCCCACTGAATGGAATTCAACCATGACATACAGAAAATGAATAGTAAGCAATCGATATAATACTCGCCGTACTTAAGCAACACTGGAGGGATTGTAACTGTATATGGAGGAGAGCTAATCTTTAATGCGGCAATCTGACGTTTGACAGAACCGATTTGGAAATCCAGGTTACACACACTTGGCCCACAGTATGTGTGGAGTGATCCCCGTATGTGTCATGATAGTGAAACAATGGGCCCCATTATGTTTGGAAATTTCATCTATAGCTACAGGAGTACCGATAAGAAAGCCCTCAGGTGCGACAACATGTGGCTGTCGGTTCGGTTGCGTGCGGTCCCCGCATTTTAGTAATTGCATTAGTTCAAGTACTGCTTTAGTGCTTTTGATTCTGTCATCCTCTTCATTATTGAAACATAGGTTTCTCGGTTTTCCATGTTATACTACCACTCTGTGATTCTCGACTAAAACGGTAAGGTTATTTATTGCCTGCAAAGTTTTGAAGAAACTTGTAAAACACGTTCATTATGTTTCTTCCTAAGTTGCCACTTATTTGCAGGGCAACTTAGGGAGGGGAATGTTTCGAAGCATTGCTTACTGTTATCGGAAAATGATCGAGTAGACACTTTTTGGTTAAAAAAAACAGGAAGAAATCAGTTCAATCAGAATTATGTACATAGGCAGAAGGGTTAATCCAGTTTATTCTGACGAAATTTTTGTGTATACACGTAATGTTCATTTTGCAACTAACAGTATTGTGGCCATTAGTCTGTAGGCAGTTTAACACGTCGCTAACAGCAAGTTTTGGAAAAACATGTAATATGGAGTCATGTGTATTATGCGACCATGTGGTAAATGTCAAATATTGTGACCAGTCGCGCTCAAGAAGGCAATTCAAATTTTATCTTTCTTTCCTGTACTTTAGCACTCGATCCATGAAAAGTGTTGGTAAAGTAAACATTTTCCAATTAGCTTCAAGCGAACAGAACGTTCATGGGCCTGCCTCATCGCATTTTGCAGCAATCTGTTATCAAGAGCGCAAACGTTCGATGAAAAGGCACAACTAACAAGCACTGTTTGTTTTTATTAATAATAACATATAAATTGCTCCCCATTGGGCAGCTGCGTCTGTGACACAGATCTTATTTTACAGGTACACTCATGCTCTTGCTTGCGCGATATAAAGTTGTGTTCATATATTTGTCTGCATCCTTGGCAAGGTAAGTGTCACCCGCTTGTGTGTTTTGCATAGGTAGGAAGTAATTTTGTAGTTTGTGTATATTACAAACACTGTGAGCCGCTTGCATTGCGTAAGGTTGTAGTGTCACCAATTAGACGTTATTTGGGTTCACATTAAATAGATTGTTAGGTGATCTTCACAAGGAACAAAATGACGTAATGGTATCTTGGTCGAGGTAACTTTCCAGCTTCTAATGAGTAATGATTGCACAGCTCACACCCCCTGAGTGTGATCGGGAGTCAACTATCAGAGAAGCATAACTGGGTAAATAGAAGTTATACCTCAAATTTAACCCCGCTTCCTCGTGATATGACCGGGTTCAAGTCTTTGTTACGATGGTCCCACGTTGAACTGTGCTGCAATGTGGGTAGATTGTAGTAGACATAGCAATAAGTACATTTGTACAGCAGTAGCAAGATAAGTTTTAGTCTTCACAGTCAATGCAGATCCAGGTGGATTGGCTGGCACAGCTCCCGATAGTTCTTAGTAAAACTATTACCAAATGGGTGGTTTGTAAATAACCATTGCAGGCGTTGTATCGCTGTTCTGTCAGAGTTCCTCACGTTGTCACAGATCATCCCGCAATGCTCCAGGTTAGAAGGAGTGAGGAGCTTAGATACTTTAATTGGCTGAGCTTGTATGTACATTACGGGACATATTACTCATGGATTGTCTTTCTTGAGTTATACACTGCCCAGTCCGTTCAGAATGGTTGAAGCTTCAGAAATATTGGATGCCGAGTTGGTGTGTTGACGGTTGTACACAGATGAAATCTCTTAACCATGAATGATCCTTCCAAGATCAAACATCCGCGAGACATTTTATTTGACTGCCGTGCTGAGCACATCGTCGACTACTTGTCGCACAAAGTACCAAGAATGCTACTATCCAAAATGACTCATCCAGAGATAGAAAACGCAAGGCACTGCAATGAAAATCATTTGAGTATTTCATACACTAACTTATACAACCACCACCCCTCCCTTGACAGCGGTCCTTTGGGCAGAAATATTTCGGTTAGCTAGGTGGTCTGAATTCTCACTCGTACACCAGGGTTTCTTAATTAAAAGGGTATAAGGTTGATGCAGTGCGAGGAAGCTGCAGGTAAATGCATTTTATCTATTAGAGAACGAGCATTGATGAGCAACAGTTTGAGTGTACCATCACAAAAGTGATACTCATGTCTTTACATAACCTATTTATTTAAGCAAACCATTCCCAATGGGCCATATGGCTCCCCTGGGGGCCACAGTGAATTCCTTGGGGTACTGGGATAAGAAAACCTTTTAGGAAGCCATAGGGGCCCATGCTATGGAAAGTGGTCTATGATAGCAGAAGTAACAAATTTATTTACGTTTGCTGACAGTTTCTCCCCTCATTAGTTTCTCCTGGTAACTACTGGACAGTGAAAGTAATTACGCGCACGAAAGTAACGGTTTATGAAAGTTTGAAATCCAGACCGGACAGATTTTTCGTTGCAAAACTGGCATAGTTCGGCCCAACTTGAGCAGATTTCGCCAGGCTCAGCTCAAACACACACTCACCATACGGCGATTTAGACTGCACAGCAAAGAACTGATTCCTCCGTAGTTTCTGATACTTATCTACAGTGAAGCAACTGCGCTTTAATTAGGACACTAAAGCATCATCTGTGCAAGCTGAAGCGAACCTAGAAAACTCTAATCATAATACTGCGACCGTTACCGCCCAAAGCCACACTGAAACCAAAAGAGCTTGCCTCAGGACACGACCAATGTTTTGATAACTCATGCGCCAGTCAGTCTCCTTCGGGTCTCAATGCAGTAGGGCTAGGTTACCCATTTTTCGTCTCTCGCATCTACGTTCGCCCGCAGCATTTTGAATTTAAGTGCCTACTTTGCGCGTATGGGGTACTACCTTCTGTGTCCATAAAGGTACTTCTCTGAGCACGCATAATAATGAAATGTAGCCAGCAATCATTGGGTGTCATGTTTGGCAATAACCGATGCACCTTAGTAGTTTCATAGTTGGCTCGCCCATGACGGCTTCCTGAAGTGACCGGCATTTCCTTCCGTGTTTGTCGCCTCTAGCCTTTATTTTATCTTATGTCACTGTCCTTTACAACTTTACTGTTTCTACCGAACAATACTATTTCCTGAGTTCCACTTGTTTTCTTCCTTTATTTATTTCCAGAAGTTTTCATTGGTCATTTTAACTATCCATTCCCAGATGGCTCTTTGGACTGGCTTTAACAGAATTTATAAATTTTTACATCTTATCATTGTATCCACCAAAAGATGCTATAAACATGCTTACCAACTGTCCTATTATCTTACGATCATGCAAACACATATTGGGCCACCAATCATTAATACACTCTGCATGGTTTTGCTCGTCGAAGTGTGTTATTTATTACCCATGATCTAACAATGTCAGATAAATAAAATATAAACTATATATATATATATATATATATATATATATACATATATATATATATATATATATATAACCTCTCTCAACATTTTATATAGACACATTTCGTTAATGAGCTCCTTTGCAAAGAAATGTCGGCAGCACTCCGTGGAATACCTGCCATTCAGATTTATCGCATCAATCCAAAACCTCACTCTGCCTATGTGTTCGATTTGCTAAAACAACTTCAAATGAAAGTACACAACAGAGTAAACGGAAAATGCATTCGGCAAGTGCTCATAAGGAGGAAAGTGGAAAGTCTGGGAATTGTTGCAGAAAGCTGCGTGATAGTTCCGAAAACAAATCAAATTTAAAGGCAATTGTTGCTGACAGGGCAAACAAAGGCCACTGGAATTATGGCGTATTAGAAAATCAGCAAGTTGATTGCCAAAATTTGCAGTCCACTTATTATTGGAGAAAATACTACGTTGTCCCCAGTATTTACTAATGCTGTCGGACCTGGTGCATGTGAATCCAGATGAAGCAGCTCAAACCATTTCGCTCCGACTTTTTACCTGCATTTAGGCGTATGGATGAGATGCCTTAGGACATAGAAAGTGCCTTAGTTACTTTACTACAGTGCAGAAAACTTTCGTTACACTTAGATGAATCCACTATACCTGATAACTACGCCCTTCTCATAGCATGTTTCTGATTGTTCATTGATAAGCGAGTAAAATAGATGCGGTTTGATAGGAGAATTAAAAATAATACAAAGGGCAGGTCCTTGTCTAAGGTAAACAATAGCTATCTGACTGAAAACCATTCTAATACCGAAGATGCTTGTGTGTAAAAGAGAGCGCTGCCAACATGGTCGGAAGATTTAAAGGATTAATTGTCTATCTAGAAAACGTTATTATTACTGTTCATACACTTCTCTGCGAGATTCATCGAGGACCCTATTGGCGATTAAACGATTGCCAACTGTTATGATAGTATTTAACGAGATTAAGTTGTGCTCTCTTCCACATAGTCTTTTCCAGCAGGTGTGTACGGAGAACGGTGAAGCGTTCCAGGTCCTCCTGTTGCATGCAGAATTTAGATGGCTCTCTAAGTGCAACCACCTTTAGCATTTGTTACACTCTGTGACACCAATATCACATTCCTTTCTGAAAGTAATTGAAATAAACTGTTACCAGCTAAGCCAGCTGTGTTAGTTCTGGTTGATATTTTTAAAAATGCCAATTTATTAGACAAAACTGTTTAAGGCTAGTTGAGTAATCTCATTTCAAACAAAGAAGCCAGCATCGCGTTTTTTACAAAGCGGGAATTGTATGCTCAAAACATCGGATGTCGAGAAATTTCAGTTTCGAACACTTGCTACAATCACGGAGAAGCTGTATGATGAAGAGCTGTTTTATGCCAGGCATTTACAACAACTCCAGAAAGAAACAAATTCTGGTCTCCTGACCTGATTGACATGGAAGTCACGATTTGGGTATTAGATTCATTTCATGTACAATCCTGCGATGTTAGGGTTAAAATTCAGGAAAGTCTCTAAAAGCTTCAAAGTGACACTCTAGCAAGATCCAGATTCACGCAAAATAAAGAGGATTTTTGGATAATTACTGATGCTTCTAATAGATATCCTAGATTAGGAGAAATAACTGAAATATAATTCCTTGCTTTCCTGTTCACATACTTGGTTGAATTTGGATTCAGCAGAGTGGCTCCTCTAGCAAAAAAGTTAGAAAACGTTTATGCATCACAGAAAGAGAAGATCTTTGACTCTCACATTCAAGTCTGTAGCCGGACATAATCAATCATAATCAAGGACATTAGGACGAAAGCTCACATTACTATCATGACAAACATTGTTAAGAGAGGACTACACCGCCTCACTCATAAAACACTTTACAGTTAAATGCCAAACTAACTAAGTACAATTTGAATAATTGATGAAAAGGTTTGTATAATTACAGACAAGTGGTTTGTTGTTACCGTACAATGAATGTTATTCAGCCTATGAAGCTTCAATAAATGAGGTTTATAAGGGAAAATGTAGTTATTACATCAAAAATTGGGCCATCATAAAAATTGTATCATTTTGACCATTAGAAATCACGGATTTGTATATGTGAGGCGTTGCGCATTGCTCCAATATTAGTGGTCAAGAGTGAGAGCTTACGAGAAATGGGAAGATTTGAATGGTGCTCACGGCTAAATAAAGATTGAGAATGTCGGATTCAAGCAACCTTCCGTTCCATTGATACGTGCGTCACAAAGTCAGGGAACCTGATGTGTTGAATGGCTGGCGGAGGTGGAGGCTGGGGCGTTGGATTCCAGAGAAAACCTCGTGTCTAGTTGCGGTCGAAGTTCAGAATCGTGTACTCTGTTGGAGAATATGGGCGTAAACTGACAATGACTTGATGTTGCTGATGTATTTATGTGACGTTTTCATCCACCTGATTAAATACATGCACAGAGACTTATTTCTCAGGGTATATTAGTGAATTCCATATAACTAGGGATCCGCGTGTGATATAGAGTGTATTGTATCTAAAGGTGACACAGTGTTCTTGACTGATGTCATCTCCAACTGGGGCTAGTCTGGGATTTGCATTAATTCATGTGTTGGTTGGGTCGTGGCTTGAATTTTGTCTAAACTTTGCTTGTTCACCCATGGCAAGCATTTGTTCTGTGGCAATTCGTCTAGAGGAACTATATTAGCGCATTTGATGTGTAACACGCTGCGAGTCTAGGGTATTCAGCATGATACAGACAGAACGTATTCGTTTTATGATGTTCATGATTGTAGTAGCAGGAAGTAGTAGATGTAAAGGTGGTCTGATCGAAATCTGTTGAGACTTGCAGGGTAAAGGTCAAAGAGCTGCTAAAATTTGCCAGAACAGAGGTAGGGAATGGTTTTACTTAAAACTTGAGGTTGCAATTTGGTGTTAGAGGGAGTAATTTTGCAAGTGGTATATTAAATATTCCTCGTGCAATCTATCAGTTGCACGGGATAGCTGGTCTGATGCACGTTAGCCACGTGTTGACCCCGCAGCAAAATAACAGAGTTGACATAAACGGACTCACTAGATTTGTTTTCATTATGAATAGTTCCTAGTTTCTATTGTTCGAATGTAATTTCTTGATTAAGGGCCTAATTTGATCTGCAATATTGCCTTCCCCGCAATCGATGAGAGACTATAGTTAGCTGTCGTTTGTGTATTAGGCGACGCTTTTCTGCTTTATGCGGTCCATAAGGCTTTGGAGACCTAGTTTAGCATATCCAGATTGTCTGTGTTTGTCCGAGTGCAATTGCGTCACTTAGCGTTACAAGAATTCTCCATGGCTTAACTTAGGAGAAAATTCACAGAGCCGTCTGAACTTAAAACTTTGGAAACATACATACATTGGGATGGGTCTAAACCCACAGTAGGTTGGCCGGTAGCCTCTACATCTACTTGCTGACTAAAAATATTACTGGGAGTAGCCTCGTCATCGGATTGGACCAGCTTTCACATTAGTTCCTTCTGCGGGGGAGTTGGATCAAGTTTGATCATTATATGCTTGCAATGTTGAGTTGAAAACGTTGATAGCAAGTAAACTTCTTTTCTTGTGAAATACTTGGGCATGGGTTTCTCCTCTAAACTTTAACAGGATTGGACACGCGTACTTTTGGTGTGCTTTGCTCAGATGTATTGGGTGACGGTATGTTCCCTTCATGCTACTCGCAATGAGCAATATAAGCTTCACAGCTCCTAGGTGTATTTTGTCTGGTGTATTAATATGACAACCTTTCTAGCCCAATTTATCCTTGCACGAATTTCTTCTTTGAGCGACGGAAAGATCGAAGCTGTTGCTTGCAATTAATTTGCATTCGTTTCACCAGGCACATCCACTAAGTATGATATTGACATCAGCTTTTCCAGCACCTGATTACATACTTTGAGCATTCCATTTAATATCGTTTCCTCAAATATTCTAGCTTGTGGGATTTGATGGCGCTTTCAGGAGTCGCGTTGGGCAGTAGAACGGTGCTCTTAGTTTAGGCAGCTCTCATTATCAGGTTCTTGGTAATTTCCATGCCATCTCCTACAACGAAATTTACATTTTGGTCAGGCGAATCTAAATATTTCTGAATACCTAGCTTAGCCATACTCAGTTTACGGCTGGATATCTAACGCTGGTTGCTAGTTGTATACGGAGGAACGGATGGGTTTCCAGGCATCGTAAAGAAAAATATCCGATTTCAAAGCTAACCACGAATATAAACTATCATTACTCAGAAAGATATAAGCAAAATTACTCTGAATTAGAGTACAGGTATGTACCGAATGTATGGTGTTAGATAAGGTGCTACTGTGACGTAGCGTTAATACGAGAGACACGATTCAACCAATAAGGTCATGCTTAGTACAAGGAAATGGGAACAGACACCCCTAAAACCACCTCAATCCGGGCGAGTTTCGCTGCTCAATGAGCGCTCAATCAGAAACATTGGACATCACAAGTTTGGACTAAGTGGCGGTTACGTTATCTATGTACACGAAACATTGCGCCGTTCACTAATAATGGTTCCCTCACAGATGTGCCTGCAAAACTACGATTTTTAAGGTGAAAATACTTGGGTGCGTCTTCTTGCAGAAATTAAGGTATTTCAAAATGTTCTGTTATGTAGAAGAGCAGCCAGTCGAGTACATAATGTTAGGTGAAACGCTTACCATAACAAAGGTATCATGATTATCAAGCCAGCTGCACACTAGGTATATAAAGCTGATGTATTTATATACAAACGGATAGACACAGAATGTTACAACTTTCATCAGAGAGAATAGCATATTGGATCTGGTATTTGCCATCGGTCCCAAACCAGACTCTGCAGATGTGCTGGAATACACTGCTGGTAGTGAACACGAAATGACCTCTCTTTTATTCATAAATCACTCCTGATCTGCTAAGAAAATTGCGCCCAAAACCATCGGGGGTAGATTTAAAAAGGTGAAGTGATCAAGTTTTAAAGCGCAGAAGCACCAAATATATCCAGGGCATAATCTCAATTATAGCCGCAGATGTTCGCAACAAAACAGACTTGGCTCAAACTACTGCAATGTTTAACAAATATTGCTGTACTTACTCCGATGTGTATTAAGAGCCCATATGCATGGTCTCAACACCAGTCACATCCGATCAGCTCAGCTGTATCAGATCTCGCCTACACGATATGCACTGACTTATCAGTTGTCCAGACAATATTCCCCCGTAATGCAAATTTCAGCGGGGATGACACGTCGCTGCTCTTATTGATTATGTTTACTGTATACATGAACACCTGCACCGTACCAGCTCAGTTGTACCGCAACATAACTCAGGCTCCCTGTTCAATTCTAAAAAGTAGCTAGAGATCTATTTTCTCAACAATGATGGATCGACATATCAAAGTTGAAACTACAGAATTCGTATTCTCAAGAAAGCTAATATGCAACTCACAACACAGCTTTTTGTATACTCCGCATTACATAAAATACAGCCTGAAATTTTTTAAATGTTAACAGCTTCACTCCATCTTGCCTTGTCAGCGATCCTAAGTTATCTCGACAGGCGAAGACCTTTGCTTGTGTGTGTAATGGAAAACTACTAGCCAAAGTGATGTTCTACGTTCTTAGTGAAACCCTGCTATTTTTGTTCAAGTCATACTTTACAAACTGAAGGCAGGTAGTCCAAGTTCAAGACCACAAGTGTATGCCTACACCATTCATCAACGGATGAGCAAAAGCCAGTGTAGTTGGCCGCTAATGTTCTCAATGTTAATTAACGGTAAATTTGACTCAGTCCAAATCGGCACACCACACATTTTTGCCAATACATTGAAAGCGTATACACGTTCCTTTCAGATACATTCAGTGGTTTTGCAAAATACTCCAAAGCGACCTACATGCTCCTGAAATCTGGTTCTTAAAGTGAAAAAGTCTTTTTTTATGATAAATGTTGTGTCATGTCCCACAAGTGCGATTTGACGCGCAGCCGCCTGACTCCTGGTGGCAAAACACTTAATCTCTGTCTTGCGGTAAGAAAGCTGGGATTGCGGTTTTTATGCTTCATTTGCTTTGGCTAACAAGCAGGCTACGTCACCACTAGTGAAGGACGAAACATTGGAATGAAATGTAGCCTTTTTTCTCCGCATATATCATTTATTCGACCCACGCCGGTTCAAGGTAACTTGGGTTACTCCAGGCAATCCGAAAGGTCTCGAAGATTGGCAATCAACAAGTCGGGTTGTCACTACGGGCGTTTGGAAAAATAGACAGCTCTATATGTTTACAAAGGGGCTATGCGTACGTTTACTTCAATGTTGAATACACAATTCAAGACTGACATGCGTGGTTGAAACACGACATTAACACACTGGAACAGCCACAAGGTCGGGCATCTAGGAAGGTAATTGGAATGCACAACCATTCATATGAAAAGAGGCTGAAACGAATAGGATTTTCAGCGGACGGAACGACCTGCTTATGGTATACTTGATTCTCTTCTACCCACATCATGTGAGTCGCTCTTTGCTGTGACACAGCAACAATACAAACCTGAGTAGTCACGCATAGAAACTCGTAGAACAGGATAGCTGTCTGGAATGCCGCGGGAATTTCTTTTCGATTCGTGCATGGCACGAGAGGAATGCTCTCCCAAAATTGATCGTCTCTGCACTGACACTAACAGCATTTCAAAGACAGTTGGATGACGCACTCATCTACGTATACTCTGTTACTTGGCGCTGCTCTTGAGGTGTACCTTGAAGGTGTATGAAGGTAAGTGTGCGTGCTGTAAATTAACGGGGACTACAAAACTACAGCGGAGCAACCGACAATTCCTTCCACCCACATGTAAACTACCGTATTGTTATTATTATCATTATCATTATTATTTTGATATCTTTACCAACTATTCAACGGGACTCATAAATCAGCGCTTACTTACCCGTACAAATTCTTTGTTCATTGTTCATAGTACTAAAAGATGTATAGCAGCCTAAGGAAGCGCAACTGCATCGCATTGAAACAAGTGCAGAAAACATTCTCTAAGCACCCTCTATGTGCTTAATTAAAAAATTGCAATCTTCCGATGTGTTAAGCTCATACTTGCTTCTCGAAAGCACGGGACATGAAGCACAGGCCAGTCAGCTTTTCAGCAACTTTTGGAGAATCATGCATGTTTTCAACATCAACGTAGCATGGATACAATCATCCGTCTACAAATACCGAACTAAACGGGAAACAATGTCTGCTTACAAGTCCACGACCAAGAGCTCGGCGAACATTTTCTTTACAACGTGTCACAGATTCTGGAAAAAGATTCCAACCGGAATCGGTAACTGCAATTTTGTAAAGGAATTTCACAAAGCATCAACAAGCATCACAGAGACATGGCTGCATGCAGAGTTATACACCCAAGAACTTGAACTCAACGGTTACGCGTGCTTCCGATGCGATAGACTAAGGAATGCTCACGGTGGTGTCTTACTTTACATCCGGTCTTCCCTATGTGGGAGACTTGTGAGCACCTACCGAAGTGACGATGGTTTGTGTGAGCTAATGTGGTGCTCTCTCCGCCTCAGGCCCGGTGAACTGTTTGTAGGCGCAGTTTATCCCAGCCCTCTGAGTCGTTGTTTGTATTGGCTGCCTATTCTTCGAACCCACATGAGTCGTCCACATTTTCTACTTATGGACGATTTTAACTGTCCTCGAATACGATGGCTTGATGTGCATTTGAAGCCTCGACATAGTGAAGTTGAAGCGAAGTTCGTGGATTTGGTACTTTAAACTGGTGCATCGCCACATGATTTGGCGGCGTCCGTATCCGGATTTGCCTGTCACCTTGACGTCCATGGAGACAGTCACAGGACGCCTGCGCCTACAAAGGGGACCATGGGTGGCTTGCGCTGCACCACCCATATTTTCACCCACACACCACATATCCGGTGTAAACCCGAAGGAATAAGACCGGGAGGCATGTGGATGGGAGCCACGTTTCATCAACGGAGCCGGCCCACACTCCTTCAACAAGCAGAACGGAAGCATTCCGGCCTAATTTGGAAATCATACACACCAGACGTACACGAGGTGGTGGCTGGACCGTAGCCCGTTCCACACAGGATGGAACCACTCTTTAAGCCTAGCACCGTCACGAGGACGGTGCACCCCATCCCCACTAGCAACGACCAACTGTCTCCTGGAGCCAGTATGGAAGAGGTCGTGGGTAATAGCCAGGTAGGCACCTTGTCGACATTCACATCAGGCGCATCCACACCGGGGAGCTCAAACAACATCTACTTCTGAAATGCAAGATTACGCATCACGCAGGCAAACGTACCACATTCGTTGCCTTATTGGCCTGGATTAGTAAATCGAATGGGAACATACTCATGGTACTTCTATTCCGCATAAAATAGTGCCTTCTCCGGCACCTGAGAAACCGCCCTTTTGAGCATTCCACGGAATTCACATCGATCAATTTTGCCTTGGATTCGCAACACCTGAAATCAACATGAGTTTGTCATAAACTCACCTTCTTCATGTTTTGGTAATGTTATTTTCGGTTTGCTCGAATGTCGTTTTACTGCACTAAGTTAGCCGTACAAAAGCGGTATGAGTATCCTCGTCGAATTCCTTCGGTATACATATACATAGATTAGCGTCATCCGTGTCCAATGGCATTTCGAATACAACATATCACATGCATTTATCCAAACTTTAGTGTGAGCTGTCACAAACTGGATAGAGACACATTAGACATCATCATCAATGGAACATCAAACGTGTATGGGTTTCGTTTGGAGGTCAGGTTAACGACCACTTTCGCAGGCATGAGAATAACTACCCAATACGAACTGTTGATATTTTCTTCAACATTTAGACGTGACAGCCTTAAATCTTGGGCATCCATGTTTGAAGGAATCTGATGTAGCAATAGTGAAGCAACTGCTAGGTAGAATGATGACTAAACTACTGGTACAGTGAAATAGTATGCACTTAGGTGTTGCCCTCTACATGTACAGTACGAATAAGCTCATGGATGGACTGAACCATTATTCTGCGATGCACCGGCTCTCTAAGCGTCATGCTAGTTAGCATTGAGCAGCTGGTCAAGCGACGGTTATGGGGAGTAATACCATGGATTTCACATAGTGATGTGAATCGCGGCCGAATAATAATTTGAAGAGGAAGATGCCGTAGCTCACTGTCTCGGTATTTAACCATATTAGACTCCGCTTGAGAAGGTAGCAAGTATAGGATAGTATAGGTCATGATGAGTACAATATCGTAGTGCGCAACACATGTGAAGTCATCGCGAAATACAACCGAGTTAAATAAGCCTAAAAATGCTAGCTTACCTGTGGCTCATCCGTTCTAGGCAGGTGGAATAAAGATACCACATTGCACCAAGTCAGTAGTTACTCGTTCTAGAATGCAACTGTACCCAAGCGCGACTTACATGCGGCATATAGAATAAGGATGACATCAAAAAATAATGACGGAGCTGGCGTAAGCAAGTTTCCAAGTTAGCAGGGAAATGGTGCGATTATGTCCACTGCAGGCTATCCGTGTCGTAAGGTAAAACCAGAACGCGTTATACTCTTCTGTTGTCTGAGGTGAGCGAGAATCAACAGGGAGCTAGAACCACATATATGCCACATATATGCCAGCCAACACGCATTACAACAAACTCAACCCCGTCCTGTCTTGACCTGATGTTAACGAGCTACGAACAGCGAGTGCGTGACGTTAGGGTCCTGAAGCCCCTGGCTACAAGCGACCATTCAGTGCTCATAGCTGATTTGGAATTATCTTTGCTGTATTCACGTCTGCTGGAACCAGCTCCAAACTTCTAGAAAACGGACTTCGATGGTCTAGCTCGAGACCCGAGCCAACTGGATTGGTCTCTGTCACAAGCTGCATCAGTAGAAGACTGTTAGGTAATTATAAAGAGGAGATTGACATCATTGTGTTCCCAATTTGTGCCATTGAAATGTCGGAAGGTTGGACCGATTAAGCCGCTTTGATTTGACAATGCGTATGGAAACCTGGCTCGGTGGGGGCGCAAACCGTGGTACAAATTCCTCCGCTCTTACTCTGCCAATGATTACGAAGGGTATAAAAGTCGGCGGAATCTCTGCAACCGTGCAAAGGAATGCGCCGACATTT